>CM064351.1:15710056-16239685 GCA_032595735.1 Pelochelys cantorii | reverse complement strand
GAATAAGCTTCCAAGGGAGGCGAGGAATCCCCTCATTGGAAGTTATTAAGAAAGGGGTTTGACAAACCCACACTCAGGAATGATCTAGGTTAATTCAGTCCTTGCTCAGTACAGGGGGCCCTTCAGGTTAATGTGCATCAACCACTAGGAGATCACAGCAGAGACACACGGGCACAGGGCAGAACAAAGCATTGGCAGATTCCAGCTTCAAACAGTGAGGGCTAATAAAAAATATTAACCTGAAAACTTGGCCACTGAAAACTGCAACATTTTAACTGAGAACTTCCAAAAATCAAAATAATTGGAGGCTTTGGATTTTCCAACAAAAAAAAAAAAATGTTCAAAGAAAGCCAAGATGCCAGCAACAGATAAGTAAGATAAATAAATAAGCAACACATTTAGTCAAAAATAGTATTCTATCAAAAAAAGGTCTTAATGTAAAATTCTCAGATTACTCCATGCTGTCATCACACTGTGACTGTGTTGTTTCCTCAGTGCCATTGTTGTGCATAGTGCTGTACTATCAGGCAAAATACAACACGGTCCCTATGCCCTGACATCCTGCTTTGTGGCACACTCTTGACTAGAATAACTTAAAAAACAACAAATAGTCTAGCAGCACCTTAAGACTAACAAAACATGTAGATGGTATAATGAGCTTTCATGGGCAAACCCACTTCTTCAGATGACTGGAGTATTAAATGTCCAGATCCAAGAATAAATAAGGGAAGGAGGGGGGAGAAAAAAATAGTGAATTAGATTGTTCAAGTTACAAGAAGCTGATAAGAACAATTTGCCTCTTTTTAAGTACCCAGTGTTTGATTGGTTAAGTCATTAGGGGTATGTCTACACTTGCACCCTAGTTCAAACTAGGGATGCAAATGCAGGCATTCGAAATTGCTAATGAAGCGGGGATTTAAATATCCCGTGCTTCATTAGCATGATCTTGCCGGCGCGCTAGTTCGAATCACAGCTGATTTGATCCAGGAAGTGCGCACCGGGACACGTTAGTTCGAACCAAACCCCTTGGTTCAAACTAACGTTACTCCTCAAAAAATGAGGCGTATTCATCCTACTTATTCTTTATTCATCCCTCTCTGATAGGAGTCAAGTTCCAACCCTTCCCTGTGTATTTGGCTTGTGGAATTGAACTGAAATGTTAAACCTCCCAGTATCCTTCGTGAAAGTCTTTGGTATGTCTGTGGCCTCGGCTAGCTGCTCAGTCGGTTCGTGTCAGGCCTTGCATATGCAGCATATCTGGGTGCTCCATTGAGTTTCCTAAAATCCATTCCAAGACCAGTACTTCACCTCATGTCTTTGCCCATTCACTGCTAGGTAATTCAGCCACCCCAGATCAAGCATCTTCTTCAGCTTGGATCATTCTCTCTGGTACCTGTTGCACTGTTGATCTCAGAGGGAGAGTCCCCACACCCAGACTTTTGGGGAGTTTAGATCCTAACTGTGTGGGCTGGGGATATCTGTATAATAAACCCAGATGGGAACCCTCAGTCCACACTTCCTACCGCAGGGGAAGGTCAGATTAAAACCCACAGCTGGAGCTAAACCTCAGGGCCCATCTTGACTCTGCCCCAGTCCAGCTTCACTCTGTCCTCTGGTCCCGCTTGCACCAATCAGCCATAATCACCGTAGTGTTTAGAAATGGGAGCCATCTTGGAGCCGTTAAATTGAGAGGGGGCGTCTCTTTCTGCCAGACAGGCTTTAGCTCAGCCAGAATTTAGGAACTCAATGCAGGGATCCCTGGAGAAGACTCTCTGGCTTTTAAATGTACAACTACAAAAATAAGCTCCTCTGGAAATGTCATGAGACAGACGAAAGGGAGAGAGTGCAAATGAAGCTGGTTAATGGTGAGGCCAAAAATAACATTCTGTGGCCAGGTCATTCAAACCCACATCGTAGCATGTGAGCCATTGGGCTGCTTGCTGCAGGTCAGGCCGGGGCGAGCTCACTGCTAGACAGGGGAGGAGGTGTCAGCACAGGAGACTTTGCAGATACTCAGGGCACTGTTGGCTCAGCCTGTGGTTCCCTTCCTACGCAGACTGTGTGCGTGAGAGAGTCGCCAAGCAGGGGCCACAGTTCACAGCACCTGAGATCAAGTCCATCCCCTGCAGCAGATTTCCCAGTGGGCAGGCTCCAGCGAGCTTGTGTCTCTGACGTTTTCCTGTTTCACAGTCCCATCCCATCCAGCCTCCTCCCCTCTTTGGCTGTCATAGCCCAGGGCCATTGTCCTTCCAGGCAGGTGCAGGGCTGGTCATTGTCACCCAGGCTTTGGGAGGGCTGGGGATGAAGGGAGGAAGGTAGGGGCTGGGAGATCACAGCCATTGCTTCAGTCTCTCACTCAGCTGTGAATTCCTGTGTGTTCAGGACTCAGGCACTTAGTGTGGTTCTGTGCCTCAGTTTCCCCATCTGTGAAATGAGGAGGAAATTCCCTACCTCTCCGCAATGTGTGAAGATAAACCCCATTAATGATCGTGTGGCGCTCAGATACTCCAGTGACATGGAGTGTACAAGGACAGGCAGAGCATGGCTGGGAAAAGCTGTTTATCTCAGGGCTTTTTGTCACAAGGAAATTTATCAATAGATCACTATTGCTTTGCTGGTGTAACTCCCACAGGGATGCTCTTTTAATGGAATCAGAGCCTTTGACTGGGTTATTCATAGATTCCAGTGCCAGAAGGGCATTCCGATCCTCTAGACTGACCTCCTTATAACCCAAGCCAGAAAACTCCATCTGCAGGGTCCCTGGGCTGCATTGGACTATGGGACCTCTGTCCCACCTACCTGGACCTCACACTGCAATGCTGAGGTCGTTACAAGCCTCTGACAGGTGCTACACTTACACAACCATTTACAGGCAGGGACACACCCAACCGAGTTACATGATTCTCTCCCAGCTACTCATGAACCATCAGCGGGCAGGCTCCAACCAACTCCCCGCAGCGCCTCAGCCTTGCACCAAGGAACCACACTGCCTTGCTGACCAACATGAGTTCATTATCTAGTCCACACCTCCTTTGTCGTGGGGAGCACATACACTAGCCTTTGTAGTCTGAGCTGATGTTTCCCAAGCACTCCAAGACAAACAGATCTATTATCTCCAGAAAGACAGATGTTAACTGATCGGCATAGAAGCAAAAAACTGGTTACTTAAGACACAAAAATAAATTGAAAGTCTAAATTCAAACAACAGACTAAGCAAGATTGGAATTAAGCAGTGCTCACCCTAGCAGGAGGTAGACGCAGGTTACAGTTTCTCAAGGCACAGGCCCAAACTTTTTCTATTCAAAGTTTTAGTCTTCCAGAAGTTCTTCCAAGTGAAGAACTTGGGGGAGGACAAGAGATGAGGTCCCTCTCCCTTTTTTGTACTTTGTTTCAGCTATTAGACAGATCTAGGGTTGTCCAGATGGTTTCAACAAAAATACCGGACATACTTGACATTACATCACAATCTACATTACAGGTCGTCCCCGACTGACAAACGAGTTACATTCCAAACCCTTGGTCGTAACTTGATCTGTTTGTAAATCGGACCCCATTCATTTAAATGTCACTTGTTATTGACGTTTGCTCGTGAGTGCTGGGACTGTGGTCACTTTAGTTTCTTATTCTAAGGCTGCTTGTGTGTGCTGGAGCTGCAGTCACTCAGGTTTGTTTTTATAGGGCTGCTCATTAGTGCTGGTTTCTTGGTAATGTAAAATGTCTATTGATCGCTATATGTTTATGGCTCTATCCCCATCCATGGCCTTCTGTTGACACTCCATCTCTGTGTCACTGACTCTGGGCAGCTGAATCCCTTCAAGTCTCTATGAAAGCACTAACCTACAGAGCAGCCCTGGTCATTTCTTCTCTCTGTGGAGCTGTCTCTGCACCTTTCAGAGGGAGTGTGGGAGTGAGGCAGCTGCAGGGTCGGTGCCACAGGAAGAACTCACTCTGCGAATGCTCTGGCTTCATGCACTAGCTGTGCTTGCGGCTTTGGCTGAGGGGAGGAGGGGAGAAGGTAAATTCCCTTTTTCATATGCTGCTATGCACTGCTCATGATCCTGTCAACAACTTTCCCTTCTACTGCCCATGGCGGGATATTCCCTCTTCCTGCTCCTGTGGCGGGTCTGGGTTGGGGTCTCTCCAAGTGAAAGCTCCGGAGCCATTTCTCTGTCACAAGAGAACTGACCCTTGTACAAGGCACCTGGTCCCAAGACCAGTGAGGGTCAGTGGAATCTTTCATTGTTACTAAGATCACTTTAGATCAGGCCCTTTCAGGACAGCATTGGCTGGGCTAATAGCAGAGCCCAGCTCCTACCCGAGGGTGCCAGCAGCTCAGCCTGAGCCACAGCTCCCGGACCACCCTGGACTAGAGCTGCTATTAGGATTGAAAGTTTTATCCTTTTTATATTTGTATTTTTAGGTTTAATAATGTAGCAATGTAAGGTAACATATTATTACATTTAAATTAAGCCCTTTAGTAATATATATTTAAAGTTTAGTAAGTAAAGAGACAGGATCTCATACTGTGTCTATGTTAATGAAATTAGAGGAGTGTTGAAGGCCCAAGCCTTCAGTGTGAATTGTTTTAATTACAAAATTTAGTAAGGCAATTTACAATGCTGTTTGCTTTTGTTTAATATAAAACTTTGCTGTTTGTGACTGTGAAAGACTGTTTGTATGAATGAGATACAGTGTGAAGGTCATTGTTAGAGCCAGATGGTTAAGAGAGAAGGGGGAGAATGCAGGGTGAAGACAAACTGTAAAAGACAGACTGCGAAGATACATATTGGCATCAGAGAAACCATCAGTGCGTACCTGCGGTCAGGAATTGATCAGATTGGCAGATTGACGGCTCTAAAGGTGAAGGCATCCCTAAAAACAACTGATTAACAATCCAGGACAGGATGAGCCTTTCAAGATGTTTTGGGAATGATTAACATCAACAAGATAACAGTAACTGGTCACAGACTGACACAGTGAAATCCATAGAGGAGAGGATTATAAAAGTAGGGTGCTTTGCTATGGAACTTTGGGTTCGTCTTCCCACTAACTCCAGGAGCATCAGATCGATCGACTGACAGAGCCCGACTCCCCCTCTGTGATCAATCTGGCTGGCCACTAGATTGATCCAGACTCTGGACTGGTAACTATAACATCATCTGGCGGGACTGTGTGTATACATGGTGTTTGTGTGTGAATGATTGAAAAACATTCAACGTATATGAAAAACATATAACGTATTCTCAATAAATGCGGCATACTGCCTTTTCCCCTATAAAAGATCTCACGTGCTTTGTTTAAGCATAACACTGCCACAGTGCAGTGAGCTAACAATGACAGAATTTGGTTTAAAGTGAGAGATTTTATCAAACATTTCCAAATGCTCCATTTTTTTCAAAGAAAAAGGTTTTGAAGCTTTCAAAAAAATGGATTTTTTTTAAAAAGGCAATTTCATTACCCCCCCCCCACACACACACATTTTCAGAGATTTTTAAGCAAAAATTTTCAGGTTTGGGATTTCTTCTTTCTCCATTTGCACCATTTTACCACCAAGGGTGGAGGGGGAAATGGGGGAAATGCCAAGACAGAATATTTTTAACAAAAAGAGGTGCAACGATGATTTTTTAATTTTTTAAAAAAAAATTCACGTTTTTCCATCCTGTCACCTTCTAGGCCCTGCTTATAACAGCTAATGTCACACCGAGGGTATGTCTACACTGCAGAGTTTTCCAGAAAAAACTATACATAAGTCCACACTGCTGCAGAAAGTCGAAAGAACGGAGGGTTTTTTCCCGACAGTGGTAAACCTCTTTCTATGAGGAAGAAGCCTTTTTCTGGAAAAGCTTCTTTCAAAAGAGGCCTGCAGTCTAGATGTAGCCTGAGCTCCTCTGATCCTCACCTGAGCCTCTGAGTTCCCCTGAACACTCCATGTCCAGCAGCTCTGGAGAGCTGGCTTCACCCAGGGGTGAAATGTGCCCAGCCACCATCCCAGGACAATCTGCATCTTTGCTCTGCAAAACTGCTCTGCAAAATGGCTCTGCTTTGTGCTCCTGACACATTCCTCTTGAGGCCCCCAGCCATTTGGCTTCCCAAAGAGGTGCCTGGGTCCCCAGGCAACAAGGTGGGATGGGGGGGGGGATGTTTCTTCAGTGATTTGTCTAAACTCAACCAGCCTCCTTCAGTTTTCAATTTTGCAGCCCTAAATAGAGACTCTGTGGTTGGGATAGGAAGGGGGTTGGCGCGGGGCAGGAAACAGGGAGCGGTGACGAATATCAGACCTGAGAAGGGGACAGAGCAGGTCAGAGAGAGGCTGCAGCATCTCTGCTGCCTTAGCCCTACACACCCATGGGGGTCTGAGAGCAGGGAGAGTACCCAACTGTGGGGAGCAGACGGGGGACAAATCAGAGCAGAGACCACAGCCATAGATTTTCTTCTCCTGAAGTCAGACAAGGTGGCGGGGGTAGGTGGAAGCAGAGAGAGGCTACGGATTGTCCTCCTCCAACCCCGCCAGCAGCAGAAGACACTGGGCTGTATTCATCCTACTGCCCCGATGCTCCTGTTCCTCTGCCTCTTACTGCCCGGTGAGTATTCGGGACCCCTGTCCTAATTTGTAGCAGGTTCAGAGGACAAAGAAATGAGAGCAGCCACTGGTCCAGGGAGTCGGCAAATCCCCTCCAGTGCCAGAGGGAGCTGAGGTGTTGCATTTTTCATGGGAGTGGGACTGTCCCCAATCCAGCACAGGACCAGCACTTGGAGCAGTGCCAGGCTGGGCCAGAGACCACCAGTTGGCCCAGGCTGGGGTGACAGTCCCAGCTCCACTGAGTTTCAGGCCAGGACGGACCATTCACCCGCCCAGTCTGACCCCTGACAGCCCAGAACAGAGACCTTCCCCCAGCTCCCTGCACCCAGCCCAGTCACTTGTGTGTGACTCAAGCATCCCCAGAAAGGCCCCAGCCGGGCGGTGACTCCCCCACTGCCCCGGGGAGCCGGCGCCGGGTGAATCCCCCGCATGGGGAGAACCTGCTGCCTCCTTCCTCACTGGTGTTGGCCCAGACTCAGCATCCAGCCCTGGCTCTGGCTCGGCCTGTCCCTGCTGCACTGAAGGGCCCGTCGGCACCTGGGGCTTCTCCCCAGGAAGGAGCTTAGACACCGTGACAGCCTGGCTGTCTGACCAGCCCCACACGGAGCTGCCCGGCCCCACCTGGGAGGCCTCTTCTCCTGCCCCCGCAGCGTTTTCTGGCCCTGCCCTGCCCCCGCTGCACTTTGCCAGCAGCCTTTGAAACGGGGCCCAGAGCCGGGTCCAGGATCCAGGATCAGCCTCCCCAAGGCCTCAGGCCGAGGGAAATCCCCCCCCCCCCGGTGCCTGCTCCCTGCCCCCTCATTACACAGCCCAGGGGCCCATCAGCCCGGCTGCCCCGTGGGGCTCTGGGAGCTCATGATGGGTTAATGTTCACTAGGCAGAGGTGAAGGTGGGTGGTACGTGTTGGGATGGTGCACTGGTAAGAAGTAACCCCTGGTACCAGACCATACACGGCTGATGATAAGCACAGCTGCAGCAGCACTTTCACGTCACTGCCCCTTTTGCTGCCCCCCGTTCATCCCCCTGCCAGTATGGCCATTGACAGAGGGAAGAAAAGGGGCAACTGCCCTGGGGCCTGGCAATTTAAATGGGCCTGGGGCTTCTAGCAGCCACTACCACAGCAATTGGACCCCCGGGCACTTCAAATCACCGCCCCACCTCTGGGGCAATGGCAGCCATGAGGGGCTGGCTGGGGAAGTCTAGTCTCCTAGACCTGCCCCTTCTGCCTGAGGCCCTGCCCCATCCATGGGCCCAGAGCTGCCTCCTCCACCTTGCCCAGGACCCTGGCATGCCAGCAAGGCCCAGCACTTCCTTTCAGTCCTGCCCCTAAGAGCTCTAAATCCTTACCAGGGTCCCTGCTTCCCCGCCCAGGCCCCAGGCTGCAGGGTGGTGGCGTTCCCTGTAGGGAGTTGTGACCTGGCACTTGACTGGATCCAAACCCCAGGGGTGTCACTGGGCCCAGCTCCCCATGCCAGGCCTATGGGGTCAGGCCGGGTTGGGCTCAGATGCTCATGGTGTTATCAGATCCAGCCCCATGGCCCCCTGTTACCGAAGGGAGGGGATTGGAATTGAGGGCTGTGCTCTGGGCCTGACTCTCAAACATCCATATCAGATCTGGGCCCCATCCCTCTGTCTGTCTGTACCATGTTCCCTGCAGTAGGTGTATCCTACACACCGCCTGGGTGTCAGGCTCTTTCCCGGCTAGTGGCATGAGAACCATTCAGAGAGAGAGAAATGAGTCTGCTCTGCACAGAGCCACCCCAGCAATGCTCTTGCACCCCCTCTCCGCAGGGACAGAGCGCTCTGGGTGCCAAAGCTCAGCCGCAGGGGAACAGGCGTAGGTGGTGGCAAGAGAGGTGAGCCTGTGGGCCAGAGGACCAAGGAGGAGCAGAGGTTGGCTGTGCTGCCAACCGGAGAAAAGCAGAATTTTCCACTTCTGCTGGGGTGCTCCTGGTGGGATGGGTGGGGCTGGAACCAGGCCCAAAGCTTCTCTGTGCTGAAGAGGGAGGGGCCCTGGCTCCAGTGCCTGCATGTGAATCCCATTCAGTGCTCGGGGCTGGGGAGGATGATGGGGCTTGTGACACACCCAGACTCACTTCTCCCTGCAGGGGGCGCTGTCACCTTGGGTGCGGAGCCCTGGGGGGAGCAGAGCCCCCATCAGCTGTTCAGGGCGTCCCACCACAGGGGAGATTCCAGCCCGGCACTGACCCCACGTCCCCTTTCTGTCCCCAGCGCTGAGCCCCAGCAGCCAGGAGATCTGCTCAGCTCCTGGTGAGTCCGTCTGTCTGTCCTCAGTGTGCCGAGGGCCCTCTTCATGTCTCCAGCTAACACAAGAGCTGGAGCATCACACCTGCCATTTCCCCCCGTCCCATTGACAGCTCTGACCCATTCTCCTTCCCAGGGGCTCTCCCTGCCCCCACCCTCCACCTCAGCCAGACGTCGGCGCGGCCGGGAGACTCCGTGCAGCTCCAGTGCTCTGTGATCACCAAAGCCCAATCCACCCGCATCGTCTTCTGTGAGGACAGGGAGGAGGTGTCATCCCAGAGGGGCTTATTGGGGAAATTCACCTACAGCTCTCACCACGTGGTGACTGGGGGCAGCTCTGGGAATTACTCCTGTGGGTATGAGATCAAGGACAGTGATAACCGGGTAAACAGATCCCAGCTCAGCCCTGCCCAGCACCTCAATGTCACTGGTAAGTCCTGTGTGTGTGTGTGTGTGTGTGTGTGTGTGCACGCATGCATGCACACACGTGGGTTAGTATAACTTATCCCAGCTCAGCCCTGACCAGCACCTCAGTGTCATTGGTAAGTCGTGTGTGTGTGTGTGTGTGTGTGTGCGCGCACGCATGCATGCACACACGTGGGTTAGTGTAACTTATCCCAGCTCAGCCCTGACCAGCACCTCAGTGTCATTGGTAAGTCATGTGTGTGTGTGTGTGTGTGTGTGTAACATATCCCACATCAGCCCTGCCCAACAACTCAGTCTCCTGAGAAGGAGGCTGGGAGTGAATGGCAGAACAAGGATGAGGACTTTCGAGAGGATACAGTGGAAAGGCTGTAACTCACCCAGGCTGAGCTCTCACTTGGCCTGGGCCAAGGAGCCACACCCAGCAACCCTCTGTCCAGGGGGTTGAAAAATGAGGATGTGGGTTTTGGCCATGACCATGGTTCTTTTCTGGCTGTCTGAGTGCAGAGGCAGTGAATGCTATCGGCCAAGGCACCAGCCAGAAGGGCACTGCTGGGGCAGGGAAGGTGCCAGGCAGACACTGACCTGCCCTCTGAGAACAGCAATTCACCTGCGAGTTCAGAACTGAGTCCCATTACCCCGACAATTCCCAGGAAAGGGGAATCTGCTCCCTGCTGCTGCTTCAACCTGGACCTGTAAATGCCCCTGGTGCCTCCTGGGCCAGCTGGGTCTTGGGAATGGGAGGGGCACAAGGGCAGGGAGGATGTTAGAGAAGATGCCATAGGGGTGAGGGACCGGACACAGGCCCTTGGCTGTCAGCTAGTGATCTCCCTGGGGCAGTGACTGGCCTTAGATGGTCCCCAATGGGTAGTGGCTGCCTTGGTTGAGAGGCTGCCTCTCTTCCAGTCACATTGCCCCAGCTGGGTCAGTGGGTGCCCACACCAGGGCCCCTTGTTGTAGGACACTGCGCAGCACCAGGCAATGGGAGCCCAGCCTGCCCAGCCCTTCAGCTCTTCTGCAGCCCCAGTGATCCCAGGGAATGAGCTCCTGGGCCCTGGAGAGAGCTCGTCTCCCTCCCCCATCTGCCCAGCTGGGCTGGGATCAGAGCCTCCATCCAAGACATGGCCCAGCTCCCCTGCCCCATCAACAATGCTGAACACCAGCAATACCCCATGACAGCTCTGCCCAATTCCCCTTCCCAGGTTCTCTCCCTGCCCCCACCCTGTACCTGAACCAGACGTCGGCCCAACCGGGGGACTCCGTGCGGCTCCAGTGCTCCGTGTTCTCCTGGGCCCGGGCCACCCGCATCGTCTTCTACAAGGATGGGAAGGAGATTTCATCCCAGAGTTTACTGGGCAATCTTACTTACGACTATGACCACGTGGTGTCCGGGGGCAGCTCCGGGAATTACTCCTGTGGGTACGAGAGCAAGGACAGCTACAGACAGGTGATCAGATCCCAGCTCAGCCATGCCCAGCACCTCAGTGTCACCGGTAAGGGGTATGTGTCTGTGTGTGTCCCAGCTCAATCTTGCCCAGCCACTCAGCATCACAGGGAAGGGGGTGGATGGACAATTTGATAACCCCGCTGAACGTCCAAACACTGAAATTCATCCATTTTCAAAATCTGAAATTAAAAGTTTCTAACAAACCGTCTTTGTTCAGAATTTGTCCCATGGAACCCCCTGCCCCTTCCATTTACCACCCATGTCAGCTCAGATGTCCCCGCCAAGGCTGGTGGGGGATGGGCACATCATGGAAAGGTCTCACTGAAAGGAACCTCAAGATGTGCCACTGACAGCTCGGACCCGTTCCCCTTCCCAGGTGCCCCCATCCTCTACCTGAACCAGACATCGGCCCGGCCAGGGGACTCCGTGTGGCTCCAGTGCTCCGTGTTCTCCCTGGCCACTCGCATCATCTTCTATAAGGATGGGGAGGAGGTTTCATCCTATAAGGGCTTGAAGGAGAAGGCCACCTACGACTATGTCCATGTGGTATCCAGGGGCAGCTCTGGGAATTACACCTGTGGGTACGAGATCAAGGACAGCAGCAACCAGGTGACCAGATCCCAGCTCAGCCCTGCCCAGCACCTCAGCATCACTGGTAAGTTGTGTGCACGCACATCTGTGTGTGCGTTTGTCCATATCCCAGCTCAGCCCTGTCCAGCTACTAAGACTCACAGGAAACAGGGAGGCTCTAGGGGCAACAATTCAATAAGAAACCTTTGAAAATCCAAACATTGAAATTCATCCATTTTCAAAATATGAAATGAAAAATGTCTAACAAAATGACGCTGTTGAGATTGTCCCAGGGACCCCCCACCCCCCATTTCCCACCCATCTCAGCTCAGACAGCCCAGCCCAGGAAGTTAGGGGAGGCACATTTTAGAAAGGACTTGCTAGGAGGGACCTCAAGATGGCATTAAGTTCAAACCACCACGCTGGACAGAACCAAGAAAATCTTGCCCAGCCCTGACAGGGATTTCTCCAGTCTGTTCTTAATAACCTCCAGTGATGAATATTCCACTGTTACCCGCACAAAATTCTGTCACTCACACACTCTATAAGCACCCCCCTTACCTGTTCCTAGGGCTCAGGCATAAGCTTCTCAATATAGGTACACAATTTATTCCCAGGGCTCAGGAAGGTTACAGTTTCTCAAGGCGTAATCTTACACTCTGCAGATTT
This sequence comes from Pelochelys cantorii, assembly GCA_032595735.1. Classification (NCBI taxonomy): domain Eukaryota; kingdom Metazoa; phylum Chordata; order Testudines; family Trionychidae; genus Pelochelys; species Pelochelys cantorii. The sequence continues at coordinate 16,227,731 of CM064351.1, read as the reverse complement.
GCAGGGACTTTTACCAGTGAAAGAGCCTTCCAGAGTAATATCCAACTTATTCTCTATTCATTAACAATCACCAAAAACAGAATGGACATGCTAAGCATACAGTGCTCTTCATTCCCAATAAGATAGATGAACTTTTGCTCATCAGTCAGGATTGGGTCCATCTGGGGGACTCGAGTTTCTCTACAGGTTCTTTGGCACAAGTTTGAAGTCTGGCAGCTCTGATCTTGGGGCTGTGTCCTGGGGCTGGTTCCCAAAGAACTTATTTTTGGACCCCAGTTTATATAATGAAACTTGAGTCCTACCTAAGTATACCTTAATCAGTTATTTTGCTAATCAGTTCTAAGCATATCTCCTACATATGTGAGAAAGTTTGAGTGTCTGTCTATGTGTCTCTCCATCCATCTGTGAATCTGTTCCAAATTTCCTGTAAATGGTAAGAGTCAGACCACCAAAACTGGCATGCAGCTTCCTCTTATCATAACTTGAAGCAAGGCCAGGACAATGGGATGTGCGTGGAATGTGATTATTTCTCATCAAAGGGAAAGGAGGGGTGTGTAGCAGGGACAGTTATACTCATGAATGACCTCAGGGGTAGCAAGCACCCCAGCCATGGGGAGCAGCCACTGGCCAGCAGCATGGCCCCCACAACGCAGGCCTGCCCCAGGAAGCAGCCACAGCCCCCACCATCCCAGACTGGCCCCAGTGAGCAGCTGGTGAACAGACTGTGCATCCCTGCTGCCCTTGGCCCATCCCTGGGAGAAGTCACTGGCCAGCCTCACACCCCCTGACCTAAGCTCCCCACCTCCTCCTTTGAGCCCCCCCACCACACACCTCCCAACTCCTTGCCCTGATTCCTGCACTCCCACCCTCTGCTTTGAGCTCCTCCTCAGCCCCCAACCCTGAATCCTGCATTCCCCGTGCCCCAGCCTCCTGCCATGAACCCACCACATTCTGAAGCTCTCTGGCCTGAAAGACCTGAGCAACACCTAGCAGGTCTTCTAGTTGTAACATAATTCTCTAACCAATTATATTCCACCACTTTAATTGATTTACATCTAGCAAAATTAGTTATACAGCAGACAGGAACAATTAAAGAACCAGACAGAGATCATACAAGGAAGTGGAGATCACAAGATAGAATGATAAAGAAACAAGGATCGGACTATAATAGAGTTTAAAGAGAAGCTGGATAATTTCATCGAGGTTAGGTCCATAAAAGGCTATTAGCCAGGGGATAAAATGGTGTCCTTGGCCTCTGTTTGTCAGAGGCTGGAGGGGGATGGCAGGAGACAAATCGCTTGATCATTGTCTTCGGTCCACCCTCTCTGGGGCACCTGGTGCTGGCCACTGTCGGCAGACAGGATACTGGGCTAGATGGACCTTTGGTCTGACCCAGTACGGCCATTCTTATGTTCTTATGATACCACAGCTCCAGCTATTGATAAGCTGTCTGCTGCCAGCCAGAATGCTCTCCAACTAACTTTTCTTTAACCATCTTACGATCTGTTTCTTTATCTGGTGCTATTGGGCGCCATTAGGATGGGGTCTCTTAACAGCCTGGTATGACACTATTGTAATGTAATTTAGATGGAATGTGAGGATGAAACTTCCTGCTTCTCAGCCAATGGCTACTGCTCTTTCAGTCTGGCTGCAAAGGCCTTAGGCTTTACAATAGAGCAGGGGTGGGCAAATTCCAGCCCACAGGCTGGATCTGGTCCACCAGGGCTAGTCCCTGGCACGTCCCCAACTCTATATTTACCTGCACCTCCTCAGGTTTCAGGTGGTCATAGCTCTTATTGCCTGTAGATCACAGTTTCCAGCCCATGGGAGCTGCAGGAAATGGTATCCCAGAGGTGCAGGTAAATATTGGAGCAGTAGCCTGTCAGGGATTAACCCTGGCGGACTGTCACCTTTTTATTGCCCACCCATTCAATATGATGACAGAAAAAGGCCTTATCGTTCCACCTACACCACAACTTCCATTGGAAGCTGTTTCAGTGATTAATAGTCCTTCTCACTAGAAAGTTTTTTCCAACATCTAACTTGCATTTCCTGTGCTCAGCGGTGAGAGTAACTTACAATTTCTTACAGGTTCTGTCCTATTGCAACCCGGGTCCCTGCCAGCTCTTTAAATAGCTCCCTGCTGGCTTTTGCTGCAGCTCAGCCAGCTCTTGCTGGAGCTGTGCAGCAGGGCGCACTCGTTCACTTTCACCTCTGCCTGTGCTGCAGATTAAGCCCATTGCTTCTTGTTCTATCTTCAATGGGCATTGAAAGCAACTGATCCTTACGCTCCTTATAGGCGGGAAGTGGACCCATGATCTGGCTCTGGTCTCTTGCATGTTATTGCCTAGGTGGTGAGTTCTTCTGTGGTAAATGCCCATCCCCCAAGGTAAATGCTTTTAAAGATGGGGTCAGGCTTTATATAGCTGTGCTACCTAGTGTCCCCTGCCAAAATAATGCTGGTGTTGTCTATGTCTCATGAGCTGGGGGGAACAGGGCATTTCTGTCCCATGAGAAATTCTGACCATTCACATTTTATTTTTATCTTGAATCAGGAAAAAAGTCAAAATTTCAGATATTTCCTGGTACAGAAATTCAGCAACATTTTGATTCTGAAGAACTTTGTTGAAAGCCTTGTTGATTTTGAGGAAAATTGAGCCTTGTTGATTTTCTGAGGGAAAACTGCTCCATTGGATATTTACAGACCAGCGCTGTACACGTGTCTACATGCCACACTGATCTCTGGCCCCACCCAGGAAATCTCTGAACATGTATCCCAGTCCAAACCTCTCAGGACAGCACCAATGTAGGTGCTTCTCTTTAAGCTTTCTGCTTTAGTCCTATTGCTGGAGCAAGAATGACAGTTAGTCCCAGCATCTTGCCTTCCACCCCCAGCTGCTGGAGAGGGGAGGGCCAGGGCTGCAGACAGCCCAGGCTTCTTGGCCCCCCACGCATCTCGCCCTGGGAGCCAGTCTGGACCTCTGGCCCCCCGCCATGCACCCCCCACTTTCCAGCCAGACTGGATCTCTTGACCCCCTCACCACGTGCCCCTCCCCCCTGCACCACTAGGGCTCTCCCCCAGGCAACTAGGAAGGGAAGGGAGGGAAGGGAAGAGAAAGGATGGGTTGGCCAGGTCCGCAGCTCCCAGGTTGGGAGTGGATGGGGCTTGTTCCTGTGGACGCAGAGTGATGTGTTGACTCTGGAAAAGGATTTTTTATATATATTGTTTGTCCTCATTTTGACTAGACATTTCCTGCTTTTCAGTTTTCAGAACCAAAATGGGTGAATATTGTCAGCTGGAAAGAGAAAGTGTCGCTTCAGTTTTCCAGTGGGCATTCTCCTTCCATTTCTGAAGTTTGAAAACCAAAATGATGCAAAAATTTCAATTCAAAATTAAACAAAACACTGTCTTTTATTTAAAACAAATTGAAAAGATGAAGAAGGGCCTTGCATGTGAGCTCTGTTGGTGAAAAATTATTTAAATAAATCTGGTTTGGGATGATAAAAATGTTGGGTCAAAAAAATTGTAGAATAAGCTCAGCTAACGTTACTCACGAAGAACGGCCAATAATGTCACCCTGCAGGTAACCATGAGGTGAACTTCAAGGTATGTTCACGATAACATGAGGGGTCACTCACCACAAGACTCAACCATCTCCAGCCAACAGGGGCTGGCCAGTGGCTGCTAGGAGAGGCCATTCACAGTGAGGTTCTTTCCTAGGGCTGGATCTAAAGCTCCTGTTGGGAATTACAGTCCCTGCCATCCTGGTGCTGGCTGTGGCGATTTATCTGCTGGGAAAGAAAGGTGGGTATGAGAGTGAGGCCGAGCCGTGTTAGCAAATGTACAGACAGACATGGCAGAGACACCCCTGAGATCCCCTGTCCCCAGTGTGTCTGGGATGGGGGGAGATGACCAATGACACAGTGAAACTGATCATTTGTTTGGGGGAAGCTGGCTGAGAAGAGGGATCAAAGAGATAATGATGTGGATTGTCCTTGTGCTTAATCATTTGTGTTGCAGTAGCACCCTGGAGCCCCAGTGGGGGATCAGAACCCCACTGTGCTAGGGGTTGGACGTTATTTATTGGGTATGTTACTGTGGTGCTCTGGAGACCCAGTCTGGGATCAGCCGCTTGCCCCCCACCTCGCCCTGTGTCCAGTGCTGCACAGACCAGTAATAAAGGGGACAGTCCCTGCCCCATAGATGGTCCCAGTCTAGGGCTCAGCCAGGGGCGTGTGTCTGGATGGAATATCCACACGCAGGTCACTAAAGCAGCAGGTCAGGGAGGCATCACCTAGCCAGGAGTGGCCCTTGTGCCCGTGTCCATATGTAAAAGCTTTCCTGCATGAGGGCCTAACAACTCTGAACACAGAGCTCTGGGCACAGCTCTGCCCTGCAGCCTTCCTCACAGGCTAGGTCTACACTCAGGGCTGGACCGAGCCATTCCGGCGCCCCAGGCAGACAGTTTAATTGTGCCCTGGGTTGGGGGAGGGCTCATGTGCGGCCCTGCCCCTGCGCCAGCGCGTGGGGGAGGGCGCGCAGAGCTGGTGGTGGCAGGACGCACGTGCCTGGCCTGGCCCGGCCCAGCCCGGCTACCGCCACTGGCGCGCAGCCCGGGGCTGCCCGGGGAGGGCCGAGCCTGGCTGTGCAGGGCCCCACGGCTGCAGGGGGAAGGGTGCTGCTGGCCGGCACTGCGGGGGTTAACGTGGCCCCCGCCCCCCAGCACTGTTGCAGGGTGGCCGCTGGGAGCTGCTGCAGCCCGCGATCCAGGAGCCAGGCGCGCAGTGCCTGATGGCAGCTATACGGGGCACTGCACGCCCCTTACAGCTGCCATCAGGTGTCCCCCATAGGTTGGTGCCCCAGGCAGCTGCCTGGCTAGCCCATGCCTTAATCCAGCCCTGGCTGCACTATAGAGTTTTTGTGGAAGATCTCTTCCATAAAAAGCTTCTTGAGCAAGAAGCTTGTAGTCTAGACGTAGCCACAGAGCCCCCAGCCCGCAGCTCTCACAGCCTCCAGTCACCCCGGCCATCTCGAGACTGGTTCAGAACTCATGGGACTGCCAACACGTCACCAGCGTGGGGGCTTTGTGTTTGCCTGGGGGAGGTGATCTTGGTGGGTTCTCTAGGGTCACATCCTGAGGATTTTCTCCCCAAAATGATGGATATGGATGCATATTTTTTTAATGAAGACCAAAACTCTCACTTAACCGGGCAAATTGGTTGAAACCATAGTAAAGAGCAGAATTGTCAAACACATAGAATAATATAATTTTGGGGGACAGGGAGGGATCACTTTATAATTCCTTGTTCTGTTCATTCCCCCTGGGGTACCTGGTATTGGCCACTGTCAGAAGACAGGATGCTGGGCTAGATGGACCTCTGGTCTGACTCGGCATGGCTGTTCTTATGCAACCCCTTGACTCTGTTCCTGGGCTTTGCATAGAAGATAAAATGGCAGGCGACTGGCAGTAAAATCATCAGACATGGCCACAACACTGCAGTCAGGGGGGCTGGTGCAGGAGAGTGCTGGGCCAGGCTGTAGGGATGAGGCTCTGTGTCAGTGCAATGAGGCTGGAGCTGTATCACTCAGTGTCTCTCTCTCTCTCTCTCTCTTTCTCTCTACCCACGAGGAAACGTGGCCCTGTCTCTGATCACTCTGTTTCATTGCTTCCAGCCGCGTCTCTGCAAAGGGAGCACAGGTAGGAGGAGTCTATTCCCTCTCCCTTCTTGCTTCCATTCCACGTCCCTTCTCTCTGCAGGTCCAGCGGACATGCCAGTATCACAGTGGACCTCAGCACTCCTGCAATGGGCAGGTTCAGTCTATTTATTCTGGAGGAGTTTTGGAAAAGCCCAGGGCAGGATGAGCTCCCTGGTCAGGGTGGGATCTGGGAGTTACGAGGAGACATTTAAAGAAGGGATTTTCCAAAGCAGCAAGTTCTAGGGTTGCCCGGTGTCTGGTATTGGCCCAGACAGACTGGTATTTGTGGCTTCTGTCCAGTAAAAAACCCAGAAAATACCGGACATGTAATACTGGAGTGAGGGGAGCGTGGGGATTTAAAGGCGCAGTGACTCTTTATTTTTGTGCGGGTTTTTTTTTCTCAATAACTTTGGTCCCCCACTCCCCCTTTTTTTTCCCCTGCCATGTTCGGTATTTTTTGTTAAACTCTCTCGCGTGTTCCCATCAAATTCACCAGCACCAGTGAAACCCACCATAGTGTGTTTAGAAACTGCTCCAGGTGTGAAGAAATGAAAGTGAGCCCGTTTTACACTCAGGGGCTGTTGGGGCTATTTGGCCATAAAGTGGCACAGACCAACCAAGCCAGTTCCCTACTTCTGGGTCAGGACTGGGAGTGGCCAGGCCTGGATGGGAGCCAAAGGGCTCCAGTCCATCCAGCTGGGGTGGGTAACACCCAACATTAGCTGGTTCAGTGCCAGACTCAGCACATCTACACATGGACCTGCCCTGCAACACCCACAGCAGGTTCCCTCACAGCAACTGTAATTTTAGTGCAGGCCTGTATATGACATGGCCGCAGTCCTCCCCACCCTCCACTGAGGAGAGCCAAACTGCAGGGATGCCCATTGGGATTTAGAGAGACCCATAACTACTGCTGGCTCCCTCTCAAATGGCCCAGAAAACTTGTTCAACATTTCTTTCACAGAAAATGTGGGATTTTTTGGATAAAAAATTTGAAGTGAAACAAAACAAAAAAAAATCTATTTCAAGCCACACAAAGTGAACATTTTCTTTAAGATTTTTCCATTGAAAATTTCATGAAAACAAACAATTTTTGTCCAAAGGTTTGATTTTGTTTAAACTATTTTTCATGAAATAAAAAATCTATATTGAAAAATGTCATACACTTGTGAAAAATGGCAGTGTCTTCTTCATCTTCTCCCCTGATATGTCAGGGATTTTCAGTTGCATCCAACCTCCTCTCCTTGCTGACCTCGTGCGATTTGTGTGGTTGATTGGTTGGCCATTTAGCTGAAGTAGCACAGGATGTTCAAGTCTCGTCTTACTAGACTTTCCTGCCATGAATGGTGCAGCCGCCACATTCCCTGCCTATCAAGAAGTAGGGCTTGCTGCCTCTCTCTGAGTGTGAGCTGCAGACCTAGCAGGAAAACCAGCCATGGGAAGAAACCTATTCACAGCTGGGTCCCTGCAAACAGCCTCAGTGTCACCAATAAAAACAACAAGGAGTCCTATGGCACCATAAGCTCTAACAAATTGTTGTAGCCTTAAGCTTTCATGGACTGGAGGGATGCACCCAACAAAGTGGACGCCAACCCATAAAATCTTATGCTCAGATAATTTAGTTAGCCATTAAGGGTATGTCTACACTGTACCCTTGCCTCAAAATAAGCCACACAGCACCAAATTTTGAAATAAAGCGCTTTTCCAAAACGTCCCTTAATGCTTGTGGAACGTGGGTTACAGGGACACTGAAATAGTGTGCTGGTTATGTCAAAATATATTTTGAAATAACTGGCTGCTTTAAAGATGCAGAATAGCTATTTCAGGATACTTCTGGTATCCCAAAATAGCTCCACAGTGTTGACATAGCCTAAGGTACTACTACAGGATTCCTTGCTATTGTGTGTATGTGTAAGAGAGAGAGAATGAGTGAGAGAGTATGCAACGTCACTGACACCCTCTGTCCTTATTACTCCACACAGGGAACAAGTCCAGCATGACACCAGCAACACTTCTGAAGATAGTTTTCCTTGTAAGAGCTTTTAGTGTTATCAGGGTCACCTCACCTGCACATAGGGGAGAAATGTGGGGGCTGTGGGTAAATGTGGTCACTGGTGGGGGATGGGCACATTTCAGATTAGACTTTCTGTCCCAGCATTACAATAACAACCTGCCTGTGATCAAAGTGAATGAGGAGAAAGAGTCCCTAGGGTCCCAGGGCTTGGGCATCTGAGTCCAAGTTCCTTTGTCCCACTCTTTGCCTGTGATCCTCAGCCCTGCATTGCCAGAGCTTAGGGAAATGAGCCCAAGTGTTGCCCCTTCCCTTCCTTCATGGAAAGGCACATCCCAGGGAAAGCTCCCACTGGAAAGTGTCCCACCCCTCGCATTGGGAGTTGGCGGCAAGAGTGTTTCATGCTCCTGGTCTCCTCTTTGAGCTGGGCTCTCTGGCTCTCCCATGATGAACCACTTTCTCCCCTCCTGGTGATGGGAAGTAGCACATCATGGGTGTTCCTGGTTGCAGTGCATGAGGGGAGATGAGGCCCAGCCAATCCAGCTTGTAGAGGAGACTATCAGCAAGAGGCCACTGAATTACACATCCCATGTGGCACCAAGTGGTATGCAAATCAGAATATTTCTGATTTGGGCCAAAGTATTGCAGTTTTGCGGTCCTCAATTTTTGAATAAAATATGGAAATTTTCTGCCAAAAGCTGACTCTGCTTTAGACAAAATAATTTTGTCAGAAACCCAGAGCGACAGTCTCACTGAACATCTTCAGTGGCCACCTGAAATCCTTCTGTTCTGGTACCATCCAGTGACCCTGATGAGAATCAGGCTCCATCATGCTCGGTGCTGCCCCGGAGAGAGAAATAGAAGATCTGTTGTTATAATTTGTCCTCAAGAAGGTACCTTCTCCCAAAGGCGCTTACACCCAAGTGACGACGTATAACTGTCTCTCTCTCCCCAGATTCCTCAGTGGATTTGCCGGAAAGCACCAGGGTGAGTTGCACTTGTATTAAGGACAAAGTGAGGCAAGAGCAGAGAGCGATTGGTTTGCCTGTTCCAGCTTGGCAGGGACCCACGGGCTTGGAACATGGATTCACTCAGGGTTCCCAGGTTCAGCTTGTGTCTCTTTCCCCGCTTTCCCAGAAGCTTCCCCAGATCTCCAGCCAGGAGCAGGTGATCTCCCTCCCCTGCTGTTAGCCTGGCCAGTCAGGCCTTCCCCTCACAGACACACAGAGAAGCATCCAGACAGGAAGGAAACATCCTTCCCAAACTCCACCCCAGAGCACGATAGGGGAGACTCCCCCATGGCCTGAAAATCTATCTGGCTACAGAGGGGGCTTCCCCTGCCAGTCTCTGCAGCCAGACAAGCAGCCAAGGCAGAGATGTTCGAGGTCTCAATATCCCCATTAAAACGCCTGCGAAATGGATGGTCAAATCCCACAAACGGGTTTGAAAAACCTCCAAAATGTTTCCCACATGGGAATCAGTTCTTTTAAGAGGGTTCCATTTAGTGAAACCCCAGCAGCCTCCCCACCAGGGGCCTCACAAAGGGGAAGAAAGACAGGCAAGGGGTGAAATCCTGAGAGATTCCCATTGACTTCAGTGGGGGCAGGATTTCCCCCAGTGGGTTTGCAGGGCATGTCAATGTCTGTGGGGCATGTGCAGGCTCACACTGTGAGCAGCGGCTGGGCTGTGGTGCACATGCCCCACCTACCATGTTAGTGGCAGGGAAAGCTGCTAACACCGAGCTTCCTCCCTCCCTTTGCTTCTTTATGTTAATTATTTGTCCTACTCCAGCTGATATGGGCAATGAACAATAACCCTGGATTTTTATTTCTCCTCCCATTATGCAGTTTGGGAGGAGCTTGAATCAGGCAAGCTTAATTTTTTTGATGTTACTTTTCATATGAACCATGTGTTTGTGCATTGAAAGCAGTGTCCCAAAGGGAGGAGATGTACGCTGCTGTGAAGGAGGGATGGGTGGGCTCTTTGAAATTAGATGACAATTAGCATCACATTATCCACCTGAGCGACAAGGAGTCCTGTGGCACCTTATAGACTAACAGATATTTTGGAGCATAAGCTTTCGTGGGCAAAGACCCACTTCGTCAGTGGAAATTTCCAGAGGCAGGTATAAATATGCAGGCCAGAATAAGGCTAGAGATAATGAGGTTAATTCAGTCAAGGAGGGTGATGTCCACTTCTAGCAGCTCATGTGGAGGTGTGAACACCAGGAGAGGAGAAACTGCTTTTGTACTTGGCTAGCCATTCACAGTCTTTGTTTAATCCTAAACTAATGCTGTCAAATTTGCAGATGAACTGTAGCTCAGCAGTTGTTCACATCACCGCCTGGTGTTCACATCTTCCCTCACCTCCTGCAGAACCAGTCCGGCAAACAGGAAAGTTTCATCACCACGTTGCATCCCTGGGACAATCCTGGGGCAGAGAACATAAATGGTCTCAGAGAGATGGTCTCATTCAGGTTACAATGATCTATCAGAAAAAGGTACATAAACTGCACTCTGCAATTTGCATACCTTTTTCCAATAGTTTTGTCGGAAGAGGATTTTCTGAAATTTGGCCTGTCTACAATGGGCCAAATTTCAGAAAAACCTCCTCATTTGGAAGAGCCCTTCTTCCTCATGGAATGAGGAAGACAGGGCTGCCAAAAGAGCGAATCTGCTCTTCCGCAAAAAAAAAAAAAAAAAAAGTGGAAGAGCAAAAGCGTTGCCTGGACGTAGCAGAGTTTTCCTGGGATACCTCTGATATTCCAGAAAAACCCCATAGTGTAGACATAGCCCCCCACACAAACAGAGCTGCAGTGAAATGCAGTGTCCTGCATTTGTTAGCAGACCCTGAGGTACCTGGTCCTGCCATGCCCAGGCTACCTGCGGTCCAGTCTTTGGGTGGTGGTTGCCCAGTACTTCAGCAGACACTAAACAAAGGGGCATTTAATGGTTCCCTTCTTTAGCCTGAATGGCAGGTGCTTCTCACAGCCACCAGCTTCAGCAACATGCCCCGACTGCCCAGAGATCAGAATCAGGCTTGTTGGGAGCCACCCAGTCACCAGTATAACAATATTATAACAACAATTGCCTAGACACACTATAAATATCACCATTATCAGCATCAGCGATTAAAACATGACACTGGACAAGAAAGAAACGACACTGCCTGCAGCACAGAGGAATCCTTATTTCAGATAATAGCGCCCCATCAGTGGAAAACAATGTCCATGGGGCGGCTGGCATGGAGGGAGGGGGAAGGGCTCCTCTGCCCAGCTGGCAGGCGGTGGAGCAAAGCCTGGCTCTTCTAACTAGGGAGCAGGAAAGAGCCAGACCAAGGCTGGGGGAGGATGAATCTGAGCTGCCTGCCTCAGAGGGGTTGATCTAGGAAGTGGGGTCGCTGGTGTTTTCCAGGCGAGATGCCCATTAGAACTGCTCCTTGGTACATACAGTGATACTGTCCAAGGAGCATTTTCTAGCTTCGTTTCTCTGGCTTTCAGCTGGCTGAGCAGAACAGTAAGGTTTCTGTGTTTTACCTCTGCCCCAGACAGAGGAGAATCCGATATACACATACATCGCTCTGGAGCAGGGCAGCTGTCATTAATGTTCCTGTTGCTGACATCACGGGCTCATCAGTGCGCAGTCGCATCACAGAACCTCCCCCCGTCAAAGGCAACCATTGGGCCATGCAGCAAAGGGGGGGACCTTGTCTGGGGCTCCGGCTGGACAATTTGCAGCACCCACATTGGTGCAGGAAATGATGTTTCTTCTCAATAAAATTGGGGGAAATGCCCAAACTCTGTGTTCTACCCTCAGTCTCTTTGTATGGGCAGCTCAGCTCCCAGGTCCACTCTGTGCTCTTCTGAGATTGCACTGTAGCCCAAAGTGCACACAATCCCGAGGAAAGCCCCTCACAATCCCCAAAGTGTGTATTACTCAACAACCTGTGTATACATGAGCCATGCAAGGGGTGGGGGATGTCCTTCCAGTGGTGGGAAACACCCCAGCACCCCACACAGATTAGCTCCAGTTGCCATTCTCTGGCCAGTCATCCTTTGACTTATCTGGCTTGAGCCTTACACTGATGGGAGAGTGAAACCCAGAGACACTAACAACAGAAACCCAGATAATGAACAGTGGATGGGACCTTTCATTGAAACACTCCGTATTACTGTGATTTACTGTTTCTATTGTGGTAGCACCTAGCAGTGTTCCCTGTAAGCTCTGTTCTTGGGCGGCCACCCAGGAGAGTTTCAGGTGCCACCACGTGATTAGGAGAGGGCTCACAGCTGCCCGCAGCTAGCAGCATGTGTTTCAACTGGTGGTGCACATATGCCTCAGTGCACATAACAAAATTTGTTCCACCCATGAATGGAAAAAAAAAATCAGAGGGAACCCTACTAAAGACCAACCACATCAGGGCCCCATTCTTTAGGGAGCTGTACAAACAGAGTGCAGATGACAGCCCCTGCCTCAAGGACCTGAGGTAACTTTTGGGTGGCACAAGTACTGCCCTTCTTCTAATGTTTTAAGAAGACATTTATACAGGAGTCTGTGGAGAACCAACATTAGTTATCTGAGGGTTGCCTGCAAGGATTGCAGGGGGTTGACCTTTTCACAATTCAATTTAAGAAGAATAAAAGATGTTATTGGTGTAACAAGGGGAGCAGAGACGGAGTTTGTTGTTTCAGAGAGCAGCACAAAACTGGAGACTCCAGCGACTGGTGACCTGGTGGGAGGAAAATGGGCTGTGGAGAGAGGTGCCCTGCAGATGGAGGAGAGGAGAGGAGAGCAGGAGGAGAAAGGGGCCCAGGCGATCCAGTTTACCTGGACAGAAGAAAAAGGACAGGGGAGGGGCTGCTGGAGGGGGATATTGGAGGCTGAGTTGGAAGAAGGAGGCTTCTGAAGTGGACAGTGAGAGTTCAGAGTCCACCTGGCTGCAGGGAGACTCAGGCGTGCTGGGCTGAGGGGGGCCAGGTCTACAGGCCTAAGGGTTCCTGTGCTCTGTTCAAAGCTCAGTGAACCCTCCCGTTTGATGCCGGCTGAGAGTCACTCTGGTCTGGAGAACAGGGCTGCACTAGTCCCTCTGGGATGGGTCCTCGGGGGTCTATAGCGAGGGCAGAGACAGGCGTGATGTAGGCCCCAAGAGGCGACATCCCAAAGGCAGAGGGGCGGACCCACTGGACAGAGTGGATTCCCTGAGAAGGGCTGTCGCACTGGGGTGGACTCCTTGAGAAGAGGCTGACACACTAGAGGGGGCTCTGCCCAGGGACCCTGTGGGTGTAACTCACACACCTACTGTGGTTACTGAACAATGCAAGTGGTACCAAGACCACAGCAACTGTTATGATCAAGAGACCTCTACAGCAGGGGCTGAGAGCCAGCTGGCTTTTAGCTCAGAGGGTAGAGGCTCCTATACTAAGCTCCAGAAGTCCCAGCTTCAAATCCACCTGGTGGCGGTTACAAGTGGGGGCTTGTCCGGGATCTCAGCAGGGTCTCTGAAGCTCGGGATGTGCTTCCTCACCTAGGGGAAGTATGTAACCCACAACACTTAGTGTGGTTACTGAGCAATGCAAGTGGTACCTAGACCACAGCAACAGTTAAGATCAAAAGACCTCTACGGCATAGGCTGGGAGCCAGCTGGCTCTTAGCTCAGGGTATGTCTACACTAGCCCCCTCGTTTGAACTAGGGAGGCTAATGAGGGTGACCGAAATTGCAAATGAAGGGCGGGATTTAAATATCCCACGCTTCATTAGCATGTTCCTGGGAGGTCACCATTTTGGAAATTGACTAACCCGGAAGAACTGCCCGCGTCTACACGTGGCAGAGAAGGGAGATTCTGAAATAAACCCCTTACTTCGAATTACCAGGTCAGCCCTGGAGCTCAGAGCCTCTGGCCTGGGGGGGCTGCACAGGTGGGAACTGGCTGTCCCAAGTGCCCCCAGGAGGGAGCAGCAGAGGGGGATGGACCCAGCTCTCCTAGCGCCTGAAAACTGGATGGCACCAACTCCCCAGAGTCAGCAGCATGTGGCCCTGAGGGGATGGCTGAGAGCTCCTGAGGTGACCCACAGCCTCCAGACCACAGGGACTGCCCAGCACCTGGGCAGGGCCTACCTCACACAGCAGGGAAGGGGGATGTGGGGGCTGCCTGGACCTCTGCACAGAGAAGGATCTGCCCTTTCCTAACTGCTCTTGGTCCTTTAGCACCTGGGCCAGATTCAGGAGCCCAGAGATGCAGACGGGCATCTTGTGTGACTGACAGAGTGTCCAAGGGAGTGACGTGCCTAACTCTCATTGGCTGCCAACAGGAGTCAGGCTCCCGGCCTGCCTAGGAGCTAGGAGCTCTAGTGATTCCCACCATGTGCCTGGCTGCTTTGCTAGGTTCCTAAATACCTTGGTCATGCTGCCCCCCCCCCCCCAGTGCAGAGAGGCAGCGTGGCCTGGAGGACACAGCTTTGGCCTGGAAATCAGGAGTCTTGGGGCCTGTCAGTACTGACAAGTGACTGCGCTGAAACGTTGTCCCTCGGGGGTGTGAAAAATCACCACATAGAGCGCAGTAGCACAGCGGCCTGCTGGTGTAGACGGGCTCCCAGTGTGGGAGCTACGCCCCCTCAGGGTGGTGCCCTCAGCGTGGTGGTTTTACCAAAGCGCTGGGAGAGCTCTCTCTTTAACGTTGTGTTAAAGCACTGCCAGAGCTGTGAGTGTAGAGTTGACAAAGCCTTGGTTTCCGATTCTGGCTGTGCCCTGCTGGGCCGCCTGAAACCAGTCACATCCCTGCCTTCCCGTGCCTCGGTTTCCCCGCCAGTTGCCCTCCTGCATAAAGCGCTTAGAGCTCGATGGATGTGGTTAATGTGAAACCCTCCAGCCAGGCCAGGCCTGTGTCTCACAGGTGGGTTTGGCTGAGCCCTGTGACTAAACCAGGAGAGAAGCTGTCTGTTGACGTATGTGAGGTGTGTTTGCTTCTCAGCCTTCCAGAGCTAAATAAAGACATGGTGGCCGTGGGTGTCTTGGGACAGGAAACGGGGAGCGGTGATACGAAGACAGGGTGGAACAGAATGGGGGGGGAGGGTTGCAGCATCTCTGCTGCCTCGGCCATGAGAACTCAGAGCAGCGACAGTGTTTGAAGCTCCAAGCAGGGAGAGGGGCCTTCCGCCCTGAGGGGCAGATGGGGCAGGTGAGAGCAGATTATTCCCATGCCCTTGACCCTATCTGGAGCTGAAACCACTGGGCCAATTCCATTCTTCACATTCCTTCCACCATCAACCCGATGCTCCTGTCTCTGGTCCTCTTGCTGCCCGGTGAGTATCTGGGACCCCGGCACTAACTTGCGGGGGGCTGGGAGGACACAGAAGCGAGAGCAGCCCCTGGCCCAGGGAGTTGGCAGAGCAGCAGAGGGGGCTGCACTGTTGGAGGAGTGGGACTGTCCCAACCCAGCCCAGGGCCAGTGTTAGCCAAACGGGCTCGTTTCTCCCTGGAGCCACTCAATTACCCCAAGGAGGCACGGAAAGCAAGAGGACAGATACCAAGTTCTTTATCGATCAGCTGAGCGGGTGTTTTCCTCGACTCATGCCAGAGGAAGAGGCACCCCGAATGTTCATAACAAGCAGTTTTTATACAGTGGTGTAAACGTCTTGTCTTGCAGAACCCACCTCCTTACTTACTGGTTTATGGCTTCCTGCCAAGCAGGAATGTGCAAGCCAGAGCATATTTTTATCCTATCATACAGCTGTAGGGGGAATAAGGGGGGGACAGGACTATAAGTCATCCAGGGGCCGAAAGGAAGTTTAACTTTTCCATACCTTTCCTGCCTTAGCCTCCTTCTGGGCCCGCCATTGTCCTAACACCAGCACTTAGAGCTGGGCTGGGACCAGCAGTCGGCCCAGGCTGGGGTGACAGTCCCAGCTTCACTGAGTTTCAGGCCAGGAGGGACCATTGGCCCGTCCAGTCTGACCCCTGACAGCCCAGAGCAGAGACCTTCCCCCAGCTCCCTGCACCGACCCCAGTCACTTGTGTGTGACTCAAGCATCCCCAGAAAGGCCCCGGCCGGGCGGTGACTCCCCCACTGCCCCGGGGAGCCGGCGCCAGGTGAATCCCCTGCACAGGGAGAATCTGCTGCCTCCTTCCTCACTGGCCTTGGCCCAGACTCAGCGTCCAGCCCTGGCTCTGGCTCGGCCTGTCCCTGCTGCACTGAAGGGCCTGTCGGCACCTGGGGCTTCTCCCCGGGAAGGAGCTTAGACACCATGACAGCCCGGCTGTCTGACCAGCCCCACACGGAGCTGCCCCGGCCCCACCTGGGAGGCCTCTTCCCTCCCCCCCCCCCCCCGCAGCGTTTTCTGGCCCTGCCCTGCCCCCCGCTGCACTTTGCCAGCAACCTTTGAAACGGGGCCAGAGCCGGGCGCAGGATCCAGGATCGGGCTCCACAAGGCCTCAGGCCGGGGAAATCCTCCCCCAGCTCCTGCTCCCTGCCCCCTCGTTACACAGCCCAGGGGCCCATCAGCCCGGCTGCCCCACGGTGCCCTGGGAGCTCGTGGCCAGTGACTGTCCCCTGGGGCCCTAAATCCTTCCCCGGGTCCCTGCTTCCCCGCCCAGGCCCCAGGCTGCAGCATTCCCTGTGGGGAGCTGTGACTTGGCACTTGGCTGGATCCCACCCCTGGGGTGTCCCTGGGCCCAGCTCCCCACGCCAGGCCCATGGGGTCAGGCCGGGCTGGGCCCGGGGGAGGATGCTCCTGGGGTGTCCATATCAGGTCTGGGCCCTTCCCTCTGTATGTCTGTAGCCCGTTCCCTGCTGCTTTGCTGGGGAAGTGAGGGGCTGAGCTTGGCTGACAGGGCCGGGGATGAACATAGTGGCTGCCGGGCTGTGCTCATTAGGGCATCTCACCGCAGTGAGATTCTGGCCTGGCATTGATCACACGTCCCCCTTCTGTCCCCAGCGCTGAGCCCCAGCAGCCATGAGATCTGCTCAGCTCCCGGTGAGTCCGTCTGTCTGTCTCTCTGTCCCTAGCCTGCCCAGAGCCTTTACCCCTCCCCTCCAAGGTGACCACTTACTCCACACACACCCCGGAGCCACGGCCTGCTCAGTGTGGTGCCCGCAGCAATGGCACAGGAAGGTGGACGGGGTTGAGTGGAACACGCTGATGTCCCGTTGCTGGTACGCTGAACACTTAGGCGGCCACCCAGGAGGGATTCAAATCTCGCCCAGCCGATTAACCGAGCACAAGCAGTGGGACGCACGTCTTTCTGCCTGGGCTGCACGTCTGCATCAGCCTCGGATGGAAAAAAATTGAAGGAACAACCCACACCCCCTATGCCTGGTTCTTCCCTTAGCCTGGGCCTGGAATAACCCCGGTGTCCCTGTGCCAGCTGGAGGTGGGGGCATAAACACAGGGAAGCTGTTCGAGTAGATGTCAGAGGGATCAGGCTCTGGACACAGCTCTTGGCTTTCACCTGACAAGCTCTCTGGGGCAGCGACTGCTCCTCAGTATCCAATGGGGTGTTGCACAGAAGCCAGGCCCTAGACAGCCCCCAACAGCCGGGGGCCAGTCTCTTAGAAGAGCTGGAATCAGAACCTCCATCCAAAAGGCCTGTCCCATTGTCGGCCATACCCCACTCTCCTCCCCAGGTGCTCTCCCTGCCCCCACCCTCCACCTCAGCCAGACGTCGGCCCGGCCAGGGGATTTCGTGCGGCTCCAGTGCTCCGTGATCTCCCAAGCTCCGGCCACCCGCATCGTCTTCTGTGAGGATGGGGAGGAGGTGTCATCCCAGAGGGGCTTGTTGGGGAAACTCACCTACGACTCTCAACACGCGGTGTCCGGGGGCAGCTCTGGGAATTACTCCTGTGGGTATGAGATCAAGGACAGCGACAACAGGGTTGTTCGGTCCCAGCTAAGTCCTGTCCAGCACCTCAGCATCACTGGTAAGTCGTGTGTGTGTGTGTGTGTGTGTGTTAGCACGACAGCTTCTCAATGGGTATAGTGTGATGTAGTGCTGGTACCTTGCTGTTGCTATGCTGGGCCGTGGGCTGTGAGTGGCCCCCGCTGGCGGCTGTTTGTAGCACGGCCCAGCAGGAGAGGGGATGAGTCATTATGCAAGGGGGCTCTGAAGTTGTCCAACGAGTTATCCCCCAGGAAGCGGAACAATGGGAAGAAGGGGAGTGGAGCCCTGGCTGGGGGCAGGGCTGGAAGTGAGTTAGTTAGTTTTCTGTCTGGAATCATGGAGGAAGCAGCCTGAGCAAAGGGGGGCTGGGATTTAGGAGCCCAGTCTCCCCCATCCCAAGAGGGGCTGAGGCATCCTAGGCCCGATTCCTGTAACCAGATTACATCTGTTCTGTGCTGTATCCTGGAGAAGCAATAAACTCCCTCTATTCTACTGGCTGGTGGAGTCTGTTCGTGCCACTACGGGGGGGGGGGCAGGAATCGGGGGACCCCGACACGTCATCACATATGGGCAGACTGGACCCTCCCTTAAGTTGATCTGGAATTGCTCTGGGTGCCCCAGCTTTTGGGCAAGAGGGGCACAAGGGCAGAGAGGATGTTAGAGCAGACGCCGTGGGGATTAGGAACAGGACACACCCTCTTGGCTGTCGGCTACCAAGCTCTGTGGGGCAGTGATTGGTCATCACCTTGTGGGCTGTGCAGGCAGGTTGAGGTGTTGTCCAGGCCTTAGACAGCCCCCAACAGCCATTGCCTGCACTCACTGTTCCAGCTGGGTCAGTGGGTGCCCACAAGAGGCCCCTTGTTCTACAACACTGTGCAGCACCAGGCTCTGGGAGCCCAGCACGCCCAGCCCTCAGGCTCTTTCGCAGCCCCAGTGATCCCAGGGAATGAAGCTCCTGGGCCCTGAGAGAGCTCATCCCCCAATCTGACCAGCTGGGCTGGGATCAGAGCCTCCATCTGAGACATGGCACAGACCCCTTGCCATTTACCTCCTGCCCCACTGACAGCTCTGACCCATTCCCTTCCCAGGCATTCTCCCTGCTCCCATCCTCCACCTGAACCAGACGTCAGCCCAGCTGGGGGACTCTGTGCGGCTCCAGTGCTCCATGATCTCCTGGGTCCGGGCCACCCGCATCATCTTCTACAAAGATGAGGAGGAATTTTCATCCCAGAGTAGTTTTCGGGGGAATCTCACCTACGACTATGACCACGTGGTGTCTGGGAGCAGCTCCGGGAGCTACGCCTGTGGGTACGAGATCAAGGACAGCGACAACCGAGTGATCAGATCCCAGCTCAGCCCTGCCCAGCACCTCAGCATCACGGGTAAGGCACACGTGTGTGTGCATGTGTGTGTGTGTGTGTGTGTGTGTGTGTGTGTGTGTGCCATTCAGCCCTGCCCAGTCACTCAGCATCATGGGAGGGGAGTGGACGGACAATTCAATATCAAACCCCTGCAAAGCCAAACACTGAAATTCATCAGTTTTCAAAATCTGAAATTAAACGTTTCTGACAAATCGTCTTTGTTCAGAGTTTTTCCCACGGAACCCTTCAACCCCTCGTGTTCCAGCCATCTCAGCTCAGACAGCCCAGCGCAGGCAGGTGGGCCTCCCTAGAAGGGATCTCTAGATGTCCTTAACTCCAACCCCCTGCACTCAGGCAGGACCAGGGAAACCTGGATTAGCCCTTACAAGGGTTTGTCCAAGCTGTTTTAATAACCTCTGCTGACGGGAACGGCACAACCTTCCTTAGGAGCTGTTCCAGTGACGAATGACCATTATTAGAATATTTTTCCCAACACCTCAACTAAACTTCCCAGTGCTTCTTGTCCTTCCTCTAGTGGGCCCTCGGAGCAGTTGATCCAGCCTCTTCATGGGCCTGGAGTGGGGCCGTGCACAGGCTGTGGTGTCTTATGGTTTTATTGCCTAGGTAGTGAGTCCATCAGAGGAGGTATCAGGGGTTCCCCTCCCACCCCGCCTGGAATGATTCTGAAGCGTTTCTTTGTTCACGGACTTCATTTGGAGAAGAAACGTCCTGGCTGGGCAACCCCCAGTCAGAGCTGAGTGTCATCACCGTGACGGCAGATGTAGAAGAAACACACACAACAGGGTGATGGACTCTTCCAATGCAGCGCCCTCATTCCCTGCACCTCTCCCAGGTTTTACCCAGAATTGCTGGGCAGGAAAGTGGCTCTTTCAGAGGGGGAATCCCAAATCCTTCTGCTGGGCAAATTTCCTCTGGAGTTCCCTGCCCCCTCTGCTAACCCGGCAGCGAGTGAGTTATTGCCTCCCGCTGCACTCACTGGGTGGGGGGTTGCTCTGGCAGGAGGCACCAGATGCATCATCCCACCTGGGCTCCCAGGTTCTGTCTCCGTGTTATTAGCTAGTTACGCTCTGTGCTCCAGACCTGGCCCAGAGTGTCACACCCGGCATGTGGGCAAACCCCTCTGCCAGGAACCTCAGCCCAGCACCGGTGTCCGGTTCCCAGGGAGCAACCTAGCCCCAGGGACTGACCTTAGCAGAGCCCAGATCTGTTTGCCCAGCTCTCCCCAAGGCATCTGAATCAACAAACCAACCCCTACACAACCTGTCTGCAAATGCCCTCTGCACCACCCCACTGCAAAGGAAACACGGTGTAATACATCATGGAACAGCGCCACCTCGTGTGTGCTGCTACAATGGCGCTAATGTTCTCTGTGCCTCAAAGGCTGATGGGAACAGGGCATTTCTGTCCTGGGAGAAATTCTGACCATTCATATTTTATTTTCATCTTCAGTCAGCATAAAAAGTCCACATTTCCAGTTTTTCGGGGAACAGACGTTCAACAACATTTCAATTCAGAAACATCAAAGAGCCCTGTTGAAAGGCTTTGATTTTGAGGAAACTGTCCTTTCTGATGGGAAACGCTTTCAGTGGGTATTTGCAGACCAGCGCTGTACACGTGCCTACATGGCCTACAATTCTGGCCCCAAGCCAGGAAACATCTGAACACGTGCTTCAGCCCAACCCTATCCAGGACAGCACCTATTAACGGACTTAACTTTACCTTCTGCTTAAGGGCAACATTTATGGAGACTTGTGGGGGGGCAGTAACCCCCCACCCCCCTTCCTGGTTAAATTTGAACCCCTGGATTTTATACTTGAGGTCTACTTGTGGAAAGATGAAGAAGGTCTTTGCATGTAAACTGTGCGTGTGTGTGTGTGGGGGGGTTATTTAAATTAAACTTGTTTGGGATTTAAACAATGTTGGGTCAACAAAATTGTTGATAACGTTCAGTTTTTACCCACAAAGAACAGCCAATAATGTAGATAACCATGAGGTGCGCTTCCAGGTATCTTCGGGGTGACAGGAGGGGTCACTTACCACAGGACTCAGCCAGCTCCAGCTGGTGGGGACTGGCCGGTGGCTGCATGGAGAGGCCATTCACAGCAAGGTTCTTTCCTAGGGCTGGATCTAAAGCTCCTGTTGGGAATTACAGTCCCTGCCGTGCTGGTGCTGGCTGTGGTGCTTTATCTGCTGGGAAGGAAAGGTGGGTATGAGAGTGAGACCAAGCCGTGTTAGCAAATGTGTCTGGGTGGAATATCCACACAGAGGTCATTAAGGCTGCAGGTCAGGGAGGCATCCCCTAGCCAGGAAGGACCCTTGTGCCCCTGCCCCTGTGTAGGAGCTTTCCTGCATCAGGCCCTAACAACTCTGGACACAGAGCTCTGGGCACAGCTCTGCCCTGCAGCCTTTCCTCACAGCGCCCCAGCCCCCAGTTCCCACAGCCTCCAGTCACCCCAACCAGCTCAAGACTGGCTCAGAACTCATGGGATTGCCAACAAGTCACCAGGGTGGGGTTTGTGTTTGCCTGGGGGGGATGACCTTGGAGGGGTCGCTAGGGGTCGCTAGGGTCACATCTCCAGGCTTTTCTCCCCCAAAATGAGGATCATAGGTTGATTTTCTTTAATGAAAACTAAGACTCTCACTGAGCGCCCCGACTCTCAGACATGGAGCTTTACAGAGAACACAAAATGCTGGGAGACTGGCTGTTAAACCACCAGACGTGGCCATATGACTCCAGTCAGTAGGGCTGGTGCAGGAGAGAGCTGGGATGGGCCATGGGGCTGGAGCTCTGTGTCCATACAATGAGGGGCTGGGGCCATGTCACTCAGTCTCTGTCTCTCTCTCTCTTCCCATGAGGAAACGTGGCCGTCTCTGATCACTCTGTCTCGCTGCTTCCAGCTGTGTTTCTGCGGAGGGAGCACAGGTAGGAGGAGTCTATTCCCTCTCCAGTCTTGTTTTCATTCCAGGTCCCTTCATTCTCCCTCATGGAAGGGCCGGTGGCTGGTGCATCCCCACTGCAGAGCTTATCCCACCTGCTGAGGGGGGAGCTGCCTGTTTTTTCTGGAGGAGTTTTTGACGAGCCCATGGAGGGATGAGCTCCCTGATCAGGGTGGGATGTGGGATTTACACGGAGACGTTTTAAGGAAGGGGTTTGACACAGCGGCATGTTCTTATCCCATTCACCAGCAGTAGAGTGAGCATCTTTGAAAATTGCCCTTGGGATTTGAAAGAAGGAAAGTGACCCTGTTTTACCCTCAGGGGAGTTGAGGCTGATCAGCCTCAAACTGGCACCAACCAACCCAGCCAGTCGCCTACAAACAGGTCTGTTCTGGGCCTGGGAGTGGCCAGCTGCGGTGGGTAACACCCAACATGATCTCCATTGGCTGCAGCTGGTTCAGTGCCAGGCTTGGCGTGTCCACACACGGACCTGCCCAGAAACACCCACAGTGGATTCCCTCTCAGTGGCTGTGATTTCAGTGCTAGTCAGTGTGTGGGGCAGCTATAACGCTTCTCGCCCCTTCCCCACTAGAGAGAATCAAACAGCAGGGATGCCTGTAGGGATTTAGAGAGAGCCCCATCAGTGCTCCTGGCCCCCAACTGCCGATCACCCTGTCAATCAATTATTTGCCCCAATGTTTGCTTTTGATTAAACTCTTGCTCATGACAAAATCCAGGGCAGGTTGAGCTCCCTGGTTGGATGGGATTTGGGGCTTACAAGGAGACACTTTAAGGAAGGGGTTTGTCACAGTGGTGGATTCCCACCCAGTTCGCCAACATGAGGGTGAGCCCCCTAATTGTGCAGCTGGCTCCCTGTCTGTCCATCACCCTGTCAATCAATTTTGTGCCCAAACATTTGATTTGGTTTAAACTATTGTCCATAGAAAAAAGCTCGGTTGAGCAACGTCACCCAGCTGTGAGAAATGTCGGTGTTCTCGTCAGCCTCTCCCCTTAGACGTGGGGGATTCTCAGTTCCACCCGATCTGAGCTCCCTGCTGACCCAGTGGGTTTGTGTGGTTGGTGGTTTGGCCATTTTTCTGAAATAGAACAAGATGTGAAAGTCTCACCTTTATCAGACCTTCCCTCCATAAATGGTGCAGCCTCCATGTTCCCTGACTACCGAGAAGTAGGGCTTGCTGCCTTTCCACGGAGAGTGAGCTGAATGGAGACGTAAGGTCCTAGCAGGAGAACCAACCCTGGGCAGAAACCTACTCACAGCTGGATCTCTGCAAACAGAGTCAGTGTCACCAACGTGACTGACACCCCTCCCCCCTTATTGCTCCCCACAGGGAACACGTCCAGCGTGACACCAGCAGCGCCCCTCAAGAGCATTTTCAGTGTAAGAGCTTTTGGGGACTTTCGGAGTTACTGGGATCAGCTGCACAAGAGGGAGAAATGTGGGGGTTGTTTGTGAATGTGGTAATTGGTGGGGGATGGGCAGATACCAGTGTCTGGCTGAGAGTTACAACAACCTGACTGTGATCAAAGTGAATGAAGATAAAGAGTCCTTGGGGTTCCAGGGCTTGGCATCTGAGTCCCTGAGGTTCCTTTGTCCCACCCTTTGCCTGTGATCCCCAGCCCTGCATTGCCAGGACTTAGGGGACTGAAATAAAATGCATGGAAAGGCACATCCCAAGGAAAGCTCCCACTGGAAAGTGCCCCACCCCCGTCACTGGGAGCTGGGGCAAGAGTGTCTCATGGGAGCTGTAGTTCTGGTGCCTCATGCTCCTGGTCTCCTCTTTGAGCTCTCTGGCTCTCCCGTGATGCATCACTTTCTCCACTCTTGGTAATGGGAAGTAGCACATAATGGGTGTTCTTGGTTGCAGTGCATCATGGGAGATGCAGCCCAGTCAGTCCAGCCTGTAGAGAAGACTATCAGCATGAGGCCACTGAACTACCCCTCCCATGCTGGTATCTGAATCAGAATATTTCCAGTTTGGGCCAAAATATTGCAGTTTTGGGGCACTTGTTTTCTTGAACAAAACGATGAAATTTTCTGCCAAAAGCCAACTCTGTTTGTGACAAATTAGCTCGGACAGAAACCCGGACAGATAGTTTCCAGTGAGAATCTTCAACAGCCTTCTGCTCTGGTACCACGCTCCAGGGTGCTCAAAGATGCCCAAAGGGAGCTCTTCCCAGCCTGGGGGTTGAGCAGGTGCCCTGTGTTTATAGTTTGTGCTTCAGAAGCTGCTTTCCCCTAAAGGCATTCACACCCAAGTGACCAAGTGTCACTGTCCTTCTCTCCCCAGGTACCTCGAAGGACTTGCCAAAAAGCTCCAAGGTGAGTTTCATCTTTTACTAAAGACAAAGTGAGGTGAGAACGGACAGCGATTGGTTTGCCGGTTCCATCTCAGCAGGGACTTGTGGGCTTGGAACGTGGATTTACTCAGGGTTGTGTCTTACCCCGGTCTCCCTGCTGCTGCCCTGGTTCTCTGCCCATGAGCAGGTAGCTGCCTCCCAGGCCTGGTCTTAGCCTAGCCAGTCAAGCCCTGCTCTCCATGGAAAACACAGACACACACCCAGAGAAGAAGAAAACATCCTTCCCAAGCTGCAAACCAGAGCAACAGGGGAGAATCCCTTATGGCCTGAGAATCTGTCTGCTGTGAGGCTTCTCCCTCCAGCCTCTGTAGGTTCTGGAGTTATCGGGGTCACCTGCACAAGAGGGGGAAATGCGGAGGCTGGGGGTAAAAGTGTTAATTGTTGGGGGATGGGCAGGCAAAAATGATCAAGGTTAAAACTTCCTAATAAACTCCTGGGAACTGGTGTTCAAATCCCTCAGGTGGGTTTGAAAACCTCCGGATTGTTATCCAGGCTTCCTTAAGATAATAATTTGTCCTGATCCGGCTGTTACGGGCAATGAACAATAAGCCTAGATTTTTATACCTCCTCCCAATATGCAGCATTTGAGGTGTTTGGGTCATGCAAGTTTTGGTTTTTTAATGTTAGTTTTAATATATACCAAGCAATTGCACATTTAAAACAGTGTCCCAAAGGGAGGAGATGTATGCTGCTGTGAAGGAGGGATAACTGGTATCCTCTGAGTTAAGGTTACACTTAGAACCCCATTTTCAGCCTGGTTTTCACACCTTCCCTCACCTTCTACAGAACCAATCCAGCAAATAGGAAAGTTTCATCACCACGTCTCATCCCTGGGACAATTCTGTCCTGAAAGCCTGGGGCAGAGAACATAAATGGTCTCAAGGATGGAGTCTCACTCACTTTGCAGAGATTCCCCTGGCGTCGCTGTGGCTGCTCTTACACTAACAAACACGGATTTACCCCTTAGGGCTTTTCATACATGTCTCTAGGACAGGGGGCGACAGGCAGAGCTATTTATGCCCCGTGTGAATTCACAAGTCGGTTAAATGCTATTAAAATGGTACAGACTGGTCTCCCTTCTGATCCAAGCAATGAGCCGGTAGTTGGAGTTTTGGGGCTACTCTGGCAAAAGGAGACACTGATGGCAGAATTGGGTTTGGGCATGGATGCAACCCCATTGATTTACAGTGAACCTACAAAGTGCTGGTTCCTGGGACACAACAGGAAGCAAACACCAGGAGGCAGAGTCTTTGATCCCAGCTTCACATCTGTTTCCAGACAGCACTCTGCCCAAAAGTGCTCGTGCTCTGTCTCTGCCTCTGCCTCTGTCTCTCTCAGTGTTTCCCAGACAAGATGCCCATTAGAGCTGCTCCTGTCGTACACACAGCAGGGCTCTCCAAGGGGCATTTTCTGGCTTTGTTTCTATGGCTTTTGGCTGGCTGAGCAGAACACTAAAGTTTCTGGGTATGTCTACACTACAAAGTTAATTCGAACTAACAGCTGGCACTACACATGCAAACCGCTAGTTCGAACTTAATTCGAACTAGCAGAGCACTTAATTCGAACTAGGTAAACCTCATTCTACGAGGACTAACGCCTAGTTCGAATTAAGTAGTTTGAATTAAGGGCTGTGTAGCCACTCAATTCGAACTAGTTGGAGGCTAGCTTTTCCCAGGTTGCCCTGGTGGCCACTCTGGGCCAAGCCAGGGAAACTCTTCTGCCCCCCTCCCAGCCCCGGAGCCCTTAAAGGGGCACGGTCTGGCTACAGTGCCCGTGCCAGGTGCAAGCCTGCCAGCACCCAGCCAGCAGACCCTGCACCTGGCATGGCATGAGCCAGCCACCCGCTGCCACCCAGCCCTCCCCCTCTTCCCAGGACCAGGCTGGCGGCTCCCAGGAGCCTGCCCGGGGCCGCAAGAGGCAGGCGCCTGCTGGGTCTAGGGTGGAGATCATGGACCTCATCGAGGTTTGGGGGGAGACCTCCAACGTCCACGACCTCCACACTAGGCACAGGAATGAGGCCGTCTAGGGCAGGATAGCTGCCAGCCTGGCCACCAAAGGCCACATGAGAACCCAGGAGCAGGTTTGCATGAAAATCAAGTTGGTCCAGTGAGACCCCTGACCGTGAGCTTAGAACATAAGAACATAAGAACGGCCGTACTGGGTCAGACCAAAGGTCCATCTAGCCCAGTAGCCTGTCTGCCGACAGCGGCCAACACCAAGTACCCCGGAGGGGATGGACCGAAGACAATGACCAAGCCATTTGTCTCGTGCCATCCATCTCCAGCCTTCCACAAACAGAGGCCAGGGACACCATTCCTACCCCCTGGCTTATAGCACTCCATGGACCCAACCTCCATGACTTTATCGAACTTCTCTTTAAACTCTGTTCTAGTTCTAGGCTTCACAGCCTCCTGTGGCAAGGAGTTCCACAGGTTGACTATTTGCTTTGTGAAGAAGAACTTTCTTTTATTAATTTGAAGCCTGCTACCCATTCATTTCATTTGGTGTCCTCTAGTCCTTATATTATGGGAACTAATGAAGAACTTTTCTTTATGCACACTCTCCACACCACTCATGCTTTTATAGACCTCTATCATATCCCCCCTTCAGTCTCCTCTTTTCTAAGCTGAAAAGTCCCAGTCTCTTTAGCCTCTCTTCATATGGGACCTGTTCCAAACCCCTTATCATTGTAGTTGCCCTTTTCTGAACCCTTTCCAAGGCCAAAATATCTTTTTTGAGGTGAGGAGACCACATCTATACACAATACTGAAGATATGGTGTACCATAGTTTTATACTTCCCCTCCTCCTTCTTCCTCTGGCTTCCCCCTTCCAGCTCCCTCCTCCCAGGTTTCCACCTCCCCTCTCCCACCCTCTCTCTTCCCCTCTCCCACCTCCTTTTCCCAGTCTCCCCAGAGGTTAATCCCCGCACTCCCAGTTATGTTAAATAAAGAGAGTTTCCTTTATTTTTTACATCAGGAAGGGGGGCTAGGGAGGGGTAAGTGGAAGGAGGTGAGAGAGGAATGGGGCACGAGCCCCCGATGGGGAGGACTGGGGTGGCTCTGCGGGCTCCTCAGGGTGGAAGCTCTCCTGCAGGGCCTCCTGGATCCTGACAGCCCCCCTATTGACACCCCCGGATGGCAGCCTGCGGCAAGTGCAGCCGGGCTGATGGCCGAGAGCTGCGATGTGCCGAGTGCGGGCACTCAGGGCACTCCAAGACAGGACTGCTTTGCTGTCCCTCATCGAGGTAGACAAGCAAGCGGGGAACCCTGAGAACTGTCTGTCCGGGGTGGGGGTAGGGTCCCTTTAAGCACAGCCCTCGGCTAGCCTGAGGCAGCAGCTCCACATAAGTCCTGGTTCCGGCCAGCCTTAACTTCGGTTCAGGGTCCACTCAATGTGGACATGCTAGTTCGAATTAGCAAAACGCTAATTTGAATTAGTTTTAGGTCTAGATGCACTAGCTCAAATTAGCTTAGTTCTAATTAACTAATTCGAATTAAGTTAGTTTGAATTAGTGCTGTAGTGTAGACATACCCTCTGTGTTTTACCTTAAAGCATTGGCGGCCCCAGAGACAGACGGCGCCGATATACGAGAACTTCACTCTGCAGAAGGACAGATATCATTCGTACTCCAGTCGCTGAAATGCAGGGCACGTCTGTGCGCAGCCGCATCTCAGAACCCACCAAATCCGAGGCAACTATATGGGATTGTGCCACAAGGAGGGGAGTGGACCTTGTCTGAGGCCACAGCTGGACAATGTGCAGCACCCAATGCTGTGCAGGAAACAATGTTCCTTCTCAATAAAATTGGGGGAAATGATCAAACTTTGTGTCCTTTCCTCTGACTCTGGATGGGCAGCTCAGCTCTGCGCCCACTCCGTGCTGTTCCGAGATTGCACTGCCAACCCAAAGTGCACAAAATCAGGCAGAATTTCCTCCCAAATCACTATCGTGAGTATTGCTCAACAATCTTCTTATGTGAGAGACATCCAAGGGGGCGTGTGTCCTTCAAATGGTGGGAAACATCCCATTACCCCACACAGATTAGCCCCAGTCTCTGTCCTCTGGCCAGGCCTCCTGTGATTCACCTGAATGGAGCCTTACACTGATGGCAGAGTGATACCCAGGGAAACTAACCACAGAAGCCTTGATAATTAACAGTGTTTCATTGGAAGACGCTGCATTATTGTGATTCACTGTTTCTACTGTGGTAGCACCTAGAGGCCAACTGAGTCATGGACTCATTGTAGCGGGAGCTGCACAAACAGAGAGCAAATGACAGACCCTGCCCCAAACTGCTCAGGTTAGGTGGGCAAAAGTACCACGCCTCGGCCAGTGCTTTCACACAGTATTTATACACAAGTCTGTGGAGAGCCACTATTTTGTGATTTGCGGATTTTCTGCCAAGATTGCAGAGCGTCGACTTTTGTACAATTACATTTAAAGAGAGTGAGAAAAAAAAAAGAATGAACTTAATTATTGAGGAATTAACATAATAAAATGTTGTAAGGATACAGATAATAGCCTAATTTTTACTAAATTACAAGAATATTTCATAATGTGCATGCACCATTTTAATAATGTGTAAATGTAAATAAAAAGTAAATTTAAACCAGAGAGTATATACAGTGAACAACATCTTGCGAATGCATTCACCTAAGTTTTAGTGAGAGTCTTTGTTAATTACATTTATGTGATTTGCCAAGTGAATAACACTGTAAAATGTTCTCTTGCTTTTTAAGAGGAGCTCATGGAAGCTTTTTCTTTTTTGCTGGACTGTGGCATTACTTTGTTAACTAATTAATTCCTTTAGTATTAAGTATATGCACGAGAAACACTGTTACAAACAAATTTAAAAAAACAAGATTTTTTTTTTAAAAGCAGCTGCCCTGGCTACTTGCTTTCAATGGAGCTGTGAGTCCAGCTACAGGGAGTCTAAGGAGTATGCCCCAAACTGCTACACCCAGTTGCAAAGTGTGTGGGTGTGTGATGCTAATTGGCAGGGCCAGAGACCTCGTTTCTTAGCTCCTTGTCCAGTACCTGGCCCATCAAGCCTTGACTGCATTACCTACCAATCATTGCACAGTGCTTATACCAGGCTAATAGCAGGGCTGGAGCAGATGGCTGGCTTGAAGAGTCCCTCTGGGACCTTCCCGAAGATTGGATGGTCAAGATGGTCCTTTTAGTGGTTAATCCACAGTCTGGAGAATTAGAGCAGAAAGGAGGCCTTCTGGGCCTGGTGGATGTAGGAGAGTCACAGAGGAGAGGGGGCAGGCAGGGCACGGTGGCAACAAACCAGACTCACAGCAAATAAAGCCAAAGCCCAGAGCCCCCCAGGCAGAGCAGGTGAAACAACCCAGAGTTGCCCCCGACCCTGACCCAGCAATGAACAAGCTGGTCTGTAAATTCAATCCTCCCCAAAGACCAGCTCTAAACCCACCTCAACTCTCCCCTCCACCTACCTGTCATGTGTCCCTGGGCTCCACCCCCTCCGCTCCCAGCTCAGCCCAAGGCAACCCGCTCTCCTCATCCAGGCATTGGGGACCTGTCCACATGGGAATCACAGCATTTCTGGCCCTCGGTGACCAAAATGCCTGAAAAGGTCCCTGAACATCAGGCCAGGCCCCAGGTCACCGGCAGCATTCCCTGTGCGCTTAGGCAGCCACCCAGGAGAGCTTCAAATGCTGACCAGCTGATTATCCCAATGCCCACAGCTGGCAGCTTGTGTTGCTACTGGTGGTGCACCTCCACACATGCCTCGGTGTATGTAACAAAATTTATTGTGCATACACAGATGGAAAAACTAGAGAGAACATTGCTCAGAGGTGTGAAAAATCACCCCCTAAGCGCAGTGTTTTAATGCTGCAAGTGTAGACAAAGCCTGGCTTCTAATTCCTAGCTCTGTCCTGCTGAGTGACTTCAGGCCACACACATCCTCACCTTCCCATGCCTCAGTTTCCCCAAATATTTCCCTTCTGGACAAAGCACTGTGAGCTCTATGTATGAGCTTGGTGTGGTTAATATTAATACCCCCAGCTGGTCTGGGCTGTGTCTCACAGGTTAGGTTTGGCTGAGTCTGCTGTTAGCCAATCAGCAGAAGGGATTTTTTGTCACTGTATTTGGCGTTCATTTGCTGCTGAGACTTCCGACAGTAAAGAAAGACGCTGTTGGTTGGTGGTGGGGTGTAGGGGACAGGAAACTGATAGCAGTGACAATCAGACACGGAGACAGAACAAGGCAGAGCAGAAGGGCCACAACGTCCGTACTGCCTCAGCCATACGCCCTGACGAGGACTCAGAGCAGGGACCGCGTCCGGGTTCACAGCCCGGCCCTGAGGGCCTGGCAGAGACTCCGCACGGGGAGAGGGGCTTTCTGCCGTGAGCCCAGAGGGGCAGTGGGGGGCAGGTCGGAGCAGACAGCGGCTGCAGATTGTCCCTTCCTGGCCCCCTCAGAAGCAGATGTCGCTGGGTCATTTCCAGCCCTCTCAGTTCCTGCCACAGCCCCGATGCTCCTGTCTCTGTTCCTCTTGCTGCTTGGTGAGTTTGGGGAAATCCTGTGATAATTCATAGGGGGCTGGGAGGAAATGGAACCGAGAGCAGCCCCTGGCTTGAGGAGTCAGCAGATCCCCTCTAGAGGCAGAGGGGGCTGCACTGCTGGAGAGAGTGGGACTGTCCCAAACCATTAGCCCATCCAGTCTGATCCCTGACAGCCCCGAGCAGAGACCTTCCCCCAGCTCCCTGCACCCAGCCCAGTCACTTGTGTGTGACTCAAGCATCCGCAGAAAGGCCCCGGCCGGGCAGGTGACTCCCCCACTGCCCCGGGGAGCCGGCGCCGGGTGAATCCCCCGCACGGGGAGAACCTGCTGCCTCCTTCCTCACTGGCCTTGGCCCAGACTCAGCGTCCAGCCCTGGCTCTGGCTCGGCCTGTCCCTGCTGCACTGAAGGGCCCGTCGGCACCTGGGGCTTCTCCCCGGGAAGGAGCTTAGACACCGTGACAGCCCGGCTGTCTGACCAGCCCCACACGGAGCTGCCCCGGCCCCACCTGGGAGGCCTCTTCCCCCACCCCCGGAGCGTTTTCTGGCCCTGCCCTGCCCCCGCTGCACTTTGCCTTTGAAACGGGTCCCAGAGCCGGGCTCAGGATCCAGGATCAGCCTCCCCAAGGCCCCAGGCTGGGGAAATCCCCGCACCCCCGCCTGCTCCCTGCCCCTTCGTTACACAGCCCAGGGGCCCATCGGCCCGGCTGCCCCGCGGTGTCCTGGGAGCTCATGGCCAGTTATTGTCCCCTGGGGCCCTAAATCCTTCCCCGGGTCCCTGCTTCCCCGCCCAGGCCCCAGGCTGCAGGGCAGCGGCGTTCCCTGTGGGGAGCTGGGACCTGGCACTTGGCTGGATCCCACCCCTGGGGTGTCCCTGGGCCCAGCTCCCTATGCCTGGCCCATGGGGTCAGGCCGGGCTGGGCTCAGATGCTCCTGGGGTGTCAGCGCAGCCTGGAGGCAGAGGGTTGCCAGGTGTCCGGTTTTCTACCAGACAATCCGGTTTTTGGGCCCTCTGTCCGGTAAAGAAATTTAGAAAATACCAGACATGTGCATTGTCCGATATTTTCTGGTTTTCCGGCGGGGCGCCGGACAGGAGCCTGGTGGGGGTGGGGGGAGTGGCTGGGAGGGGGGCGCGATCGGTGCTGGGAGCCTCTGGTTGCATCTGAGGAGGAGAGGAAGCCCTGTCCCTGCTCCTGAGCACTCGTCAAGTGCGTGGTGGAGCTGCAGCCGGACTCGCTTTGCCGGGACCGTGCATGGGACGGCAGCGCCCTGGGATCTGCACGTGCCCGGGTCAGTCCCGCTCCCTGCCAGCCGATTTGCTTCCCCCACCCCCCCAGCCAGCCCCGCTCTGTCCAACCCCCCCCCCACCCCGGCCAGCTCTGCTTCCTGCCGGCTGCCCCCCCCCGATCTCCCTTGGCCAGCCCCGCTGCCCCCGACCCCCCCACCAGTTCCGCTTCCCGCTGGCCACACCTCCCCCAATCTCCCCCGGCCAGCCCTGCTGCCCCCGACCCCCCCCGCCAGCTCTGCTTCCCGTCCCCCGCTTCCTCCCGGCCAGCCCCACTCCCCTCCTGGCCGGTCCCTCCTCCCTCACCCCCGATCAAGTGTATCAGGTATTTTTTTTGAGACTACCTGATAACCCTAGGCAGAGAGCAGGGAGGGGTGCTGTCATTGGAGGGTGGAGGTATATCAGGATCCAGCCCCAGGGCTCCCTGTTACCGATGGGCCAGAGACATTGAGCCTCTAGTGTGTCCAGTGAGGGTCCAGGCTGGGCTCTGGTTCTGGATTCCCCCAGAATCCGGGGGCGGGGGTGGGGGGCGGATGAAACTTGTTATAGGGCCAGGCCCAAGTCACACAGCTCGGATCAAACCTCAGCTCTTTTCAGAAGGGGACTCAGGGGTAGAAGGTCTGCAGGGTGCCTGGCCCAGCCTCATGGAGCAGGCCGGGTGCCCCTGGTGAGATGGGCAGGGCAGGAAGTGAGGCCTGTGCTCATGGAGTCCATCAGCTGTTCAGGGAATCTCCCTGCTAGGGTTGCCAGGTGTCCGGTTTTGAACTGGACAGTCCAGTATTTGAGCTTTCTGTTTGTTTCCCAAATGGAGAAAATAGAAATGTCCAGTATTTTCTAAATAAGATGGGATGTAATGTCAAGTGTGTCTGGTATTTTTGTTGAAACCATCTGGCAATCCTACTCACCGCAGGGGAGATTCCACCGGCACTGATCACGTATCCCCTTTCCGTTCCCCAGTGCTGAGCCCCAGCAGCCAGGAGATCTGCTCAGCTCCCGGTGAGTCTGTCTGTCTGTCCATCAGTCCTCAAATGTGCCCAGGGCCTTTTCCTTTACCCCTCCCCCCTCCAGGCAATTCAGCCCTTGGAGCTGCTCCTTTCAGTGCCTGAAGTGGCAGGAGATGGCCTGCAGCATCTGAGCAGGGCACACAGGTCTCCTGGCTGGGCCTGTGTGAAATGCAGAGAGAGTCATCTCCACAGCCCATCTCACCCAGTCTAGGAAGCTGAGAATACACCCCAAGGCTGTGTCTACATTGGCAAGATTTTGCGCAAATACTTTCAACGCAAGAGTTTTTATGTTAAAGTATTTGTGCAAGAGAGCGTCTACACTGGCATGAGCTTTTGCGCAAGAGCTGTGCTTTTGCGCAAAAGCATCCGTGCCAGTGTGGACTCTCTCTTGCGCAAGAAAGCTCCGATGGCCATTTTAGCCATCAGGCTTTCTTGCGCAAGAAATTCATGTTGTCTGTCTACACTGGCCTCTTGTGCAAGAACAGTTGCACAAGAGGGCTTATTCCTGAGCGGGAGCATCATAGTTCTTGTGCAAGAAGCCCTGATTTCATACATTAGAACGTCAGTGTTCTTGCGCAAGAACTCCCCGCCAGTATAGACAGGCAGCATGTTTTTGCACAAAAGCGGCTGCTTTTGCGCAAAATCATGCCACTATAGACACAGCCCCCCCCAGCTGTGATGGATTTACACCTTCCCATGGCCCCAGGGAGCTCCCTCCCCCATGGTCCTTACATATCAGCAGCATGGCTAACAGTCAGCCCAGGGACATGAGGTTTCTGAGGCAATACAACCAGAAGAGACAATTAGCTCATCCCAGCTGAGTTCCTGTATGACCCCCACCAAGGAGCTGCACCCAGCAACCCTGCCCCCAGCTGCCAGGGATGCATTTAATTGTTCATGGCCACATTTCCCTGCTGGTAGCAACTCCCCTGTGAGTTTATAGGAGGGTGCTACCAGGCAGATTTGAACTTTGGACCTCTGGAGCTCAGTGGGGGAAATCTCTATAGCTTGAGCTATAAAGCCAGCTGCCTCTGAGTCCCCTTGTTCTGATCTCTGGCTGAAAGTGCTCTAAGTGCCACTCCATGGGACAGTGACCCATGCTAAGGCTATGTCTACACTGCACCTCTCTTGTGCAAAAGCCTATGCAAATGAAGCATGGATTAGCATATTGTGATGCTTCATCTGCATAATTAATTAGGGGCTGTTTTTGCGTCAGAGGCTTGTGCACAAAAAGGAACTGTGTAGATGGCTCCTTTTTGTGCAAAACCTGCCTCTTACGCAAGAGCCGTTCTTCCTCATTTTTCCAGCCTCTTGCGCAAAAATGGCTGCTCATTACTTATGCAAATGAAGCGTAGCAATATGCTAATTTGTGCTTCATTTGCATAGACTTTTGCGCAAGACAAGTGCGGTGTAGATGTAGCCTAAGTGTGTGGGCTACACCACGGCCTGGTGATTCCTGGGAAAGGGAAATCTGGTCCCTGCTGTTGCTCCAGGACCACCCCTTAGCTTGGGCCTGGAATAGCCCCTGTGCCCGTGTGCTAGCAGGGGGTGGGAGCAAGCACAGGAAGGATGTTAGAGTAGATGTTGGAGGGATCAGGCTCTGGACACAGTTCCTTGGTTCCGGCAAGCTCCCTGGAGCACCAACTGCCCTTCAGTACACAGGCGGCCACAGGGGGCTGGCCAGGCCCTAGACAGCCACCCATAGACTAGGACCAGCCTCATGGAAGCATCATCTCTCTCCCGGCCATGCTGCCCCAGCTGGACTCAGAGCCTCCATCCACACCTGCCATTTTCCTCCAGTCTCATTGTCGACTGTGCCCCATTCTCCTTCCCAGGTGTTCTCCCCGCCCCCACCCTCTACCTGAACTATACGTCAGCCCGGCCAGGGGACTCCGTGTGGCTCCAGTGCTCCGTGATCGCCCAGCTCGTGGTCACACGTGTCATCTTCTGTCAGGATGGGGAGGAGGTTTCGTCCCAGAGGGTCTCGTTGGGGAAACTCACCTACGACTATGTCCGTGCGGTTTCTGAGGCCAGCCCCAGGAATTACTCCTGCGGGTACGAGATCAAAGACAGAGAGAACCGGGTGAACAAATCCCAGCTCAGCCCTGTCCAGCACCTCAATGTCACCGGTAAGGTGGGGTGTGTGTGTGCGTGTGTGTGTGTGTTGTGGCCATACCTCAGATCAGCCCTGCCCAGCAACTCAGTGCCCGGGAAGGTGAATGGTGGTGAATGTCAGAACGAGGACAAAGGCTTTGGAGAGCTACGGTCACACTGGACCATTAGCT
This sequence comes from Pelochelys cantorii, assembly GCA_032595735.1. Lineage (NCBI taxonomy): Eukaryota > Metazoa > Chordata > Testudines > Trionychidae > Pelochelys > Pelochelys cantorii. The sequence goes on along the minus strand of CM064351.1, from coordinate 16,192,347 downwards.
CACCCAGGCTGAGATCTCATGTGACCTGGACCAGGGAGCCACGCCCAGCGACCCTGCATCCAGCAACCTGCAGGAGCTGGTGGAGCTGGGATGTGGCTTTTGGTTACAGCCACGGTTCTTTGCTGGCGGCCTGAGCAGCAGGGGCAGGGGATGCTACTGGACGAGACAGCAGGGGGGCACTGTGGGGGCAGGAAAGGTGCTAAGTAGATACTCACCTGCCCAATGGCACAGCCCCTGGGCTGTTGGCTACCAAGCTCCCTGGGACAGTGACTGGCCATCATCACACCGGCAGCTCAGGCAGGTTGAGGTGTTGCCCAGGCCCTAGACAGCCCCCAACAGCCAGTGTCTGCCCTTGCTGAGGGGCTGCCTTTCCCAGCTGTAGTGCCCCTGCTGGGTCAGTGGGTGCCCACACCAGGGCCCCTTGTTGTAGGACACTGCGCAGCGCCAGGCAATGGGAGCCCAGCCTGCCCAGCCCTTGGGCTCTTCTGCAGCCCCAGTGATCCCAGGGAATGAGGCTCCTGGGCCCTGACAAGAGCTCATCCCCCCCCCCCCCGTCTGCCCAGCTGTGCTGGCAGAGCCTCTATTTAAGCCATGGCACAGACCCCCCTGCCATTTACCTCCTTCCCCACTGACAGAACCAGTCACCAGCAATGCCCCACTGACAGCACTGACCCATTTTCCTTCCCAGGTGCTCTCCCTGCCCCCACCCTCTACCTGAACCAGACGTCGGCCCGGCCGGGGGACTCCGTGCGGCTCCAGTGCTCCGTGCTCTCCTGGGCCCAGGCCACCCGCATCATCTTCTTCAAGGATGGGGAGGAGGTTTCATCCCAGAGAAGCTTATCAGGGAAACTCACCTACAACTATGACCACGCGGTGTCTGGGAACAGCTCTGGGAATTACTCCTGCGCATACGAGATCAAGGACAGCAACAGTCAGGTGACCAGATCCCAGCTCAGCCCTGCCCAGCACCTCAGTGTCATAGGTAACGTGTGTGTGTGTGTGTCCCTGCACCCCCAGCTCAGCCCTGCCCAGCACCTCAGCCTCACAGGAAAGTGGGGTGAAGGGACAACAGTTCAATAGCAACCCCCTGAAAGTCCAAACATTGAAATACAAACGTTTTAAAAATCTGAGGTAAAACAATTTTTTAACAAAACTTCTTTGTTCAGAATTTGTCACAGGAAACCCAGATGTCATTAAGTCCAAACACCTGCCTTGTGGCAGGACCAAGTAACCCTAGACCAGCCCTGACCCACGCTTTGTCTAACACGTTCTTAATAACCTCCGCAGACGGGGATTCCACAACCTCCCTCAAAAGCTGTTCCAGTGATTAATAAGCCTTATTTTTGGAATTCCTCCCTCCCCTGCAAATTAACCTAAATTTCCCCTGCTGAAGATTAAGCCCATTGCTACTTGTCCTACCTTCAATGCTGGGACAAAAACGGCCGTATGAAGTTAAGTTTCATACCGGGGTGCTGTGCTGAATGGTGAAGCATGGCAGTTCCCACAGGATGTTTCCTGCCTGGAAGAGCTTGTTCTTAGAGCTGAGGGGAAATCCAAGTTCACTGCCAGAAAAAATTGTGAGCAAACATAATTATTCCATTCCAAATTTTCTATGGAAAATTGCAATGATTTGATGAAAAAATATTCATGAAACTCAACCAAAAATTTCATTTGGCCTTGTTTTGACTGGACATGTTCCTTCTTTTGCCTTTTCAGCATCAAAAAGAGGCAAAACTAAGCTGGGGGAGAGGTAGATATGCTGGAGGCAGGGATAGGGTCTAGAGTGACCTAGACAGATTGGAGGATTGTACCAAAAGAAATCTAATGATGTTCAACAAGGACAAGTGTAGAGTTCTGCACTTGGAACAGAAGAATCCCAAGCATTGTTACAGGCTGGGGACCGACTGACTAAGTAGCAATTCAGCAGAAAAGGATTACAGTAGATTAGAAACTGGGTGTGAGTCAGCAGTGTGCCCTTGTAGCCAAGAAGGCTAATGGCATATTAGGTTGCATTAGGAGGAGCATTGCCAGCAGATCTAGAGATGTGATTATTCCCCTTTATTTGTCTCTGGTGAGGCCACATCTGAAGTACTGCGTCAGTTCTCATCCTCCCACTACAGAAAGGATGTGGACGCATTGAAGTGGATACAGCGGAGGGCAACCAAAATGATTCGGGGGCTGGAGCACATGACCTATGAGGAGAGGCTGAGGGATTTCGCCTTATTTAGTCTGCAGAAGAGAAGGATGAGGGGGGATTTGATAGCAGCCTTCAACTTCCTCAACTGAGGTTCCAAAGAGGATGGAGAGAGGCTATTCACAGTGGTGATGTATGGCAGAACAAGGAGCAATGGTCTCAACTTACAGGTTGGATATTAGGATAAACTATTTCCCTAGGAAGGTGGTGAAGCACTGGGATGTGTTACCTACGGAGGTGGTGGACTCTCCATCCCTAGAGGATTTTAAGTCTCAGCTTGACAAAGCCCTGGCTGGGATGATTTAGTTGAGATTGGTCCTGTTTAGGGAGGGGGCTGGGCTCAATGACCTCCTGAGGTCTCTTCCAGCCCTATGATTCTATGAAAATTGTCACTGGGAAACAGACAGAGTTTGCTTTGCTTTTAAATGGACATTCACCATCCATTAGTGGGCTTTGAAAACCAAAATGAAACCAAAATGTCAATTCAAATTAAAACAAAACACTGTCTTTCATTTCAAATTATTTCTGGGGAAAGACTAAGAAGGTCCTTGTACGTGAACAATCTGGGCAAAGATTTTATTTAAAAAATGTGGGGTCAAAAATTATTGAAAAAGTTCAGGTAGCTCTACTCCCCAAGAAGAGCCAATAACGTCACCGTGCCGATAACCACGAGGTGAGCTTCCAGATATGTTCCAGGGTCACTTACTACAAGACTCAGCCTGCTCCCGGCAGTGGGGACTTGCCAGTGGCTCCTTGGAGAGGCCTTCACAGCAAGCTTCTTTTCTAGGCCCAGATGTAAAGTTCCTGCATCTCCTGTTGGGAGTTACAGTTCCTGTCGCCGTCCTGGTGCTGGCTGTGGTGCTTTATCTGCTGGGAAAGAAAGGTGGGTATGAGAGTGAGGCCGAGCCGTGTTAGCAAATGTACAGACAGACGTGTCAGAGACACCCCCTGAGATCCCCTGTCCCCAGTGTGCCTGGGATGGAGAGGTGAGAGATGAGGTAGACAGAGTGAAATGGATCATTTGTTTTCAGGAAGCTGGTTTGGGGGCATATCGAAGGGATGATGAAAGGGATTGTCCTTGTCTATTGTCTATTGCAGTAGCACCCAGGAGCCCCAGTGAGGGATCAGACCCCGCTGCGCTAGGCGCTGTACATTATTTATTAGGTGTGTTACTATCGAGCCCTGAAGCCCCAGTCAGGACTTGGACCCTCCCCTCTATGTCCAGTGCTATGCACAGCAGAAATAAAGAGGACAGTCCCTGCCCAGTGAGTGGTCACAGTCTACAACTCATTTGGGGCATGTGTGCGGATGGAATATGAACACGCAGGTGATTAAGGTGCAGGTCGAGAAGGGCCCTTACAACTGTGCCCGTGTGTAAGAGCTTTTCTGAATCTGGGCCTAACAACTCTGAGCACAGAGCTCTGGGCACAGCTCTGCCCTGCAGCCTTTCGTCACAGCGACCCAGCTCCCGGCTCCAACAGCCTCCAGTCACCCTGACCATCTTGAGACTGGCTCAGAGCTCATGGGATTGCCAACAAGACACCAGTGTGGGAGCTTTGTAATTGCTTGGGGTGGGAGGTGATCTTGGAGAGGCTCTAGAATCACATCTTCAGATTTTTTCTCCCTCAGAATGAAGGTTTTACATTTCTTTGTTTTGCTTCTTTTTTTAAAATGAAAACCAACACGCTCACTGAACCCCCTGACTCTTAGCCCTGGAGTTTATGGACAACATGAAACGCCAGGAGACTGGCTGTTAAATCACCAGATGTGGCCACACGACTCCAGTCAGTGGGGCTGATGCAGGAGAGCACTGGGCCAGGCTGTGGGGAAGGGGCTTTGTGTCCATACAATGAGGGGCTGGGACCGTGTCACTCAGTCTCTGTCTCTCTCTCTCTGCCCACGAGGAAACGTGGCCCCATCTCTGATCACTCTGTCTCGCTGCTTCCAGCTGGGTCTCTGCGAAGGAAGAACAGGTAGGAGGAGTCTATTCCCTCTCCCTTCTTGTTTCCCCTCCAAGTCCCTTCATGCTGCCTCATGGAAGGGCTGGTGCAGCCTCACAGTGAAGCTCAGCTCGCCTGCTGCGGGGAGTTTCAGTCCATGTGTTCTGGAGGAGTTTTTGAAAAGCCCAAGGCAGGTTGAGCTCCCTGGTCAGGTGGGATCTAGGGGTTATGGGGAGATGCTTTAAGGGGTTTGTCACAGTGGTGGATTCCCATTCAATTCTCCAGCAGCAGGGTGAGCCCCTTAATTGTGCTGCTGGCTCCCTGTCTGCTCACCACCCTCAAATCCGTTATTCGCCCAGACATTTGATTTTGGTTAAACTGTTGTCCATGGAACAAAGCTCGGTTGAGAACCGTCACCCAGCCGTGAGGAATGCCGGTGTGCTCGTCAGCCTCTCCCCTGAGACGTTGGGGCTTCTCCGTTCCGCCCGATCTGAGCTCCCTGCTGACCGAGCGGTTAGTGTGGTTGGTGGTTGGGCCATTTTGCTGGAGTAGAACAGGGTGTGCAAGTCTCGTCTTTATCAGACTTTCCCAGCAAGAGCGCACGGCCTCACTGACCCTCCCCCCTGCCCCATCCTCAGTGCTCCCCACAGGGAACACGTCCAGCCTGACACCAGCAACACCCCACAAGAGCTTTCCATTGGACATCTTCAGTGGCCATCTGAAATCCCTCTGTTCTGGTAAGAGTTTTGGGGGACTTTGGGAGCTACTGGGATCAGTTACACAAGAGGAATAAACGTGGGGCTGGAGGTTAATGTGGAAAATGGTGGGGGATGGGCAGATCCCAAATCAGTGTGTTACAACAACCTGCCTGTGATCAAAGTGAATGGAGATAAAGAGTCGTTGGGGTCCCAGGGCTTGGGCATCTGACTCCCTGAGGTTCCTTTGTCCCCCCCTTTGCCTGTGATCCCCAGCCCTGCATTGCCAGGGCTTAGGAGACTGGGTCAAGTGTTGCCTCTTCTCTTCCTTCATGGAAAGGCACATCCCAGGGAAAGCTCCCACTGAAAAGTGTCCCACCCCCGTCACTGGGAGCTGGGGGCAAGAGTGTCTCATGGGAGCTGTAGTTCTGGTGCCTCATGCTCCTGGTCTCCTCTTTGAGCTGGGCTCTCTGGCTCTCCCATGATGCATCACTGTCTCCCCTCTTGGTGATGGGAAGTAGCACATCATGGTACCAAGCCCAGCCAGTTCAGCTTGTAGAGGAGACTATTATCATGAGGACACTGAACTACCCCTCCCATGCGGCATCTTGCTGGTATCTGAATCAGAATATTTCTGGTTTGGGCCAAGATATTGCAGTTTTGGGGCACTTGTTTTTTGACCAAAATGTTGAAATGTTCTGCCGAAAGTTGAATTTGTATCAGAATCGCTCAGGCAGAAACCCAGACAGACAGTTTCCATTGGACAACTTCAGTGGCCACCTGAAATCCTCCTGTTCTGGTACCACCTGCCCCATGGTGCTCAGTGCTGCCCAGGGGAGCCCTGGCCTGGCTGGGGGAGGGGCAAGTGTCCTGTGGTTATAATTCATGCTCAGGGAGGTGCCTTCCCCTAAAGACATTCACACCATGTGACCATGTGTCACTGTCCTTCTCTCCCCAGATACCTCGAAGATCTGGCCAGAAAACACCATGGTGAGTCACAGTTCTGTTAGCGAGAAAGTGAAGTGAGAGCAAAGAGCGATTGGTTTGCCTGATCTAATTCAGCACAGTCTCCCTGCTACTGCCCTGAATCTCCCACCAGAGGCAGGTAGCTGCCTCCCTCACCTGCTGTTACCTGGCCTGTCAGGCCCTGCCCCTAGGGAATACACAAACACATATCCGGGAGAGAAAAGAACATCCTTCCCAAACTGCACACCAGAGGGAGAGGGGAGAGTCCCCCATGGCCTGAAAATCTATTTGGCTACTGAGATGCCCCCACTTCACCAGCTTCTGCAGTTACCCAGCCGATGAACTGGACATTTTAATCCCCCCGACAGGTGTGAAAACCTCCGGAATGTTACCCCCCCTGTGAACTGGCTCTTCTCAGTCAGATCCTAGAGAAACCCCAACACCACTCACGGCTAACCTTCCTCACCAGGGGCCTCCCAAAGGAGAAGACAGACAGGCAAAGGGTGAAATCCTGAGAGTTTCCCATTACTTCAATGGGGCAGGATTTCCCCCAGTAGGTTTGCAGGGGATGTAGGTGTCAGTGGGGGGGTGCACAAGCTCACATTGCTAGCAGCGGCTGTGCGGTGGTGCACACACTCTGTGTACCACATTAATATTGGGGAAAGCTCCTAATACTTAGCTTCCTTCCCCCGATTTCTTCTTTAGAATAATTATTTATCAATACTCCAGCTGAGCCTGGCAAGGGACAGCAACCCTGGATTTTTATTCCTCTGCCCATCATGCAGAATTCACTGAGTTTGGGTTATGCAAGTTTTGCTTTTTTTAATATGTACTTTTAATATGCACCATGTGATTGAGTATTTAAAGCAGTGTTCCAAAGGGAGGAGCTGGGCATTGCTATCAAGGAAGGGCAGCTGGTCTCCTCTGATTTAAAGTTACAGCTGCATCCCATTATCAGCCAGCATATGGGAAAGTTTCATCACCATGTCACATCTCTGGGGCGATTCTGTCCTGAAAGCCTGAGGCAGAGAACCTACATGGTCTCGGAGAGATGGAGTCTCACTCACTTTGCAGATTCTCCTGGTGTTGCTGTGGCTGCTGTTACACTAACAAACATGGATTTACCCCTTAGGGCTTTTCATGCATGTTTCTGGGACAGGGTACGACAGGCAGAGCTATTTATGCCCCGTGTGAATTCACAAGTCAGTTAAATGCTATTCAAATGATACAGACTGGTCTCCCTTCTGAAGCTACGTCTAGACTGCAGGCTTCTTTCAGAAGAATCTTTTTTCAGAAGAGATCTTCCGAAAGAGTGCGTCCAGACTGCAGAGGTGCATTGAAAAAGCGATCTGCTTTTTTGAAAGAGAGTATCCAGACTGAATGGATGCTCTCTCATATGTAAGCTGTAATTTGTATGGACAGAATGGCCACCAGGGCACCTGTGCTTTTTCCTTTTTCCTCTTCTTCCAAAAGAACTCCCTTTTCCCCATCCACACATGCCTTTTTTCAAAAGAGCTCTTTCGGAAAAAATATTCTTTGTACAATGAGGATTACCAGTGCCAGAAAACCCCTCTGTTCTTTTGATTTTCTTGGGGAAGAATGCAATTGCAGTGTGGACATTGCTCAAGTTATGTCTGAAAAATAGCCGTTTTTCCGACAAAACTCTATAGAGTACCCTGATCTAAGAAGTTAGCCAGTAATTGGAGTTGCAATGTTGAAAGGAGAAAGTGATGGCAGAGTTGGGTTTGTGCATCGATGTGACCCATTGATTTACAGTGAACCTACAAAGTCCTGATTTCCTGGACACAATAGGAACCACCTCCCCTCTTTCTTTCTTTCTTTCTTTCTTTCTTTCTTCTTAGGATTTCTGTTGCTTGTGTCACACACTCAAAAAGAGCTGAAATCAAATTAACCCCTACCCTGAATTTGTTAGCCCAGGCTGACCGTAGTCCTGTCCTTGGGGAATGGTTGCCCATTGCTTCAGCACAGATGAAACAAAGGAGTATTTAATTGTGCCCATATTTAGCTGAATGGCAGGTGCTTATCACAGCCACCAGCGTCAGCAATGTGCTGCAATTGCCCATAGACCATACACATTTGTTAGGCTCCACCCAATATCCAGCACAGCAATATTTGCCCAGAACCATTTTATACATCGCTATTGGCAACATCGGTGATTATAATATGAAACTGGACAGGACAAAACAACACTGCCTGCAGCATAGAGGAATCCTGATACAGTATCAGATGATAGCACCTCAGCGCAGGGAGAACCCAGCACTACCTCCATGGGGCGGCTGGCGTGGAGAGAGGGAGAAGGGCTCCTCTCCCTAGCTGGCAGGTGTCAGGGCAAAGCCTGGCTGTCCTAACTGGGAAGCAAGAAAGGACCAGACTAAGTCTGAGCGGGGCGGGGAGCTGCCTGCTTCAGAGGAGTTGATGCAGAAAGTGATTCCCAGATGAGATGTCCATTAGAGCTGCTCCTGCTGTATGCACAGTGGGGCTGTAGGAGGGGCATTTTCTGGCTGAGCATAACAGTAACATTTGTGTGTTTTACCTTAAAGCGTCCACAGCCGCAGACAGAAGAGATACCGACATATGCGAACATCACTCCAAAGCGGGAGAGGTGTCAAATCTCCAGTTGCTGAAAAGCAGGGCTCAGCAGTGCGCAGGAGCATCACAGAACCTCCCCAAGTCAGAGGAAAATGTAGAAGCCGTGCAGCAAGGAGGTGGAGGACCATGTCTAGGGCCACAGATAGACAAGGTTCACAGCACCCAAAATGGTGCAGGGAAAAATGTTCCTTCTCAATAAAATTGGGGAAAATGCCCAAACTCTGCTTCCTTACCTCTGACTTTTTGTATCGACAGCTCAGCTGCCAAGTTGACTCAGACCTTGTCTACACTGGCATGTTTTGTCACCAAAAGCTGCCTTTTGGCGATAATACAACAGGAGTATTCACACAGGAATGCAACTTTTGTCCTAGTTGTGGTGACAAAAAACTTCCAGTCCTGGGAGAGACTTTTATCTTTCTCTCTCCCTTTATTGTCAACAAAGAGCCAGTGTGGACTCTGCTGTTTATTCTGTGGAGAAAACTGGCTTCTGCAAGTATCCCACAATGCCTGCCTTGATAGTTCTGCTCAGTGTTTTGTGATCTCTGCTGCCCTGCAGGCATGCGCCCCTCCCCTTTCAAAGCTCTGGGAAGTATTTGAGAGCTGTGTGATTGGGGAACAAAGAAAGAGCAAATCACCAGAATGCTTCTGTTCTGCCCTGCTAGGAACACAGCACAAGGCAGGCTGCTGCTGCAGGGGGAGGGCTGCAGAGACAGCTGTGCTGCTTTGACATTCATCAGCCTGGAGAGCTCACAGAGCTCCTTGTGATGCTGCTCCCAACAGCTGAGGAGGCTGTGGGAGAACTCAGAGGGAATCCCAAGAAGTGCAGGGATCAGCTTTGCCTTCCCACAGCACTGCACTGTGGGAGAATCACACACATGGCTTTGCTCTATCTATCGACAGGGGATTGACCAATGTGGCCATGAAATCTCAACAATGGCAGGCAGAAAAACCAGTCTGACTGTTTTTCACTTTGCCGATTTTTGCCGACAACACGTTTGTCACCCAACCTTCCCAGTGTAGACAGAGCCTCAGTGCTGTTCCAATATTGCACTGCCAGCCCAAAGTACAGAAAAATCCTGAGGAAAGCCCCCCACCCCAATCCCTAAGTGCGTATTGCTCAACAAGCTGTGCACGCATGAGATATCCAAGGAGATGCCTGTCCTTCCAGTGTTGGGAAACACCCCAGAACCCCATGCAAATTAGCCCCAGTTCTCTGATCAGGCATCATGTGACTCACCTGACTGGAGCCTTACACAGATGGGAGAGTGAAACAAAGGGAGACTAATAACAGAAACCCAAATAATTAACTGCAGAGAGGATCTTTAACTTAAACCAGGCTGGGCAATCATGTTTGATGGGGGGCACTCCAAGATTTTGGTAAGGGTCAAGGGCCACATTTTTCTATGGAAGGAGTGCAGTGTTTGAGATGGAGGTTGGGTGCAGAAGGGAGCTCGGGGCAGGGACTGGGGAGCAGGAGAAGGTGTGGGGTCTGAGAGGGAGTTTGAGTGAAGGAAGGGTTGTTATCTGGGGCAGGGGATTGGGATGCAGGAGATGATTCTTGCCTGGGGGAGGGGTGTAGGACAGCTTGCAGACTCTGGGAGGAAGGTGTGACCAGAAGGAGTGGGGAAGAGGTGCAGAAGGTTTGGGTGGTGACTAGAGCAGGAGGGGTGGTGACCTAAGGCAGGGATTTGGGGGAGGGAGGGACCTGGGTGCCAGATGCAGGCTGTGGCTGGGAAGTGCTTACCTAGGCAGCTCCTGGCCTGCAGTCCTGCAGGACCTGCCTGCCACAGCCCAAGGCTGCTGAAAATGGCTTGCTGCTCCTCGTGGCTCTCTGTTTCAGGCACTGGTGTGGGAGCCGGGGCGGGGGAGGAGACTTACCACGCTGCCACATCACCTCATCAAAATCTCTCAGCTGCCATTTTTCCCAGGAGGCGAGGACAGTGCATGAAGCTTCTTCCACCCCCAGCGCCCAGAGCAAAGCGCCACAGGCTCTAAAATTGGTGTGGAGCTGCTCCGAAGCAGCTGGCTACTCTGTGCCTCAGGGTCCTGGAGAAGCAGCCCACCGGCTGGATGCACCAGCTTGGTGGACTGATTCCGATTCCACCCCACGGGCTGTAACTTGCCCAATCTTGACCCAGATTCATGACCCTCCAAAAGGGAGCGTGGCTGTATGTTGTAAGGGGCGGGACCAGGGGTGTGCGCTGTGGGGTATTTGGGCCTGGTAAGTCAGAGGATGGGGAACAGGGACACTATGTGGAACAGGGAGCTATTGACGTGCTTGCTTGGAACTGACCCCCAATGAACATCCCACTACCTCAACTTCAGACTGCTGGTCCCTGCTTCCTGCTTGTGAGAGGGGTGCAGGGAAAGCCCCCAACCAGACACCTGCTGGGTACAGAGGAGATTCAGGCTCTCCCACGCAGGGGTGATTGGCTGAATGTGCCTCCTCTCCTCACAAGTTGTTCGCTCCTTTGAGGAAATGGCTTGGCCTGCCAGTTCTTCCCTGCTGAGCCCAGCCTCCCTGTTTGCCCTGTTTCAGTAGCGCTGCTTGTAAGAAGGAAAGACCCGGCTGTGCTAAGCTTGCACGTGCTTGTTGAAGGCAGAGTGAGCCTCCCTTGTGGCTACATCTGGGACAGGGGACCCAGACAAGCGGACCTTCCCATGGCTCAGCGTGGGGCCGAGGTAGCTGCAGGTGACATGCCGAGCACGAGCCACTATCCAGTCACAGTGGCTGGGTAGGCAGATGTCGGGCAGGGGGTTCACTGGGTAGCCTCAGGGCAGGAGGCTGGAGGCACGGGTATTAGGAGCATGGGCCAGAGGCGCGGCTGCACAGCCGGATTGAGAGAAGCAGTGCCCAGAACAGGGAACAGCTGCTTCTTTGTCTCCAGCCCCTGGCTGCGTCACCAACCTCTGCTCTCTCTCAGGTCTGTGCTCACGCTGCTGGGCCGTTCTCCCTGCTGCCATGGGAACCGCCCAAGGCTTCCACTGCCTGGGGCAGACTCAATTTGCCACATTTCTGCCTCGTTTCATCCTTGAGCAAGTCACGCAAGGGAGGAAGCAGGAGGAGCCAGCCTCTGACAGCAACCCACAAGTTACTGGCCTGATTTGTCTCACTTCCACAGGCTGACACCAAGGTGCATTCCCAGCTGAAGTCACCACCCTCTGTCATGGGGGTTGAGCTTATCCCAGGTACAGGCTTTCCTGGGAGCCAAGGGGAGCTGCAATAAGAGACAACATTATGTTTCTGCCTGGTTTTGAACCAGGGACCTTTTGCATGTTAGGCAAATATGATAACCACTACACTACAGAAACTCTCATTGACAAAGCCCTGTCTTTCCTCAAATTTGGATAAATATTCTGTGACTAAATGATTAACACAGAATGCTCTGCAGGGGAGGGGAAATTGCTGTGACTACTGATTTTAGCAATTAATCCCTGGATTTTGTAGAAAGAATTAGTAACATACAAGCTAAATTAAAATGAAAGTCCACACAACAAGTCATAAGAACATAAGAACGGCCATACTGGGTCAGATCAAAGGTCCATCTAGCCCAGTATCCTGTCTGCTGACAGTGGCCAATGCCAGATGCCCCAGAGGGAAGGAACACAACAGGTAGTCCTTGTGTGATCCCTCTCCTGTCACTCATTTCCAGACAAACAGAGGCTAGGGATACCATTCCTACCAATCCTGGCTAATAGGCTTTGATGGACCTTACCTCCATGAAACTACCTAGCTCTTTTTTGAATCTTGTTAAAGTCCTAGTCTTCACCACATCCTCTGGCAAGGAGTTCCACAGGTTGACTGTGCGCTAAATGAAGAAAAACTTCCTTTTGTTTGTTTTAAACCTACTGCCTATTCATTTCATTTGGTGACCCCCCCCCCCTTATATTGTGGGAATAAGTAAATAAGTTTTTCTTATTCATTTTTCCATACCAGTCATGATTGTATAGACCTCTATCCTATCCCCACCTTTTCTAAGCTGAAAAGTCCAAGTCTTTTAAATGTCTCTTCATATGGGACTCATTCCAAACCCCAAGTCATAGTTGGACAGTTACATTTGATGGGTGAGTTGCAGTAATATGGGACTGAAAATGTGGCCGGAGACAGGAGCCTGTTACAAACATAAAATAGATAACTTTATCAAACTACTTGCTAGACATTCATACCTTTTGTGCATATAACATAAACTGGGACTCTAATGTCAACCTTCTTTTACTACAGATCCTGAATTTCCTACTCTGTTGTAAGCAAGCCATGTGATTTAATTGTTCTGCTCTGGGCTGATTAGGCATCAGCTGGAGTATTATGTCCAGTTCTGGGCACCACATTTCATGAAAGATATGGAGAAAGTCCAGAGAAGAGCAAAAAAATTGATGCCAGGTCTAGAAAACATGATGCACAAGAGTAGATTGAAAGAATGGGTTTGTTCAGTCTGGAAAAGAGAGGAGGGAGAGGGGACATAAGAGCTTTCCAGTTCCTGAAATGTTGTTAGAAAGAGGAGGGAGGGGGGAAAAAACATTCCTGCACTTTGAAGGGCAGTTGCACTGCAGTGTTTGCTGGGTAAACTGAGCTTTGGAATGAGACACTCTCTGACTCTAGATGGCACCATGAACACCCACACCCCCCCCCTCCCGCAACACAGCTCCTCCGCAACTCCCCAGCCCCTCGTACCCCTGAAAGCGTCAGCACCACAAATTAAACATCCTGTGCACAGTGTTTTAAAATTCTTCAAAGTTTATGGTGAAAAAGGAAATGTGGTGGTTCCAGAAGGGCACTGGCAAGCACAGGCCACTGGCTGCATGAAGGTGGGAAATCACACTGCAGCCCTCCCCCTTCCTCTCCTACGAGCAGGCTCCTGCCTTTCCTTGGCTATTAAGCCAGGCACTGACATTCCTTTTTTGCACCTTGGGGGCAAGAGGATCAGCTTGGCAGTTGCAGGTACAAAACATGCCTACATCAGGTACAAAACACAGCCTCAGCGCTCCTGAATCTCTAGCTAGGCTGCTAAGTTCCAGGGTCCAACCCATCACAGCCACCCCACTGGACTAGCTAGAGAAGAGACGTAGACACCCAGCAGAAGGAACAAAAAGATCCAAGACCTTTAAGCACAAGGGGCTTCCCAGCAAGGTAGCCCATCCCCAGCAGGTCCCACTGAGATTTGAACTCAGACTGCAGGATTCAAAGTCCTGAGTGCTGACTCTTACACCATGGGACCTAAAGCTGATGCCTACTGCAGGCACTTGTGAGATCCCACTTTCAGGCTGGCCCTTTGTTCCCTATTCTCAAGCTCCCAACCAGAACTAGGTGCAAGGCAGTGAGAAGTGATTTAAAACCCCTGCTCACAGGTACAAAATGTTCTTCCACCCAAAGAGGCAGTCACAGGTCCAGATCTGGATGTCATGCCGAATGCTGCACTGCCACCAAATCCTTTAGTGTCTGAACCTGAAGTTTAATATCAAGGTGGGGCGGGGGAGCGGGGGAGAGAAAAAGAAGTCAGATATTAAAATGATAAGTCAGACATACAGAGACTTCAGATTCCTCAGATTCCATGCAATACCTGCTGAGATTGCTTTTTGTACTCTGGGTACAGAGTTTGATAAAATTATCATTTTATGTTTGTAATAGACTCCTGCCCACCTCCAGTCACATATTATAGCAACTCACCCGCCAAATGTCATACAAACTCGGCCATTCCTCCCCAGCTAGATGCGGTCCTTGTTTTTCTGCAAGGCACCACCCATGGAGACCAAGGACCTGCCAATATGCATTCATAGTACAATTTTGTTTAATTGAGGGACATATAAACTGGACAGTTAGAGGAACTGATTTCAGCTGAGGGACAGGTTTGCTGGATTCTTATGCACTGGTACAGGAATGTTCATATTGCTTTAAACCCCCATACACCAGGCCCCTGAACATGCTCGAAATAGAAAGGCAAAAGATTCCTTTAAAGCAGTGACTCTTTAAGAGGGCACTTGGATTTGAGCCAAGGACCACTTGATTTACAGTCACTCTACCTCTGCACTATAGCCCCCCCCCAAATGCCACTTTAAACTCAGTGATCTTCAGGAACTTGAAGGACAGACCCTGCCTCAGCAAGCTCCATTTCTATTCCCAGAGGAGCATGATTCTAATAATGGGGTTTGGTTAAACTTTACACAGGCAGGTAAGGGCCATAGCTTGCCCACCCAGGCTATGTCTAGACAGTGGGGCTATTTCACGATACTGGAAATATCCTGAAATAGCAATTCCGTGTCTTTAAATGTGCCTGTTATTTCAAAATATATTTCAAAATAATGGGTGTGCTATTCCGGCATCGCTGTAACCCTTCTTCCACAAGGGTTAAGGGACTTGTCAGAATAGCACGCTATTTCGGAATTACACAGTCCCAAATTTTGAAATAGACTGTTTCGAAATAAGATCAAAATAAACCACATGATTTGCATAGCACAAATTGCATAGCTTATTTTGAGATAAGGGTGCTGTGTAGATGTGCCCCCCCACAAAGCTTCTCCCACTCAGGGTGCGTCTACACAGCAGGGCTTAACTCAAAATAAGTGACGCAAATTGAGCTACATCAATTGCGTAGCTTATTTTAAAATTGCTTATTTTGAAATTGGAAGCGTCTACACAGCACTTATTTCGAAAGAGAGCACTCTTCCTCCGACTTCCCTTACTCCTTGTACAATGAGGGTTACAGTAGTCAGAGTAAGAAATCCTCCAGCTTGACAGTATTTTGACACTATTTCGAAATAACTGCCTGCTGTGTAGACACAGACTAAGTTATTTTGAAATAATGCTAGTTGTCTTGAAATAATGTTTCAGTGTAGACGTAGCCTCACAGAGTTACTGCCTCTTGGAGAGATAGATGAACTGCATGTTTGGGACAGCTCTCTCCCAGCAGCTTCTGCTATTATAGAGAAGTAGGAGATACCCTACAGAATGGACAGCAGTCAGTCTATCAAATATCTGTGTGCAGTACTGGGAACAGGGCCGTGAACAGAACACACATCTCAGGGAGAATGCAGCCATTAGCTCTGGTCCAGCAAGTAGAACAGCTTCAAATAAGCATGCATCAAGGGCATCATGGCTTAGCTGGCTGCCTTATAAGCAGATGGTCCTGGCTTCAAGGCCCAGTGGTGCTTTGCTGTTCGCCTGAAGTTGGTCACTATGGACAAACAGGATAGTAAGCTTTGATAGATCTTCTAACTGGCTGCTTTTATGTAACAACTGCTAAGCACATAAATAAAGTTTACTTATGCTAAACAGGTATTGTCAGGGCTGTTCCCCACTCTAGCACTCGGAGTGCAGGACAGGGCTCACAAAGACTTTAAATATACCTTGCCACTACAGGCACTGGTTACAAAACCTTCCCCCAGAGTCACAATACACAGATTTGGGGGGTTGCTGCCATTTTATCCCTAAAACCAGGACAAACATTTGAACCAACCTCCAGCATACCCCAAGCCCTTCTGCCACAAGAGAGCTTGAAAAAGAAAAGAGAAAAACAAGCTGCAATCTCTAGTAGCTGATACACAGACATACAGACCTCCTATGCCTTCCAGGATACAAGAATCAAATCATCACCTTAAAAAGTGATTTTTATTACAAAACAAAAGATACACTGGATAAAGCATACTTGGTTGCTTGATGTTACAGAGCAACTAAGGAAAACAAATTAAAAACACAGAGAAAATCTCTGGGAAACAATGTTTAGATGGTAAATGGGGAGAGGAGACATAGATCCACAGGTATGTCTACACTGCATTCCTCTTTTGAGAGAGGAATGCAAATGTAGACAACCGAAATCGCAAATCGTGCTTCATTTGCATAATTGCGGACGGCCGCTATTTCAAAATAGTACTCTTTTGAAACAACAGATGCTGTTAAGACGCGGTTATTTCGAGAGAAAACCCTTCTTCCAAAATAACACTTACGCCTCATAAAATGAGGTTTAAGGGTTATTTCAGAAGAAGGGTTTTTTCTTGAAATAACCGCGTCTTAACAGCGTCTGTTATTTCGAAATAGCTGTCCATGATTATGCAAATGAAGCATGAGATATTTAAATCCCCACTTCATTTGCAATTTCGGATGTTTACATTTGCACTCCTCTCTCAAAAGAGGAATGCAGTGTAGACATACCCACATAGAGCAGTTCAACCCAAACCACAAAATAAAGAAAATACCCTCATCACAACTAAATTCACTTTTTTCCCTTTACTCACTTTCAATCTTTTCTTGGTTCAGTCCACTTCTATGCCCCAAATTCCTTGGAGGTATTGTAGTCCTGCCTGGGTTTAAATCATTCTGTGTCTCTCAAATCCAGGCAAGAAATCTTATACAATTCAAATTTCAGCACCACATGCCCATTGGTTCTTCTGGCTACCTGAGTTTAACCCTTTAGTCACTGGGAGCTGGTCAGCTCTCCTCCTTTCCATTACAGGTATAGTCACACTAAAACATGGGAAAGTGAGAATAAAAGAATAACTTTTAGGCACCCGCACACTGATCAGTCAGGAGCTTTAGGTCAGCGTTTGGTGAGGAGCAAGCTCACTGGTGCTGCGTGTGGCTGCATGCAGGTCATGCATAGGCATGGTCCTCCTCTTCTCTTACCCTGGTGTTAGTTGCTCTGTAGCTTTTAAAACTCTCTTGCAGCTGTCAGCACCAGCTGCCCCCTGCTTAAGGTGCCCAGAGAAGGAAAGGTGAGCTGGGCTCCAGCCCAGGCTCTTCCTGCCTCCTGCTTCCCCTGACTTTACAGCCTGACCCGAATCCTCTTCCCTTTTAGTGTCATGGGACCTTCCTGTTGGTCTGTCTGAAATATGGGCCACACTTGATCCTATTGTTAGCACCAACATAATCCAATGGCAAGCCTGAGCCATGAAAGGTACCTGCAAAAGTCATATTATTGGCCAAAAATGCTGGTCTTGTTTCTGTGTTGGGATCCCTTCTGTCCCAGGAGTGCTAGGTTACGTCTAGACTATGGGGGTTTATTGGGAAAAGGTACGCAAATTGCACTTTTTCTGATAGTTTTGCCAGAAAAGGCTTTTCCGAAATTTGGCCCATCTACACTGGGCCAAAGTTCGGAAAAACCTCCTCTTTTGGAAGAGCCCTTCTTCCTCATGGAAGGAGGAAGACAGGGCTTCCGAAAGAGCGCATCTGCTCTTCCGCAAAAAAAAGCGGAATAGCAGACGCGTTTCCTGCACGCAGCAGAGTTTTTCCGGGATAAACTCATTTTTCTGGGACAAAACCCATTGTCTAGACAAAGCCCTAAAGACGTATGGCAGCTCTGTGATTCCACACTGGTGCTGTCTGTCTGGGTGACAACCTCAGACAAACTGACATCAGCCACTGCCAGGCCTGGGCAATGGCAAAGTGTCCTCAATGGTCCAAGAAACCTATATAAATAGCTGCAACTGCAGTTGTGAGTCAGCAAGACACTGCAGTACGTGCCTATGGCTAGAGTTCTAAGGCTGTGAAGCTTGTGTTTGGGATGGAGGAGGTACATGCTACAAAACACTGCAAAAGCAGCACCATCCTCCCCATTTTGGCTTCATTCCTGCTTCTGCCCTCCAGAGAATTTACCAACAAACTGAAATTCTGAACAAAGGGCTGGCTGCCCCGGACAGTATGCAGATGTTCAGAGGGATTTTCAAACCTGCAAACTCACCGAGAGTATGTCTACACAGCAAAGTTATTTCAGGATACCAGAGTGTCAGCCGGTGGTCAGGGCAGTGAGTGGTGTGTGTGTATTATACACTCGAGACTTCAACTGCTAGGACTGGGGTCTTTTAGCAGCGGGCAACCTGGAGGAGGTTGACGGGCGCCCCAAAGAGTTACAGGGAGAGCTTTACACCTCAGACTTTGACTGCTAGGATACACGATCCCTTCGCAGCGGGCAGCCTGAGGAGGCTGAGAGATGCCCCAACGGATCTGTCCCCTGGAAGCGACATGATCCAACGCTCAAGCTCTCCCTATATCTGTCCCTTATGACCGGCTGGAGTTCTTTTTAAAATTGTGCTTGGTTCTGTTACAGCAACTGAAGGAGTCAGGTCACAGCTTAAACAGTTACTATTTTATTGTTACAGGGTAATCTTAGCTGTTAAATGCTACTACTGTGTTACAGATAACACAGCCACTACAAAGGACAGGACAGAAATTACACTAATAAGTCACTTACAGGTACCATGAAACCCTTTTGGTTCTCTGAGCTCTTTTTAAATGCATGCAAAATAGACACCTAGCAGGTATATATTCTCACCCCTGCGTTCCAGACTTGGCGTGGCCAGCGTCTTTCTCTCAATCCCTCGGGAAGAAGTAGGGCGAGGTTGGGCGTCCCACAGACCTCGGGAGACAACCAATACCTGCCAGCAGGTGTAGATGATTGGAGCTCAAATGGGGTGGGCTACTAAACCCCTCTTTATACCCCTTGGGTCACGTAGGCTTCTTCCTGGTCTTAAGTGGCCAATTAGGGAAAATGGCTTTGAATGCCAAGTTTCCCACGAAGGGTGCAAAGCATAATTCACACCTGGGAAAATGCAGACAATGGGCACTTCTAGTATGTGATGGGCGAAGATTCCTCTCCTGGGGCAGTGTAGGCGTGTCAATTACTGGTGCTAGCCATCAGGGCGGCAGGAGGTCCCCTGGTTGTCAGCTAGCCCATTTACTGTCTGGTTTCTGTTTATTAGAGTCAGGGACAAGCAGCACCCCTGCGTTCCCAGGGCATCAAAGGCTGACTGCCTTTCTCTTGCTCTCTGGGGGGGGGAAGGGGGAAACAAGACGGGGTTCATGTCTGGCTACACAGAGGTATCCCGAAATAGCTACCCTGCGTCTTTTGAATGCATCTGCTATTTTGAAATATAGCAGAAGTGCTATTTCGCCATTCCTGTAAACCTCATTCTATGGGAAGTAAGGGATGGCTTGAAATAGAGCTTTATTTTGAAATTCGATACGATGTAGACAGCGCCAAATAACTAAATAAGCTATTTTGAAATAGACTGAAAAGAAGCTATTATTTTGAGTTTCGAGGGCTGTGTAGATGCACCCCAAGGGCATGGACTTTGACATCTCTGTATGTAACTGAGTGCTGTATTATTTTCACATCATTCCTCTTGTGCTTGCTTTTCTCCTGATAAGAAGCCTTCACTTTGAGGCACGATGGCTGGCAGGGTGGTATCCACTGGGATTTTGAGTCCTCTTTCACAGCAAAGTATTTCTGTCTGTGCTTTTTTATTGCTCTGTTTTCTACTTAGAGCTGATATTTTATTGTTTCAAAAGCGATCAAACAATAATAAAGTCCCAGAGATAGGGCAGGGCAGAAAGTCCAGAGAGATGAAGCAGCTGGAGGGAAGACAACAGTGCAAAGTGCCAGCCTGAAAATTGAGAATCACAGGTGCCCAGAAGCATGGTCACCCATAGGTCCCATGGTGTAAGGGTCAGCATGCAGGACTCTGAATCCTGCAATCTGAGTTCAAATCTCAGTGGGACCTAGTGGGCCAATTTGTTACAAGAACCAAGTGCTTAGGCTCCCTTGTCCTGTGGTTTTTCCTCAAATTTTGTTCAGTCTGTCACTCCCTGGAGCTAGGTCCCTGACATGCTGTGATAGGCTGGCAGCCCTGGAACTTACCAGTCTGGCCAGAGATTGAGGAGGGCTGAGGTCGTGTTTCTCATTGCTTCCCCTGATGCCCTCATGCTGGGTCCCTGCAGCTGCCAGGCTGTTTCTCTTGCCCCCAGGGCACTAAAAGGAAGCAGTCAGGGCTAGGCTTAATAGCCAAGGAAAGGCAGGAGCCCAATCCAAGGAGGGAAGGGCTTCATGGTGATTTCCCACCTTCATGCAGCCGGTGGCCTGTGCTTGCCAGTGCTGTGCTGGTGCCACCACATTTACTTACTGAACCTAACATTTGCAGAATTTTAAGATACTGCGCTCAGGGTATTTAATTTTGGTGCAGTTGTGGGGGAGCTGTGGGCAGCGGGGCGTGGGGGTGTCTGTGGGTGTTCATGGTGCCAGCTGGGGTTGTCTCATTCTAAGGCTCAGTTTACTCAACAACCACTGCAGTGCAACTGCCCTTCAAAGTGCCCAGTCCCTGCCAGAATCACTAAAATACTGCACAGCCCCATGATACCTCCCAGCTCCATGTGTCCCTGCCAGTCCGGCCCTGGGGTGCCTCTCCCTGTGCCCATACAAGGAGTTGTGCATGTCAGAGCCTCCTGTCAACTGAGCTGTAGTTTTCTTGCCCAAGGGGCCAAACACTTTGTGGCTGGGTGGGCAATGGGGAATGTTTGGCTGAAGTGCCTGCCTGGTAACAGGCAATCCTAGATTTGAGTCCCAGTGGTGCCTTATTGTAGGCCTTTGCTGTTCTCTGCTCAGGGTTTTCTATCCCCTTCTGGGAAACAGAAGAGACCTCAACTGGCTGTCCAAGCAATTGCTTGTTTGGGAAAAGGCTTACTGGAGAGGAGCATTCGTATGACCACGATCTGTTTTGGAATTTAAAGGCAATCCCAAATCTACTGTGTCCCTTCCCCAAGCCCTCCCCCTTTCCCTAAAGCCTTGCTCTACTCACGCACTGCTCCCTCCTCCATCTCTCCCCCTCCCCCTCCCCACGCTCATTCACTTTTAGTGGGTGAGGGCAGGGGATTGGGGTGCAGGAGGGGTACGGGTTGCTGGCTTTGAGAGGAGCTCTGAGCAGAAGCAGGTGCTTGGGGTACAACAGGGTGGTTGGGGTTCACAAGGGGGTATGGGTGCTGACTCTGGGAAGGATTTGCGGGGCTGACATGCAGGTTCAGGGGGAGGAGTAGTGTGGATGCTGGCTTTGGGAGGGGTCCAGGGCTGGGGCTGGGGGGCAGGAGGGGGCATGGGGTGCTGGGTCTGACAGGGGGCAGGGTTTGAGTGGGGTTGAGGGGTGCGATCTCTGGGAGTAGGCTCAGAGCTGTGGCTTTGGAAGGGGTACAGGCGAGTGTGCTGGATCTGACAGGATGTTAGGGGTGGGGCTGGGTTGCAGGAAGAAGTTTGGGTCTTTGAAGAACTTTGGGGGTGGGGCTGGGATGCAGGTGGGGGCTTTGTGGAGCCTGTTGCTCACAGCTGTCACCACCCTCGCATTCAGCTCTGCTCAAAGACACCTGCGTAGAGGCCTTTTAACAGCCAATGCAGCTGTTCACCCCCAGAAGAAAGAAAGAGATGTCAAAATGGAGCTCTCCAGGGCCTGCAGGCATCAAGCTTTCAGCAGCTCTGTGCACAGAGAGGCCCCTGCTGGTGGGAAAAGGCTTTGGCAGAGACTCTTCTGACACCAGCCAAGGTCATATACGCCTTGAGCACTCAGTGTTCTGGCTGTAACAGCCACAGATGCAAGTTGAGTTAGGGGGATGCATTTTTTGTCAGGTGTCACCAAAGAGACTCGATGCTTTTGCAAGCCAGTGCATGGCCAGGCCAAGGCCCTCTGCTCTATTTCCTCAGCAGAGGGACCAAACTGTGGGGAGAGCAGACACATTCAGCCAGGTGCCACAGGGTGCTGGAGCCTGAATCTCCTCTGCACCCTGAAGGTGTCTGATTGGGGGCTTTCCCTGCACCCCTCTCCTGGTTCTTGTCACACAAGCAGAAAGCAGGGACCCAAAGCAGGCAATGGGATGTTTGTGGGGGTTAGTCTCAAGCAAGCACGTCCATAGCTCCCTGTTCCACAGGCTCCCAGCCTTCCTGCCTGTTCCATGTGGCTCTCTGCTTTTTGGGGGTGGGAGGCTGTGCACACTGCTCCTGGCCCCAGCACGGCCCCTGGAAACTGGCCAATAGGAGCTGAGAGACTGTGCTGGTGATGGGGGCATTTTGCACGGTGCAGAGAGTGAAAGGGAGCAGACAGCCACTTGGAGTCACAAGGAGCTGCTCTGTACCACAGGGGTGGGCCGTGGACTGCATTAAAAGGGGTGCTCTGTACCACGGAGGTAGCCTGTGGGCCATATCTTGCCCTCTTCTGTCTTAATTGCTCTGCATTACTGTGATTTACCATTTCTATTATGTTGGCACCTAGACAGGGACTGTGTTGGGCCCCTGTTACACTGGGCAAAATCCTGCCTCTCTCCCACCGCCAAGCCCCAGGGCAGCCAGGGCAAAATTAGACCCACCTCCTCAGCCCTGAGGGGGATGCTGATGGAGCCGGAAGCTGTAGGCTAGAGAGTGACAAGCTGTGGTTCTGAAGAGGGAAGGCAGAGGAGAGTCGGTGCTGTGAGCCCCAGGGAGGGAACCACAGGACAAGCCGACTTGCTAGGGACTGTCCTGCAGGGTTAATGGGTTTTGTTTTTGGTTTTTTTGTCAAGGTCCAAAATTTTTAGACAAGGTCTAAACTGCAGAGAAAAGAATAAAAAGGGCCAGGGTCAGGAGGGACACTGAAAGCCAGATGCCCTAGGAAGTGTGTAGGGGTGGAGCGGAGGGACTGCTCCCCCCCCTCGAGGTTGAAGTCAACACTGGGGGGGACTCTGAGGTCTTTCCTATATGTGTCACATTCAATATTAGCAGCCCCACCTGCAATAAACCCAGGTCGCTCGGGGTCAGGCCGGAGAGAGCTCACTGCTGGTGGGGGGAGGTGTCTGCACAGGAATCTCTGCAGACTTTGCAGCTCAGTGCACTGTCAGCTAGCCCTGCAGGTCCCTTCCTGAGCAGCTGGGCTGTGTGTGCAGAGTCGCTCTCTGATTCTGCAGTGTCTGGCCCCTTCTATATCTCCTGACTGCCTGGGGGCTTGAGACAGGGGGAGGGAGGCAGGATACAGCCCAAAGTCCAGGCCCAGCAGGGTGGGGGATGTTCTGTGAAATCCACGAAACCCCTGCAGCTCGTTTCCCAGCCTGTGTCTCTGACACTTACCCTGGGTTTTTGGGCCCAGGCTCAAACCCTGGGCTTTGGCTTCCAGGAACAGCAGGGACCGCTAGCTCAGCCAGTCTGATCTCCTGGCCAGCCCAGCGACTCCCCCAGCCCCCTGCATCGAGCTAATGGATCATGTGGAATCAAAGCCGCACCCAGGAGGCCTCCAGCCTGGCTCTGACACTGTCAGATGATGGAGAAACCCCTGTCCAGAGTGGTTTGTCCCAGTGACTAATCACCTGTCCAGCTAGAAATTGGGGCCTGTTTCTCACTGGGCCTTGTCTGGCATCAGCTGGGACCAGGACTCCCAAGGCCCAGCCTGTTCCCAGCGTTAGCGGGGGGAGGGGTGTGATGGGAGCGTTTAGGGGAGGTGGGAGCTTTGGGTGAATTGCCCCAAGTCCCTGGAGCCCTGGGCTGTGGGCTCAGCTCTGACGTAGCATTATCAGCCCTGGAGCTCACAGCCCATCGTCCAAGGGGATGCGCAGGTGGGAACTGGCTGCTCCAAGTGCCCCCACGAGGGAGCAGCAGAGGGGGATGGACCCAGCTCTCCTAGTGCCTGGGGACTGGATGGCACCGACTCCACAGACTCAGCAGCGTGTGGCCCTGAGGGGATGGCTGAGAGCTCCTCTGGTGACACTTGGTCACAGCCGCCAGCCTGGCACCTAGCGCCCAGGCGGGGCCTGGCTCACACACCAGGGCAGGAGATTTGGGGGCAGCCTGGCCCCCTCTGCACAGAGAAGGATCTACCCTTTCCCACTTGCTCCAGCTCCTTCAGCAGCTGGGCCGGATTCAGGAGCCCAGAGATGCAGACGGGCAGAATGACCAAGGGAGAGATGTGCCTAACTCTCATTGGCTGCCAACAGGAGTCAGGCACCCAGCCTGCCTAGGGGATACATCTACACAGTAGAGTTATTTAGGAATAAGTGACGTTACTTTGAGATGACATAGTGCAGCAAGCCATTATTTCAAAATAATGTCGAGATGGACAACTTCTTACTCCGACTCCTGGTAACCCCGTACTTCATGTTCTTCCTTCAACTTCCTGCTCTGTAGACAGCACCAAAAGCCGAATTAAGCTATTTCTAATTAAGCTATGCAATTTATGTAGCTGAAGTTGCATATCTTAATTTGACTTTTGCCCTGCTGTCTAGACATGCCCTAGAAGCTCTAGTGATTCCCATTAGGTGCCTGGCTACTTTGATAGATTCCTAAATACCTTGGTCATGCTGGCTCTTGGTTGAGAGAGGCAGCATGGCCTAAAGAGCACAGCACTGGCCTGCAGTTAAGGAGTCTTGGGGCTTGTCTGTACTGACAAGTGACTGCGCTGAAACTTTCTCACTCAGGGACAGTGTTACCTGTAAGCTGAGTGCTTGGGCAGCCACCCAAGAGATATTCAGATGCCACCCAATTGATTAGCAGAGCACCCACGGCTGCACACAGCCGGCAGCATGTATTGCTACCAGAGGTGCACATCAGCATATGCCTCAGTGCACATAACAAAATTTATTACACACAGACATGGAAAAAATTACAGAGAACATTGCTCAAGATTGGGGCAATAGCCGCTTCAAGCACAGCGCTTTTATGCTGCAAGTATAGACAAACCTTTGACTTCAGATCCCGGCTCTGTCCTGTTGGGTGACCTCATGTCACTCACATCCCCAGCTTCCTGTGCCTCAGTTTCCCCATATGTTTCGCTCCTCTGTAAAGCATTTATAGCTCTATGGATGAGCTCAGTGTGATTCATTTTAAATCTTCCAGCAAGGCCAGGTCTGCATCTAACAGGGTAGGTTTAGCTCAGTCCTGTTACTAAATCAGGAGAGAGGGTTTTTTTTTAATTAACATATTTGATGTGTGTTTGATTCTCTGGCTTTCGGAGATAAATAAAGACGCTGTGGGTGGTGGGGTGTGTCGGGGACAGGAAACGAAGAGCGGTGACCATCAGACACGAAGACAGGACAAGGCAGAGCAGAAGGGGCTGCAGCGGCCCTGCTGCCTCAGCCATACGCCCTGACGAGGATCACAGCAGCGACCGCGTCCGGGTTCACAGCCCAGTGCTGAGGGGCTGGCAGAGACTCCGTGCGGGGAAGGGGGCTTTCTCCTGTGAGCCCAGAGGGGCCGACGGGGCAGGTCGGAGCAGACAGTGACTGCAGCTTGTCCCTTCCTGGCCCCCTCAGAAGCAGACGTCGCTGGGCCATTTCCAGCCCTCTCAGTTCCTGCCACAGCCCCGATGCTCCTGTCTCAGTTCCTCTTGCTGCTCGGTGAGTGCGTGGAAATTCTGTGCTGACTCGGAGTGGGAGGGGAAGACACAGAACCAAGAACAGCTCTTGGCCCAGATCCCCTCTAGCAGAGGGGGCTGCGCTGTTGGAGTTAGTGGGACTGTCCCAACCCAGGGCCAGTGCTCCAGAGTCGGCCCAGGCTGGGGTGACAGTCCCGGTTTCACTGAGTTTCAGGCCAGAAGGGACCATTGGCCCGTCCAGTCTGACCCCTGACAGCCCAGAGCAGAGACCTTCCCCCAGCTCCCTGCACCCAGCCCAGTCACTTGTGTGTGACTCAAGCATCCCCAGAAAGGCCCCGGCCGGGCGGTGACTCCCCCACTGCTCCGGGGAGCCGGCGCTGGGTGAATCCCCCGCACGGGGAGAACCTGCTGCCTCCTTCCTCACTGGCCTTGGCCCAGACTCAGTGTCCAGCCCTGGCTCTGGCTCGGCCTGTCCCTGCTGCACTGAAGGGCCCGTCGGCACCTGGGGCTTCTCCCCGGGAAGGAGCTTAGACACCGTGACAGCCCGGCTGTCTGACCAGCCCCACACGGAGCTGCCCCGGCCCCACCTGGGAGGCCTCTTCTCCCACCCCCCCCGCAGCGTTTTCTGGCCCTGCCCTGCCCCCCGCTGCACTTTGCCAGCAGCCTTTGAAACGGGGCCCAGAGCCGGGTGCAGGATCCAGGATTGGCCTCCACAAGGCCTCAGGCCGGGGAAATCCCCCCCCACACCACCTGCTCCCTGCCCCCTCGTTACACAGCCCAGGGGCCCATCAGCCTGGCTGCCCCACGGTGCCCTGGGAGCTCATGGCCAATGACTGTCCCCTGGGACCTAAATCCTTCCCCGGGTCCCTGCTTCCCCACCCAGGCCCCAGGCTGCCAGGCGGCGGCGTTCCCTGTGGGGAGCTGGGACCTGGCACTTGGCTGGAACCTAGCCCCAAGTCACAGCTTTGATCCAACCCCAAATTGTGTGTTTTGGTGGGGGGAAGAGTGAAGGGGATCAGGGGCTCTGCTCTGGGCCTGTCTTTCAAAAGTCTGTATGAGGTCTGGGCCGTGTCCCTCTGTCTGTCCATAGCGCGTTCCCTGCTGCAGGCTCCGCTGGGGAGGTGAGGGGCTGATCTCGGCTGACAGGGCCAGGGATGAACGTAGCTGCTGTGAGCAGAGCCCTGGGCAGAGACACTCAGGCCTGATCCCCTGGGTCATGGGAACCCTCCAGATCAGCCCCCTGGGGGGTCACTGGCCCAGAGGGGACCTGAGAGTTAGAAGTTTGCACAATGACTGGCACAGTCTCAGGTGCCCCAGGTAGGAGGGGTGGGGCAGGAATCAGGACTCGGGCTCATGAGGGGAGCAGAGCCCCCATCAGCTGTTCAGGGCGTCCCACCACAGGGGAGATTCCAGCCCGGCACTGACCCCACGTCCCCTTTCTGTTCCCAGCGCTGAGCCCCAGCAGCCAGGAGATCTGCTCAGCTCCCGGTGAGTCCAAATGTCTGTCTGTCTGTCCTCAATGTACCCAGGGCCTTTACCCCTCCCAGTCTAAGTACTACCCTTCTGGTTGTGCCCTGCTCAGTGTGGTGCCAGCAGCAATGCCGTGGGTAGGGAGGTAGGGCTGTGAGGGATCTGAGCAGGGCACACAGGTCCTCCAGCTGACTGCTCCCAGCCCCGATGCCTCTAGTCTATGACCGGGAACTAGTGTGAAATTCAGAGAGAGGGTCACATCCAGGGCCCATTTAACCCTGGGGTACTGGTCTGGGAAATGGAGAATGCCCTGGCTCTGACCCCTAGGGAGCTCTTCCCCTCCCGCCTCCGCTTGCAGACTGCACCTTGTCCTTAAAAATCAGCAGCACTGACAACACTCAGTCAAGATCAGGTGGCGTTCCAGAGAGCAGGGCCAGAAGAGACAATTAGCTCATCCAGGCAGAACTTCTGTATGACCCATGCCAGGGAGCCGCATCCAGCAACCCTGTGCCAGCCCCATAGGGCTGGCTGAGCTGCCGGTCAAGGGAACACAAATGGGGTGGGGACAGCGACAGGCAGATATTGACTCGCCCAGTGACAGCAACAGTTCCCCTGTGAGTTCAGAGCTGGGTCCCATCAACCAGGTGTTTCCCAGGAAACTGTGATCCACTCCCTGCAGCTGTTCCTCCACCTTCCCTTAGCCTGGGCATGGAATAATCCCAGTATTTCCTGTGCTACCTGGGGGCTGGGACCCGGGGGGGCATAGGAACAGGGAGGATGTAAGAGAGATACTGGAGGGCTCAGGCTCTGGACACAGTTCTTTGGCTCCCACCTGGCAGGCTCCCCAGGGCAGCGACTGCCCTTCAGTGCATGGATGGCCACAGGGTGTTGGCCAGGCCCTAGACAGCTAGCCACAGCCAGGGGGCAGCCTCTCTGAGTGATCGCCGCTCTCCCAGCCATACTGCCCCAGCTGGACTCAGAGCCTCCATCCAAGAGGTGGCACATTCACACCTGCCATTTTCCTCCAGTCTCATTGTCGGCCGTGCCCCATTCTCCTTCCCAGGTGACTTCCCTGCCCCCACCCTCCAACTCAGACAGACATCAGCCCGGCCAGGGGACTCCGTGAGGCTCCAGTGCTCCGTGATCTCCCGGACCCTGGCCACCCGCGTTGTCTTCTGTGAGGACGGGGAGGAAGTTTCATCCCAGAGGGGTTTGTTGGGGAAACTCACCTACGACTCTCACCACGTGGTGTCTGGGGGCAGCTCTGGGAATTATTCCTGCGGGTACGAGATCAAGGACAGCGACAACCGGGTGATCAAGTCCCAGCTCAGCCCTGCCCAGCACCTCAGCGTCACCAGTAAGGCCAGTGTGTGTGTGTGTGTGTGTGTGTGCGCGCGTGCGCACATGTGCATGTGTGTGTCTGTGTGACACCATATCCCAGTTCCTCCCAACAACTCAGCATCCAGGAAGGTAAATGGGGGGAACAGCAGGGCCGGGGTTTTAAAGACAGTATGACCAGACTGGTCCATTTACTCACGCAGGCTGAGATCCCATGTGACCTGGGCCTGGGAGCCGCGCCCAGTGACCCTGCATCCAGCACTACAGGGGCAGGTGGTTCCAAGATGTGACTCTTGGCTATGGCCATGGTTCTTTGCTGGCTGAGCAGCAGGGGCAGGGGATGCTGCTGGATGAGGCACAAGCAGGGGGCATTAGGGGGATGAGGAAGGCAACAGGAAGTTTTTTAATTGCCCAGCGGTAGCAACAATTCTCCTGTGAGTTCACAGATGCTGCCATCACTGTGGTGAGTCCCTGCTCCCTGCTGCTGTTCCAGGACCTTCCCTTTGCCTGGGCCTGAAATTGCCCTCAGTGCCCTTGTGGCGGCGCGTCGGGGTCCCCTGACTCCTGCACCCCTGTAATGGCACGGACAGACTCCACCAGCCAGTAGAATAGAGGGAGTTTATTGCTTCTCCAGGATACAGCACAGCACAGATGTCATCTGGTTACAGGAACCGGGCCTAGGATGCCTCAGCCCCCCTGGAGATGGGGGATGCTGGGCCCCTAAATTCCAGCCCCTCTAGGCCCTAGGCTGTCTCCTCAATGATCCCAGACAGCCCAACTAAAACCCACTCCCTTCCAGCCTTGCCCCCAGCCAGGTCTGGGCTTGCCCCCTTCCTTTCCATTGTTCCGCTCCATGGGAGATACCTGTCTGACGAGTTTTGAAGCCCCCTTGCGTAATGACTCCTCCCCTGCCCTGCTGGGTCGTGCTGCAGACAGCAGCCCGTGGAGGTCACTGACAACCCACTGCCCAGCACAGCAACCAGCAAGGTACCCACACTACGTCACAGTTCTCCCCCCCTCAAGAGCGAACTGAGCGGGGCCACTCTGCCGGTGGCCTGGGGAGGTTCGGGCCCCTCGCTACGGGACAGCGCGTCGCCGATGATGTTGGCGCTCCCCTTGACGTGGATCACTTCCATGTCGTAGTCCTGCAGGAGCAGGCTCCACCTCAGCAGCTTGGTGTTGGTCCCCTTCATCTGGTGCAGCCAGGTCAGGGGGCAGTGGTCGGTGTACTCCGTGAAACGCCGGCCAGACAGGTACGGCTGCAGCTTTTGCAGGGCCCACCCCATCGCTAGGCATTCCCTCTCTACGGTCGCGTAGCTCCGCTCCCGGGGCAGCAGTTTCCTGCTCAGGTACACGATGGGATGGCGTTCCCCCTTCTCGTCCACCTGCATCAGCACCGCCCCCAGCCCGGTGTCCGAGGCGTCGGTAAACACAATAAAGGGCTTGTCAAAGTCCGGGTTTACCAACACTGGGGCCTTGAGCAGGGCTTCCTTCAGTGCACAGAGAGCCCTCTGGCACTGCTCCGTCCAGACCACCCTGTCTGGCCTCCCCTTCCTGCACAGCTCTGTGATCGGGGCAGCGATGGAGCTGAAGTTGGGCACAAACCTCCGGTAATATCCCGCCATCCCAATGAAAGCCTGGACCTGCTTCTTGGTCTGGGGTACAGGCCAGTCTCTGATGGCCTCCACCTTGGCCGGCTCTGGCTTCAAGCAGCCGCTCCCCACCTTATGGCCCAGGTAGGACACTTCGGCCATTCCAACCTTGCACTTCCCAGCCTTTACGGTCAGCCCAGCCTCCCTCAGCCGATCCAGTACCTGGCTGACTTGGGCCACGTGGTCCTCCCAGGACTGGCTGAGGATACAGATATCATCTATGTACGCTAGGGCACAGTTCTCCATTCCCCGCAGCAGCTGGTCCACCAGACGCTGGAAGGTGGCCGGCGCCCCTTTGAGGCTGAAGGGCAGGACCAGGAACTCATAGAGCCCCAGCGGGGTGATGAAAGCCGATTTCAGTCTGGCCTCCTGGTCCAGCGGCACCTGCCAGTAGCCCTTGGTGAGCTCCAGGGTGGTGAGGTAGCGAGCTCCCCCCAGCTTGTCCAGGAGCTCGTCGGGCCTTGGCATCGGGTAGGCGTCGGACACCGTGATGGCGTTGAGCTTCCGGTAGTCCACGCAGAACCGGATCGACCCGTCCTTCTTGGGAACCAGCACCACGGGAGAGGCCCAGGGGCTGGAGGACGGCTGGATCACCCCCAGGGCCAACATGTCCTGGACCTCTCTCTCCAGGTCCTGGGCGGTTTTCCCCGTGACCCTGAACGGGGAGCAGCACACCGGGGGGTGAGTGCCCGTCTCTACCCGGTGGACAGCCAGGTTGGTGAGACCAGGCTTGTCAGAGAACAGCTGCTGGCGGGAGCACAGCACCTCTCGGATCTCGGCCTGCTGGGCCGGGGTGAGCTGGTCCGAGAGGGAAATTGACTCCAGCGAAGAGTCCTCTCCGGTCCCAGGGAACAGGCCGACCAGGGGATCCTCCCCCTGCTCCTCCCAGGGCTTACACACGGCCAGCACCAAGTTCTCCCTGTCCCAGTACGGCTTCATCATGTTAACATGATACACCCGCTGGCCGCGCGTCTGGCCTGTTAGCTCCACCACATAGTTCAGCTCGTTCAGCTGCTTAACAACCTTGAAGGGGCCGTCCCAGGCGGCTTGCAGCTTATTCTTCCGCACGGGAATTAGGATCATCACCTGGTCCCCGGTAGTGTAGGCGCGGGCCCGTGCATTGCGGTCGTACCAGACCTTCTGCTTCCTCTGGGCCCTGCTCAGGTTCTCTCTGGCCAGGCCCATGAGCTCAGCAAGTCGTTCCCGGAACGTCAGGACGTATTCCACAACCGGCTCCCCCTCCGGGGAGACCTTCCCCTCCCACTCATCTCTCAATAAGTCCGGGGGCCCCTCACTCGCCTCCCATATAACAGCTCGAACGGTGAGAACCCCGTGGACTCCTGGGGCACCTCCCTGTACGCAAACAGCAGGTGAGGTAGGTACTTGTCCCAGTCCTGCGGGTGTTTGTGCATAAAGGTCCTTAGCATCTGCTTCAGAGTCCCATTGAACCTCTCCACCAACCCGTTGGTCTGGGCGTGATACGCCGAGGCCCAGGTGTGCTGGACCCCACACTTCTCCCACAAGCACCGGAGCAGGGCCGACATGAAGTTAGATTCCTGGTCCGTGAGAACCTCCTGGGGGAACCCCACCCTGCTGAAAATGGTCAGCAGTGCATCTGCCACCGCGTCTGCCTCAATAGAGGGTAGGGCCACGGCCTCGGGGTAGCGGGTGGCAAAGTCCACCACTACCAGGATGTATTTCTTCCCTGTTCGGGTCGCTCTGTTGAAGGGCCCCACAATATCCATCGCCACCTTCTGGAAAGGCTCCTCTATGATGGGCAGGGGTCTCAATGCAGCTTTCTTCCTATCTTGGGCCTTACCCACCCGCTGGCAGGAGTCGCAGGACCGGCAGTACCGCTGCACAGCTGCAAATATCCCCGGCCAGTAGAAGTGTTGAAGCAGCCTCAGCTGTGTGCTCCGGATCCCCCGGTGGCCCGCAAAGGGGACGTTGTGGGCCAAATACAGCAGCTTGAGGTGATACCTTTGGGGGACGACCAGCTGCCGCTGGACCCCCCCATGCCCTCACCTTCCTGGGGGGAAGCCATTCCCGGAACAGGAATCCCTGCTCCCACAGGAATCTCTCCTGGCCACCTCTCCTCAGTGGCTGAGCTACATGGAGGCCAGCCTGGTCCCTCAGCTTCTGCAAGGAGGGGTCTGCCTGCACCGCAGCCTGGAATTCAGCCGCTGGGGCAGGGATCAGGACCTGCTCCCCACCTTTGCCTAGGTCCGGAGTCCCAGCTTCACTGGACCCCGTGTCCCCTGGGGTGGGACCCTCAGGACCCTGCCAGGAGTCCTTCCTTGGATCCAGGTTGCCAGCCCCTCGCTGGCTCTGGCTATGGGCGGTGACTAGAGCCCACTGGGATTCATGGGGCCACTCCTCTAGGTCATTCCCCATCAGCACTTCCGTGGGCAAGTGTGGGTGGACCCCCACTTCCTTGAGACCTTCCTTGGCCCCCCATTTCAGATGCACCCTGGCTACAGGCACTTTAAACGGGGACCCGTCTATGCTCTTCAGGTTCAGCTGAGCGTGGGGTAGAACCCGGTCTGGGGCCACTATGTCGGATCGGGCCAGTGTCACCTCCGCCCCCGTGTCCCAGAAACCTGTCACCTTCCTACCATCCACCTCCAGGGGTAGGAGGCACTCACTCCGCAGGGGCCGTCCTGCCCCCACCCGGTACACGGAGAAATCTGCCTCCCGAGGGTCAGACCTCCCAGGGGAGGTGCACTGAGCATCCTTCCCCCCCACTCTGAGCTGAGGTTTGCCTGCCAGCCCCTGCCTCTGGAGCATCCTGCCCTTCCCCCAGCTCCAGCCAGTTAACCCTGGAAAGTCCCAGGTCATGGGACCTGGTGCACTGAGCCCTCTTGTGGCCTTTTTGCCCACAGCGATGGCAAGTTAGGCCCTGCGGGCCCCTTTGGGCTGTCTCTGTCCAGGCCCTGGCTGGTTCTCTGGGGTGCAGACAACTTGTCTCTTGGGCTCGCCTCGTAGATGACTCTCTCCGTTGCTCAGCCGAGAGCCGGTCTCGGTGCGATTCCCTCTCTCTCCGGGACTCCTGTTCACACCCGGACCGGCTCTCTGTGAACTCATCCGCCAGCCTCCCAGCTTCCTGGGGGTTCTCTGGCCTCCGGTCCTTGAGCCACAGCCTCAGGCTGGGTGTGCACGCTTCATAGAACTGCTCCATCATGACCAGCTTGAGCAGGTCCTCTGCGGTCTGGGCTCCAACTCCAGACACCCACTTGCAGCAGTATTGCACCAGGCGGGAGGCCATATCCACACAGGTCTCCCATGGCCCCTTCTGCACCCCCCGGAACTTCTTCCTGTACATCTCGGGGGTGAGCCCGAACTTGTGCAGCAGGGCCTCCTTGACTCGGTTATAATCCCCTGGCTGTAGGTCCTCCAGCTGATTGAGCACCCCGGCAGCCTCCTGGTTCAGTGCGGGGATGAGCTCCTGTAGCCAGTCAGCTGTGGGGACCCGTTGCAGTCCACAGGCCCTCTCAAAGGAGCTGAGAAACCCGTCTATGTCACCCACGTCCTTCAGTTGGGCCACCACGAGCTTCTCCAAACATCTGGCAGCCGGGGGCCCGTCTGCACTCGGCGCAGCTGGGGCCCTAACACTTCTCCGCTCTGCCATGGCCAGCTCATGCTGTCGCTGCTCTCTGCGGTCCTGTACTTCTAATTCCTTCATCTGCAGTTGGATCGCCAGCCGCCGCAGCCCCGCTGGGTTGGACCCTCCCTTGGGTGGACTACGGCTTGCAGGGTTCCCCTGGGAGGCTGTCCCATCTCTCCGGTGGGTTCCACTGCTCCGCCCACCCTCAGAGCCTGACACGCTCCCAGGGGGGGTCTGGCTGCTCCCCACTGGGACAGGATCCCAGCCCTGTGGCTGGTCATTCTCTTCCAGCCGGGCAATCAGCTGGGCCTTGGTTGCGTTCCGCACAGGCAAGCCCCTCTCTCTGCACAGCTTCACCAGCTCTGCCTTCAGAAGTTGGGTGTAGGCCATCTCCCCGCTGGTCCCCTCGGTGCAGACTCACCAGTCTAGTGCTGCTGTGCCCCACGATTCTCAGGAACCGCTTCGCTCTATCTCCAGCACGCCTGGCTCTAAGGCCCTTGCTTCTACTGCGCCTTGTCACTTGCTGCTGGGAGCTCCATCCAGGGGGTGCAGTGCATCCCGCTCCTGACACCACTGTGGCGGCGTGTCGGGTCCCCCGACTCCTGCACCCCCATAATGGCACGGACAGACTCCACCAGCCAGTAGAATAGAGGGAGTTTATTGCTTCTCCAGGATACAGCACAGCACAGATGTCATCTGGTTACAGGAACCGGGCCTAGGATGCCTCAGCCCCCCTGGAGATGGGGGATGCTGGGCCCCTAAATTCCAGCCCCTCTCGGCCCTAGGCTGTCTCCTCCATGATCCCAGACAGCCCAACTAAAACCCACTCCCTTCCAGCCTTGCCCCCAGCCAGGTCTGGCCTCACCCCCTTCCTTTCCATTGTTCCGCTCCATGGGAGATACTTGTCTGAGGAGTTTCGAAGCCCCCTTGCATAATGACTCATCCCCTGCCCTGCTGGGCCGTGCTGCAGACAGCAGCCTGTGGAGGTCACTGACAACCCACTGCCCAGCATAGCAACCAGCAAGGTACCCACACTACGTCACAGCCCTATGTGCAATCTGGGGATCAGGAGGGACACAAAGGTCCTGGGCCCTGGAGAGAGTTCCCCCCCCCCATCTGCCCATCTGGGCTGGGATCAGAGCTTCCATCTGAGACATGCCCCAGCCCTCCTGCCCCACTGACAGCACCAGTCACCACCAACGGTCCACAGACAGCTCTGACCCATTCCCCCTCCCAGGTGCTCTCCCTGCCCCCATCCTCTACCTCAACCAGACATCGGCCTGGCCAGGGGACTCCGTGAGGTTCCTGTGCTCCATGTTCTCCTGGGCCCGGGCCACTCGCATCATCTTCTACAAGGACGAGGAGGAGGTTTCATCCCAGAGGAGCTTATTGGGGAGACTCACCTACGACTATGACCACGTGGTGTCCGAAGGCAGCTCTGGAAATTACTCCTGTGGGTACGAGACGAAGGGCGGTGACAATCAGGTGACCAGATCCCAGCTCAGCCCTGCCCAGCACCTCAGCATCACTGGTAAAGGTGTGTGTGTGTGTGCGCGTCCTATCTTCACCCTGCCGAGCAGAAACTCAGCATTGTGGGGGAAAAGGCATTAGCAGCAAAGCGAGAACAATTAAATGACTCCTTTCCCTACAAATCCAAACACTGAAATTTATCAATTTTCAAAACCTGAAACAAAAATTTTCTAATAATACATCTTTGTTCAAAGCTTGTCAGAGGGACTGACCCCCCAAACATCCCCCGTGTTTCACCCCCACCCAGCACCTCCACTCCATGTTTCATCCATCTCAGCTCAGCTGGCCCAGCCCTGGCAGCAGGGAGATAGGATCATCATAGAAATGTTAGGCTGGAAGAGACCTTGAGATGTCATCAAGTCCAGGCCCTTGTGCTGAGGCAGGACAGAATGAATCTATTCTAGACCATCCCTGACAGGGGGTTTGTCCAAACTGTAATCAATAACCTCTGCAGACTGGAATTCCCCAATTTCCCTAGCAAGCTGTTCCAATGGCTAATGACCCTTCTCGCTAGAAAGTTTTTCCCAGCAACGAGCCTAAACGTGCTGCTGATTAAGCCCATTGCTTCTTGTCCTACCAACTGTGGCCACAGAGAGCAATTGATCCCACTGTAGAGTGGATGTGGACGCATTGGAGAGAGTCCAGTGGAAGGCAACCAAAATGATTATGGGGCTGGAGGTCATGAGGAGAGGCTGAAGGATTTGGGTTTGCAGAAAATAAGGGTGAGGGGGGATTTGATAGCAGCCTTCAACTTCCTGAAGGGAGGTTCCAAAGAGGATGGAGAAAGGCTGTTCTCAGTAGTGACAGATGGCAGAACAAGGAGCAATGGTCTCAAGTTACAGTGGGAGAGATCTAGGTTGGATATTAGGAAAAACTATTTCACTAGGAGGTTGGTGAAGCACTGGGATGGTGTCCCTAGGGAGGTGGTAGAATCTCCATCCCTAGAGGTTTTTAAGTCTCAGCTTGACAAATCCCTGGCTGGGTTGATTGAATTGGGATTGGTCGTGCCTTGGGCAGGGGGCTGGATGTGATGATCTCCTGAGTTCTCTTCCAGCCCTAGGATTCTATGATCCCTGTCCTCTTTATGGGGCTGGAGTGGGGGCCATGTCTGACTCTGGTCTCTTACATATTTATTGCCTCAGTAGTGACTCCATCCGTGGTGATATCAGGGGTTCTCCCCGAAGGTAAATTATTCTGAAGCATTTCTTTACGCATATGTCTCTGTTTGGGGAAATGCAAGTCCTGGGCTGGGCAACCCACAGTCTGAGTGTGATCACCATGATGATGGGTGCAAAGGAAACACAAGGTGACAAAGAGGGGGATGAGCTCATCCAATGCTGTACTCTCTTTCCCTGCAGCTCTCCCAGGCTTTACCCAGCATCATTGTGCTGGCAACAAAAATGGCTCTTTCAAATGTAATCCCAAACCCTTCTCATGTTTCATCTGCACTTCCCTGCCCCCACCTACAAAACCAGCACTTAGTGAATTATTTCTTTCCCCTGAACTCAGTATATTTAGCTGCATTTTCTGACAGAAAATTGTCCCATTGGGTATTTGCAGACCAGCGCTGTACATGTGTCTACATGCCGCACAGCTCTCTGGGCCAACTCAGGAAACCTCTGAACATGGACTCCAACCCAGCCCTATCCAGGGCAGCACCTATGTAGGTGCTTCACTTTGAGCTCTGGCTGAAATCCCATTGCTGGAACTAAAGTGGCTGTGTGAAGTTAAGCTTTGTACCTATGGTGCTGTCCCAAATAGTGATGCTTCCCATCCTGTTTCTTGCCTTGAGGAGCTCGCCCTTAGAGCTGGGGGAAAGAGGAGGGAAATCCAGGTTTACTGCCACAAAAAAACTGAACAGAACTATTTCACTCAGAACTTGTTATGGAAAATGTCAATGATTTGATGAAAAAATAGTCATCAAACTCAACACAAAAATATCATATGGCCTTCTTTTGGCTAGACATTTTCCCTCTTTGGGTATTTTAAAACTACAGTGAGACAAAACTGTCACTTAGAAACAGGGAGCGTTTCACTTTGGTTTTCAAGTGGACATTCTCCTTCCATTTCTGGATTCTGAAAACCAAAATGAAACAAAAAATTCCATTCAAAATTAAACAAAACACTGACTTTCATTTCAATTTGTGTGTGTGTGTGTGTTTTATTTAAATTAATTTGACTTAGGATGGAAAAAATGTTGGGTCAAAAAATTATGGAAAAAGTTCAGCTAACTTTACTCACAAAGAATAGACCTTGTGAGTGGGCTTCCAGGTAAGTTTATGATGGCGTTCGGGGCCATTTACCACAGGACTTAGCCACCTGCAGCCAGGAGGGACTTGCCAGTGGCTGCTTAGGAGGCCATTCACAGCAAATTTCTTTCCTAGGGTCAGATCTAAATCTCCTGTTGGGAATTACAATCCTTGTCCTCCTGGTTCTGGCTGTGGTGCTTTATCTGCTGGCAAAGAAAGGTGGGTATGGAGTGAGGCCGAGCCATGTTAGCAAATGTACAGACAGACGTGGCAGAGACAACCACTTAGGCTTCAGCTACACTGCCATTTTTTTGATGAAGAGGATATGCAAATCGTGCTCGCATTTGCATATCTTCTTCCGCTTCTTTTTGTGGAAGAGGTTTTTCCAATAAAAAGCCCCATGTAGACGGGGCCATTTGTCAGAAAAAAACCCTCTTTTACAAGACCCCTGATTCCTCATAAATCGAGGTTTACAAAGTCTTGCAAAAGAGGGTTTTTTTTTCCCAACAAGTGGCCCTGTCTACATGGGGCTTTTTATTGGAAAAACCTCTTCCGCAAAAAGAAGCAGAAGAAGATATGCAAATATGAGCGTGATTTACATATCCTCTTCTGCAAAAAACCGGCAGTGTAGCCGTAGCCTTAGATTTGCGGTGGATAACCTTCCACATGCGGCCCATCAGGGTTCTATGTGCGGCCCGTGAGACATTTTGTTTACTGTTGCCCATGCTGAGGGTTACCAGATTCTGCTGGTTTCCATCCACATAGATTTTTTTTCCCATGGGTATTACTAAAGTGACACACACATAAAGCAAGGGCACTTGAAGTGAGGTGAGTGCTGATTGCACACAACACTGTGAGAGCTGGGAACACCTTCTGTATCGAATCAAAGCGCTGCTAGAGTTCAGTCGGCCGACCCTGTAAATTCTAAGGATGCAAGTGCAGTGAGCAAATCTGCCTTACCCAGGAGACTGTCTCAGTTACCTCAGCCTTGCAGGCCACTGAGAGGAAGGAGGGCCACTCATGTGGCCTATTCATTAGCCTTGACAGCCCTAGATCCCCTGTCCACAGTGTGTCTGGGATGAGGAGGAAAGAGATGATCAAAGACACATTGAAACTGAACATTTGTTTTTGGGAGGCTGGCTGGGGGCAAAGACCAAAGAGACGATGAAAGGGATTGTCTCTGTGATTAATTATTTGTTTTAGGCTAGCACCCTGGAGCACCAATCAGGGATCAGAGCCCCACTGTGCTAGGTGCTGTACAGTATTTAATTAGGTACATAACTGTTGTGCTCTGGAGTCCCCCTACATCCAGTGCTGCTTAGACCAGAAATGAAGGGGACAGGCCCTGGCTCAGCCAGTGGCGTGTGTCTGGATGGAAAATCAATATGCAGGCCACTACGGGTGTATCTACACAGCAGCATTATTTTGCAATAACATCCATTGGTCTGAAATAACAATGCAAGCATCTACACAGCAATTCCATTATTTGAAAATAAATTTGAAATAACTAACGGCTTATTCCAACTGTGTAAACTTCATTCCATGTGGAACAACACCACTTCCAAAATAGCTATTTCGAGATCTCAGTAGTGTGGATGCTCCACTGCTGTAATTTTCAACTAGCTCCTCCCCAGGCCATTCAAAGAAATTGCTCTCCAGGGCTTCCTGGGGCTCTCAATCAAGGTAGCACATCCACATTAAGGGAGTCTGTCTTGGACTAATTCTGAGGCTTCCCTGTAGTGTAGACGTGCTACTTCAAAATAGGCTATTTCAGAGTATTTCTTCCAGAATAGCTTATTCCAAAATAAGCCTGCAGTGTAGACATACCCTAAGGCTGCAGATCAGAAGGCATCCCCTAGTCAGGAAGGGCTCTTGTGCCCGTGCCTGTGTGTAAGAAGCTTTCCTGAATCAGGGCCTAACAACTCTGAACACAGAGCTCTGGGCACAGCACTGCACTGGAGCCTTTCCTCACAGCGACCCCAGCTCCCACAGCCTCCAGTCACCCCGACCATCTCTAGACTGGCTCAGAACTCATGGGATTGCCAACAAGTCACCAGTGTGGGGGATTTGTGTTTGGCTGGGGGATTTGTTATTTGTGAGATTTCTAGGCTTTTCTCCCCCAAAATGAGGCTTATACATTTATTTGTTTTTCTAATGAAAGCCAAACCCCTCTGAGCTCCTAATTGAACCCCCTGACTCCCAGCTCTGGGGCTTTCCATAGGACACCAAATGCCATGAGACTGTCCATCAAAGTGTCAGACATGGCCACACCACTCCCAGGACCAGTGAAGGGGCTGGCGCAGGAGAGCGCT
Source organism: Pelochelys cantorii (assembly GCA_032595735.1). NCBI lineage: Eukaryota > Metazoa > Chordata > Testudines > Trionychidae > Pelochelys > Pelochelys cantorii. The sequence continues at coordinate 16,152,711 of CM064351.1, read as the reverse complement.
GGGCTGGGCCGTGGGGACAGGACTCTGTGTCCATACAATGAGAATTTGTGGCCATGTTGATCATTTTCCATTTCTCTCTCTCTCTGTGCAAAAAATGAATGGTGTCCGTGTCTCTGATCACTATGTCTCATCGCTTCCAGGTGCGTCTCTACGAAAAGATCAGAGGTAGGAGGAGATTATTCCCTCTCCCCTCTCGTTTCCTTTTTGGGTCCATCACTGCCTCCTGGTGGCTACTTCAGCAGCACGGTGGAGCTCAGCTATCCTGCTGTGGGGGTGTTTCAGTCTATTTGGTCTGGTGCCATTTTTGAAAAGCGCAGGGCAGGATGAACTCCCTGGTCAAGGTGGGATCTAAGGTCAAGGAGGAGACACTTTAAGGAAGGGGGTTGCCAAAGTGACTTGTTCCCATGCAATTCAATGGCAGCAGAGTGAGCGTGTTGGAAAATCACCCCTCAGTGTTTGAAAGAAGGAAAGTGACTCAGAAGGTGTCGGGGTTGGGTGTCCACAAAGTGACACTGACTGATGCAGCCAGTTTCCTGCACTCCCTGTGGGGCTGGGAGTGGCCAGGCCTGACTAGGAACCAAGAGGTCTAGTCCATCCAGCTGCAGTGGGTAACACCCAATGTTAACTCCATCAGCTGCAGCTGGTTCAGTGCCAGGCTCGGCACATCCACATTCTAAGCTCTTCCTGGACCATGCCAGCCTCATGGCCACAGAGCTTGGAGCATATTCATCAGCTGCACATTGCACTGCAAAGGACTCCAGGAAATCTACATGGCCCTGGTCCAGACGAACGTGATGGGGGAGCAACCAGCTCTGGGCTGATGACTGATCAGAGAAAGCCATGTGAGAATTGAGGGAGTCCATGGGGTGAGTAGCTGGACAGAGAGGGACAGGTGCGCAGGGAGACGAGAGGCAGTTTTCAGGTTCTGCCAGTGTCCAGCCCAGGCCTGGATTCCCAGTGCAGCAGGTTTGCGAGTAAAACTAGTGGGAACATGACACACAAACCCTCAGTAATCTGACCTTCTCCCCAGCTTCCAGCAGTGTATGTTCCCTGTGTCTCTCCTGTGCCCCCTCCCCCAGCAGTAGGGTTTTGAGCAACTCTCCTTCCAAACATTCCCTCCTTCCCTCCTCCTGACATATGGCCAATCTCTGTCCCCAGACACCCCAACCCTGCCCTCATGGGACAAGGGAACTGGTTAGCACACTGCACCAGAAGTGGGGTCTGAACTGCATTTCCACACTGTGCATAGACATTAAAGTTGAGCCTTAATGATGTGTGTTCAACCTTTCTATGCTGTTAGCCAGCCTGAAACAAAAATCCTGATTTATTTGGGAAAAAAATTCAAATAAAAAATTTTGTCCAACAATTTTCACAGAAAATGTGGGTGTATTTTGCCAAAAAACTTCAAAGTGAACCTAAACAAAACATCCATAAGATTATTTTAGCTGAAAATTTCATTACATCAGAAAATTTGGCCAACCATTTGACTTTGGTTAAAATATTGTCCATGGAAAAACTGCTGTTGAAATATATCAGTTGGTTCTAACTTTGTGAAAAGGGCAGTCTTCTTTTCAACTTCTGTTCCGAAATGTCAGAGATTTCTGGTCCTCCCCCCCATCTAAACTCCCTGCTGACCTAGTAGGGGTTTGGGTGGCTGGTTTCTTGGCCATTTTGTTGAAGTTGAACAAAATATACAAGCCTCATCTTTATTTGACTTTCCCTCCATAAATGACGAAGCTGTTACCTTCCCTGATTGTCCAGAAGTAGGGCTTTCTTGCCTTTCCACTAAGGCTACGTCTACACTACCAATAAAAGTTGGAAAAATATTTGCATTATCTTTTTCCACTTTTCTTTTGAAAGAGGCTTTTCTGAAATTTGGCACATCTACATGGCACCAAATTTTGGAAAAACCTTCTCTTTCAAGCCATCCCTTCTTCCTCATGAAATGAGGTTTCCAGGGATGGCGAAAGAATGCATCTGCTTTTCTGAATTTTTTTTTTTTTGGAAAAGCGGATGCGTTCCTTGGATGCAGTAGTGTGTTTCCGGGATACCTCCAGTATCCCAGAAAAGAGTTGCAGTCTAGACATAGCCTAAGATGACACAGAGAGCACACGGCATCACTGACACTCCCTGTCCTTATGATTGTCCACAGGGAACGAGTCCAATGTGACACCAGCAACGCTCCTGCAGATCATCTTCACTGTAAGAGCTTTCATAGCGATTTGGGGTTACCAGCTTCATCTGCACATAAGGGAGAAATGTGGGGGCTTGAGGGTAAATGTGGTAATTGTTGGGGGAAAGACATATCCTAAATCAGACTGTGTGGCCACGAGTTACAAAAGCAAACTGCCTGTGATCAAAGTGAATGAGGAGAAAGAGTTCTCAAGGTCCCACGTCTTGTGCATCTGGGTCCTTGAGGTTCCTTTGTGCCACCCTTTGCCTGTGATCCCCAGCCCTGCATTGCCAAGGCTTATGGGACAGAGCCAAGTGTTACCCCTTCCCTTCCTTCATGGAAAGGCACATCCCAGGGAAAGCTCCCACTGGAAAGTGTCCCACCCCTGTCACTGGGAGCTGGGGGCAAGAGTGTCTCATGGGAGCTGTAGTTCTGGTGCCTCCTGCTCCTGGTCTCCTCTTTGATCCAGGCTTTCTGGCTCTCCCATGATTCTATCTTAACATAAGAACATAAGAACATAAGAACGGCCGTACCGGGTCAGACCAAAGGTCCATCTAGCCCAGTATCCTGTCTGCCGACAGTGGCCAGCACCAGGTGCCCCAGAGGGGGTGGACCGAAGACAATGATCAAGCGCTTTGTCTCCTGCCATCCCTCTCCAGCCTCTGTCAAACAGAGGCCAAGGACACCATTTTATCCCCTGGCTAATAGCCTTTTATGGACCTAACCTCCATGAAATTATCTAGCTTCTCTTTAAACTCTGTTATAGTCCTAGCCTTCACAGCCTCCTCTGGCAAGGAGTTCCACATGCTGACTACACGCTGTGTGAAGAAGAACTTTCTTTTATTAGTTTTAAACCTGCTACCCATTAATTTCATTTGGTGTCCTCTAGTTCTTCTATTTAGGGAACTAATAAATAACTTTTCTTTATCGGCCCTCTCCATACCACTCATGATTTTATACACCTCTATCATATCCCCCCTCAGTCTCCTCTTTTCTAAACTGAAAAGTCCCAGTCGCTTTAACCTCTCCTCATATGGGACCCGTTCCAAACCCCTAATCAATTTAGTTGCCCTTTTCTGAACCCTTTCCAAGGCCAAAATATCTTTTTTGAGGTGAGGAGACCACATCTGTACACAGTATTCAAGATGTGGGCGTACCATAGTTTTATACAGGGGCAGTAAGATATTCCGGGTCTTATTTTCTATCCCTTTCTTAATAATACCTAGCATCCTATTTGCCTTTTTGACCGCCGCTGCACACTGTGTGGAAGTTTTCAGAGAACTGTCCACGATAACTCCAAGATCTCTTTCCTGATTTGTCGTAGCCAAATTAGCCCCCATCATACTGTACGTATAGTTGGGGTTATTTTTCCCAATGTGCATTACTTTACACTTATCCACATTAAATTTCATTTGCCATTTTGTTGCCCAATCACTCAGTTTGGTGAGATCTTCTTGGAGTCCCTTACAGTCTGCTTCTGTCTTGACTATCCTAAACAGTTTGGTATCATCCGCAAACTTTACCACCTCATTGCTTACCCCTTTCTCCAGATCATTTATGAATAAGTTGAACAGGATTGGTCCTAGGACTGACCCTTGGGGGACACCACTAGTTACCCCTCTCCACTCTGAAAATTTACCATTTATTCCTACCCTTTGTTTCCTGTCTTTTAACCAGTTCTCAATCCAAGAAAGGACCTTCCCTCTTATCCCATGGCCATGTAATTTACACAAGAGCCTTTGGTGAGGGACCTTGTCAAAGGCTTTCTGGAAATCTAAGTATACTATATCTACTGGATCCCCTTTGTCCGCATGTTTGTTAACCCCTTCAAAGAACTCTAATAGATTAGTAAGACAGGATTTCCCTTTACAAAACCCATGTTGACTTTTGTCCAACAAATTATGTTCTTCTACATGCTTCACAATTTTATTCTTTACTATTGTTTCGACTAATTTGCCCGGTACTGAAGTTAGACTTACCGGTCTGTAATTGCCCGGATCGCCTCTAGAGCCCTTTTTAAATATTGGTGTCACGTTGGCTACCTTCCAGTCATTAGGTACGGAAGCCGATTTAAGGGATAGGTTACAAACCACAGATAATAGTTCAGCAATTTCCCATTTGAGTTCTTTTAGAACCCTTGGATGAATGCCATCCGGTCCCGGAGATTTGTTAACATTAAGTTTTTCTATTTGTTCCAAAACCTCCTCTAATGACACTTCAATCTGGGACAGTTCCTCAGATTCATTACCCACAAAGGACGGTGCAGATTTGGGAATCTCCCCAACGTCCTCAGCCGTGAAGACTGAAGCAAAGAAATCATTTAGTTTCTCCGCAATGGCTTTATCGTCCTTGATTGCGCCTTTTATAGTTCGATCGTCTAGGGGACCCACAGGTTTTTTAGCAGGCTTCCTGCTTCTAATGTACTTAAAAAACATTTTGTTATTTCTTTTTGAGTTTTTGGCTAGCTGTTCCTCAAAATCTTTTTTTGCTTTTCTTATTACATTTTTACACTTGATTTGACAGTGTTTATGTTCCTTTCTATTTATCTCACTAGGATTGGACTTCCACTTCTTAAAAGATGCCTTTTTGTCCCTCACTGCTTCTTTTACATGGTGGTTAAGCCACGGTGACTCTTTTTTAGGTCTCTTGCTATGTTTTTTAATTTGGGGTATACATTTAAGTTGGGCCTCTATTATGGTGTCTTTAAGAAGTTTCCATGCAGCTTGCAGGGATTTGGCTCTAGTCACTGTGCCTTTTAATTTCTGTTTAACTAACCTCCTCATTTTTGTGTAATTCCCCTTTTTGAAATTAAATGCCAGGGTGCTGGTCTGCTGAGGTGTTCTTCCCACCACAGGAATGTTGAATGTTATTATATTATGGTCACTATTCCCAAGCGGTCCTGTAACGGTTATTTCCTGGACCTGTTCCTGCGCTCCACTCAGGACTAAATCGAGAATTGCCTCTCCCCTTGTGGGTTCCTGCACTAGCTGCTCCAAGAAGCAGTCATTTAAGCCATTGAGAAATTTTATCTCCGCTTCTCTTCCTGAGGTGACATGTATCCAGTCAATATGGGGGTAATTAAAATCCCCCATTATTATAGAGTTCTTTGTTTTGGTAGCCTCTCTAATCTCCCTCAGCATTTCAATGTCAGTATCCCTGTCCTGGTCAGGTGGTCGGTAATATATCCCTACTGCTAATTTCTTATTTTTGGAGCATGGAATTACTATCCATAGCGATTCTATTGAACATGTTGATTCATTTAATATTTTTATTTCATTTGATTCTACATTATCTTTCACATACAGTGCCACTCCGCCACCCACCCGGCCTGCTCTATCCTTTCGATATATTTTATATCCCGGTATGATTGTGTCCCACAGATTTTCCTCATTCCACCAGGTTTCAGTGATGCCTATTATGTCAACCTCCTCATTTAATACTAGGTACTCTAGTTCACCCATCTTATTAGTCAGACTCCTAGCATTTGTGTAGAAGCACTTTAAAAATTTGCCACTGCTTATTTGTCTGCCCTTCCCTGATGCATTGGATTCCTTTGTACACGGTTGTTTGTCTGCTCTGGCCCATGGTTTGCCCTCTCCCCTCATCTCTTTCTGACTACAGCTTAGAGAATCTCTATCAATGGATTCTCCTCTAAGAGTAGTCTCCCTCCGATTTACGTGCATCTCCACACCAATCGGCTTTCCCCCATCTCTCAGTTTAAAAACTGCTCTACGGCCTTTTTAATGTTTAGTGCCAGCAGTCTGGTTCCACCCTGGTTTAGGTGGAGCCCATCCTTCCTGTATAGGCTCCCCCTCTCCCAAAAGTGTCCCCAGTTCCTAATAAATCCAAACCCCTCTTCCCTACACCATCGTCTCATCCACGCATTGAGATTCTGAATCTCTGCCTGCCTACCCGGCCCTGCGCGTGGAACCGGAAGCATTTCCGAGAACGCCACCATAGAGGTCCTGGATTTCAGTCTCTTTCCTAGCAGCCTAAATTTGGCCTCCAGGACATCTCTCCTACCCTTCCCTACGTCATTGGTACCTACATGTACCACGACCACCGGCTCCTCCCCAGCACTACGCATAAGTCTATCTAGATGCCTCGAGAGATCCGCAACCTTCGCACCAGGCAGGCAAGTGACCATACGGTTCTCCCGGTCATCACAAACCCAACTATCTATGTTTCTAACGATCGAATCACCCACTACTAACACCTGCCTCTTCCTAACTGGCTTTCCCTCCCCCTCAGAGGTATCCTCAGTGCGAGAGGATACCGCAACATCCTCTGGGAGGAGGGTCCCAACTACGGGATGGTTTCCCTCTGCTCCCATTGAATGCTCTGTTCCCTTGAGACTTTCATCCTCCTTAAGAGCACTGGGGCTCTCAGACTGGAGGTGGGACAGTACTACAGTGTCCCAGAAAGTCTCATCCACAAATCTCTCTACCTCCCTTAGCTCCTCCAGTTCAGCCACCCTGGCCTCCAAAGCCCGAACTCGGTCTCTGAGGGTCAGGAGCTCCTTGCAACGGGTGCACACATACGCCACCCGCCCACAGGGCAGGTAATCATACATGTTACACTCGACGCAATAAACAGGATAGCCCCCACTCTGCTGCTGGGCTTCTGTCTCCATTTTTCTAATGAACAAGTTTAAGTATAAACTGGGATTCTTTTTAAACCTCTGGAATATAGATTACGATAAGAGTTATGTTTTAAAGAAGGCCAGAAGTCACTAGTGCCCTCTAACCTCCTCCTCTAAACTCCCTCTCCAAACACCCTGTTAGCAATTCCTGGTCGCAAGCTCCCTGGTCGCTGAGTCACAGGCTTATATAGCTCTGGTAGCCCCTCCCCCTGACTGAGGCTTAGCCAATTAACAGAGGCTTCTAGATTTCAAACCTTTTAGAAGCTCCTTCAAGCAATCAAACAATCAAACCAACCAACCAACCAGATAAACACAAGCTCTGCACACAGCAAATAACTCCCCCACACACAAACACACACTCCAGACAGCCACTTACCACAAGGGTCCCGTTTTTACTCCTCTTTCACCTGGAGAACTCCCTCTCCAAACTCCCTGTTAGCAATTCCTGTTCGCATCTTCTTGGTGACAGGCAAGTAGTACGTCATGGGAGTCCCTGGTTGCAGTGCATCATGGGAGATGAAGCCCAGCCAGACAGTCCAGCCTCTAGAGGAGAATATCTGCATGAAGCAACTGAACTACAAGTCCCATGATGCCCCATGCTGGTATCTGAATCAGAATATTTCTGGTTTGGGCCAAAATATTTCAGTTTTGGGGCACTTGGTTTTTAAGCAAAATGTTGAAATTTTCTGTGGAAAGCTGAATCTGTGACAGAATTGCTCTGTCAGAAACCCAGTCAGACAGTCCCACTAAGCATCTTCAACAACTGTATGAAATCCTTCTCCTATGGTATCAATCAAAGACCCAGATCAGGCTCCAGGCGCCATGGTGCCAACAAGGAAGTTCTGCCCAGACTGGGGAGAGGTAGGAGCCATTGGGTTACAATTCATGCTCCAGAAGGTGCCTTCTCCTAAAGGCACTTACACCCAAGTGATGACATGTCACTGTCATTCTCTCCTTAGATGCCTCCGTGATTTTTCCGAGACGCTCCAAGGTGAGTCACAGCTTTCAATAACGACAAAGTGAAGTGAGAGCAGAGAGCAATTGGTTTGCCTGTTCCAGCTTGGCAGGGACCCATGGGCTTGGAACACGGATTTACTCAGGGTTCCCAGGCTTCAGGTTTTGTTTGTTACCCCCAGTCTCCCTGCTACTGCCCTGGAACTCCACCCAGGAGCAGGTAGCTGCCTCCCTCACCCACTGTTAGCCTGGCCAGTCAGGCCCTGCCCCCCACAGACATACAGACATAGAATCATAGAATACTAGAACTGGAAGGGACCTCTTGAGGTCATCAGCTCCAGTCCCCTGCTCTCATAGAAGGACCAAGCATCATTTAGACCATCCCTGACAGGTGTCTGTCCAACCTGCTCTTAAATATCTCCAGTGATGGTGATTCCACAACCTTCCTAGGCAATTTATTCCAGAGTTAAACCACCCTGACAGTTAGGAAGTTTTTCCTAATAACCTAAACATCCCAGCTTCAGTTTAAGCCCACTGCTTCTTCTCCTGCATCCAGGCGAGAAGAAAACATCCTTCCCAAACTCCACATCACAGCAATAGGGCAGAATCCCCCATGACCTGAAAATCTATATGAATACAGAGGGGCTTTCCCCACTAGCCTCTGCAGTCAAACAACCAAGGTAGAGCTGTTCACATTTTCAAAGTTCCCACTAAAAATCCTGGGAACTGGACAGTCAAATCTTCTAGACGGGTTTGAAAATGAAATGTTACCTACATGCAAATTGACTCTCGTGAGGCAGATCCTATCAGTGACGCCCTAGCACCACTTCCTTCCCACCTCAGGCCTCTCGAAAGGGAAGGAAGACAGACAAGAGGTGAAATACTGGGAGTTTTTATTGACTTCCATGGGGGCAGGATTTCCAATAGGTACATATGAGGTGTAGGTATCAGAGAGTGTGCAGAGGTTCACACTGCTAGCAGTGACTGTGCAGTGATGCACACACCTGGATATCATGTTAACATTAGGGAAAGCTGCTAACACAGAGCTTCCTTCCCCCAATTGCTTCCTTATGATAATATTCAGCCACACACCAGCTGATTGTTGCAGTGCATCATAGAACAATAGAACTAGAAGTAACATGGAAAGGGAGGGGGCTGAATGGAGGGATGAGATACTCATAGTTACCATTGGGTGCAGCGAGTGCAGGGGAGAGCTATGCTGCAGGGTGATGGCAGGGGGCAGCCGTACCACCAAGAGAGTGGCTGGGTGGAGACATGGTTCTCCATCTTGTCTGCTACTGGCACAGGTAAGTGGCCCTCCTGCCCCAAACCCCTCCCCACTGGCCCCTTGGCCCCAGCACAGGACCAGAGGAGGGAGGAAGCCCCACTGCCATGCCCACGCTTGGGAGTGCCACCCGGGCTCTGGCTCCCACCACAGGAACCCCACATCCCGTCCACACCCCAGCACCAGTGGGCCCCTCGTGCAGTTGTGGCTGGCCAGCTGTGTGGCCCTCACTTCCACCAACCTGGGAAAGTCTTCTAGTTTTGAATATATAAGGCAACACCTCCTCCCTTTTTTCCCTGCCTGTCCTTCCTGAACAAGCTGCACCCTTCTAGACCAATATTCCAGTCATGTGTATTATCCCACCAAGTCTCTGTGATGCTAACTATGTCATAATTGTGTTTATTTACTATTTATGCTCTCTCAGCTTTTTCTCATACACCCTACCCCCCGCAATCTCCAGGATAACAATAGGATAATAAAAAGTGCCCAATGCCATTATAAATAGCACCATTAATAATGTAAGTAATTAACATATGAAAGTGGGCAGGAACAACAACACTGCCTGCAGCACAGAAGAATCCTTATATCAGATAATAATGTCCCATTGGAAAAGAATCTGGCATTACCTCCATGGGGCAGCTGGCATGAAGAGAAGGAGAAGGGCTCCTCTGCCCAGCTGGTAGGTGGCCCGGCAAAGCCCAGCTGTCCTAACTGGGGAGCAGGAAAGGGCCAGACCAAGGATGGGGGAGAAGGAATCTGAGCTGCCCGCCTCAGAGGGGTTGATGTAGAAAGTGGGGTCGCTGGTGTTTCCTAACCCAGATCCGCATAAAACTACAGACATTTTCTGGTGTCATTTCTCTGGCTTTTGGCTGGCTGAGCAGAAAAGTAACATGTCTATATTTTATCTTAAAGCATCCACAGCCCCAGAGAGAAGAAAACCCAACATATGCAGCCATCCCTCCACAGCAGGACGGATGTCAGTAATCCTCCAGTTTCTGAAATGCAGGGCTCATCTGTGTGTAGCCAGGACAATCCTTCTTCCCCCTCCCAATTAACAGGCAAATGTGACTGTGCAGCAAGGAAATTGGGGATCTTCCCTGGGCCACAGCTGGACAATGCTCAGCACCCAAAATGGTGCTGGAAAAATGTTTTCTCTCAATAAAATTGCGGAAAATACCCAAACTCTGTGTTCTTGCCCCCTGACTCTTTGTATTGACAGCTCAGCTCCTAGATACTTTCACTTAAACCCACCACATTACTATGATTTACCATTTGTATTGGGGTAGCATCTAGAGACTGAGTCAGGGCCCCTTTGTGCTGGTAGCTGTACAAACAGAGAGCAAAATTCAGCCCTGGTTCATAGGGCTAGGTAACTTTGGAGTGGGAAAAGTACTGCCCATCTGCTAGTGCTTTAACACAATTTTTACACAAGAGCATGTGGAGAGCCACAACTAAGTTAGCTGGGGATTTTCAGTAAGGATTGCAGAGGGTTATCCTTTGTACAATTACATTTAAAAAGAATGAAAGGTATGAACTTTTTTTGCAGAATTAACTTTATAACATTTGACAATGATAAAAATAATAGCCTAATTTTTACCAAATTACAAGACTATTTTATAATTTATTTTATTTTGAATACAAATATAATTTTTTAAAATTCCATTTAAACCAGATAGTTTTCACAGTGAAAAGTACATCGGAGTGTATTCACCTCAGTTTTAGTTAGAGTCCTTGCTAATCAACTTGTAGTTTGCTGAGTGAAATGCACTCTACAAATATGTTTTTCTCTTGTTTACAGAAGTTTTTAAAGAGGAATTCATGGAAGATTTTTCTCCTTTTCTGGACTGTGAAATTACTTCATTAGCTAATTAATTAATTAGTAGTAAATGTATAAATGAAATCCCTCTTACAATAATTACAAAAACCAAGAACAGCAAAATGTGGGTGGCTTTTTCTTTATTATTGCATTTCAATAAAATGAGAGTTGGTGAAGACAATTTTACTAAAATTATATAATAGTTCAGGAATACAATTATCATGAAAGAAGTTATTTTTTTCTCTCATTTTTTAAAAATAACTAACATAGCTCACGTGTCTCTATTGGGAAGTTAATAGCAGCACTAACTTGTTGCCAAATAATTCAGAGCTAGAGGAACAACTGTTTTTCTCTCTTGTGACTAAGCTTCTCCCAGCCCATGCAGGTCACTTTACAATTATTTTTTTTAAAGTAGCTGCCCTGACTACTTGCTTTCAGTGGAGTTTGTTGGTCCAGCTACACAGAGCCTACTGAACATGCTGCAGACTACTTTACCTTCTGGCCACACCACCTGCACACACACTTAGCACTGGGGATGGGGGGATGGGTGGTGGGCTGGACCAGCAGCCTTAGGTGTGGGGTTGGGCTGTGTCGGGGAAGACAAGGCAAAAGGGGTGGGGTCTCAGGCACAGGGGGAGGGGCTGGGGTTGAATCTCCAACCAGGGCATGTTCACCTGCTGCCCATGGCAGAGACGCTATGGGATTGGGCCATGGCAAAAATGCCAAAGTCAGGGCAGACTGAAAGAAACAGAGCCGCCAAACTGTTAGTTTATTCTAGAATTTGATTCCCCAAGCCAGTAACTTCTGCAGCATCATGTTGGTTAACCCAAACACAGTCCCTTTTAGGCTTTCCAGCTTTTGGCTCCCATCCAGATAAACAGGTCTGACGTGGGGAAGGGTGATTGAAAACCTTATTCACTGTAACAATGAGGAATCCTGTGGCACATAAAAAACTAAAAGATTTATTTAGGCATCCACCTAAATAAGTGGATAAAAAACACTTCATCAGATCCAAGTGGATTTTACCCACAAACGCTTATGTCCAAATAAATCTGTCTTTTAGGTGCCTCCAGACTACCTGTTGTTTTTGCACATAGAGACTAATACGGCGACCCCTCTGAGACTTATCTATTATATATTTGAGAGTGTTTGTGTGTGTGTGCATATCTGTCTATCTGTCCATCCACCTGTGAGTCTGTTTGTTCAAGAACTTCTCTTAAACGGTAAGAGCTAGAACCACTAAATTTGCTATGCAGCTTCCTCTTCTGCTAACGTAAAGCAAGGTTAGAGTTTGGTTGTTCCAGGGCAATGAAATGTACATGGAATGTGATTGTTTTTCATCCAACAGAAAGGGAGGGCTGTGGTAGCAGAGGAAGTTATATTGCAAAATGGATACAGGTGTTGGGATGTTTTTGTGAGAGGTTATATCAGATGTTATGATGTTTAACTTAGTGGTTAAGGTAAATCAAAATGGAGTCCATGATGATCAAAATGGAGTCTATGGCCTCTGGCATTGTCAGTGTTGGCAAGCTTTTCCTCAGGACTGACCACTGAGAAACTGGACTAAACCGTTTCTTTCCTCCCAAAGAACCCCCTTTTGCACCCAAGCACAGAAGGGGTTAAGGAACTTTGGGGCCCAGCTGACAGGAGCTTAGTTTCAAATTTGCTTTAAAATATTTCATTTGTGTGTTGCTGATGATTATAAAATAAGATCATCTCCTCCCTGGAGGCCAGTGCGGGTTAACACATGGGCCCATGGGGCCCGTACACAGGGGCCCCAGACAATGTGTGGGCTCCACACCACTGTTGGATAGAAGTGAGGGGGGCAGAGCCAGAACTGTGCCTCCTCTTCCCTACAGGCCCCACCCCTGGTCAGGCTGAAGCTACAGCTGGGCAGTGGTAGGAGCTTGGGTAGCCATGAGGAGCTCTGGATGCTGGACCTGCCTGGGGTGCCCAAGAGCATCCCCCAGCCCCATGTACCAGTTCCCTGGGGCACCCAGGACAGGTGAAGTGTTTGGGGCTCCCAAGCTGCCCTGGCTCCCTGAGTGGCTCTTACTACCACCCAGCTCCAGCTTTTGGACTGGCCAGGGAGTGGAGCCTCTGGGGGGAAGAGGAGTTAGGGGTAGGGCCCTATGGCAAGGGAAGTGAGGGGTGGGGGCAGTGATTCCTCACTGATCACTGTGTCTCCATAGGTAACCAAACACCTGCCCTGGGTCCTGGCCAGATACCGAGTTAAGGCGTGACAGACACCCTGGTGCTTTCATTTTCCCTGGTCAGAGTTTACACACAGCTCCAGGATCCATTTTTCTGTCTGCCCCAGCATGTCAGTTCATGTCCTTGGGAGCTGAGAGCCCCTGGGCTTGCTGCTTGGCATCTCCTGGGACATGCTGAGTCCTTAAGGTAGGTCCCTCCCTGTTATTACCCCCTTTCCTTCACTGTGAGGGGTACTCACACTCCTGACCCCTGGAGTATGTCCTCACCATGCCTGTTCCTACCTCCCTGGTGAGCTGATCATGCCACTGACATCTAACTTCCTACTCTCTGGGACTCCCCATTACCCTGTCCTATTGGGCCAGACCTTCTGGTCTCCCCGAGACAAGGCAGAGAGTTAGGGTTACCTCCCCCCTGCAGAGCAGCACAGACACTGAACCAGTTCACCTCTAGGAGGGTTCAGCTCTAAGGGCTCAGCTCCAAGGAAATCACAAATCCATCTTAACCTGTGTAAAGTTTACGCAGAGAAAGCTCATAAATCTTTATCAATGCAAAAGAGAGATTCACAGTGGTTGCTTCCCCCGCCCCTCCAACTCCCACCCCCGACAATTATTTACACTGGGCTTAATAAGAAACAAAAGTGTTTGTATTAAGTGTAAAAAATAGAATTTAAGTGAAAAGATTTTTTTCCTCAGAAAATAACAAATCCCCTTTTTCACCAGCCTCCCAGAATTCCCACCACCCCAGCATTTCAAACACAAGCATTTACCTCAAAATGACTTTGGCAGTCTGTTTCGGCACTTCTGATGCCAGAGTGGGGGTTCATTAAACAACCCAGTGAGTGACAAAAGGAACAAAACTTTGTTAAAAAGAAACTACAATGTGTCTGTGGTGAACCTCTGGGCAGAGCTACTCTGGGTTCTCCATCCCTGTTTCCAGGGCATGACTTGAAAATTCCTATATGTACATAAGATTGTCCCTTATGAGGGAGCCTCTCTAAATTATAAACTGGCACAAATGTGTATCAGAAATCAACACCCTGCTGCTGAAGGAAGTTGTGGGGATGAGGGGAAAAACCCTTGCTGATGTCCCTAGCTTTCTGGAGGCAAAGAGGGCCCATGAGGGCTCATGATCTGGCCTGTCTCTCGAGGGGAGCCCCTCCCATTGCCACTCTAAGCGGCAGGAGGTAGGCAAAGGGGGCTGATCAGCCTAGAGCCCTGAATTGCTTTACTCCAGCTCCGCTCTCTGTTGAGCTCCCAGGCCCTGCTAGCACAGGCAGGAGGGATTGGAATCTGGCCCACAGCCAACGGCTCTCTGTTATCAGTGTGTCTTCAGCCCAGCCCCTGAGCAAAGGCTGAGTGTAGGTTTCTGGCTCATTTTGATACCTGAAAGCAGAGGAAAGGGGGCAGGTAAAGTATCAAACAGAAGAAACAAAAGCTTTTGTAAGTGTTTTATAAGTACAGTTGTAACTTCACTAGCTTAAAAAGGGAAGAAAGCCCCTGCTATGGTAGAAAATAGCCCGGACGTTAGTCCAGTTTTTCTGGCATCAGTTTGGCATTTTTTGGTGGGAAATGACACACCATGGCCACTGGGAGCTGCGGGGCTCCATGCCTATGGATAGTCAGGTAAACAAATTATCACTTGGCCTGTCAGCAGCCCACCCTAACAAACCTTGTCCAACCCATGTGCTGGAAGTTCCCCACCCCTGGCTTAGAATCCAGAATGAAAACATGCAAGGACCCAAAACAGAAATTGACAAAGCAGACTGCTTTAGGAGGCAGAGAGGAAAAAGCACCTTGCCTTTCTCTACGCTGCTTTCTGTGCATCTGCCTTCTGATAGATCCAGATCACACACTTCCCAACAGAGCCCTCTACCTACCAGCAGCACCAGGAAACGTCCCATTTACACTGACAGCTTCCAATTCCAATCCAGTTTTCAGTGCACCACACAAGATGGATGGGCTTGGAGGCAGCCAGAAATGAAACAGAAATAGATTCAGAGATATTAAGGACAGAAGAGCCTATTCTGTCTAGCTGGTCTGACCCTGTGCACACAGACTGGAGAATTGGGGACAGGATGGCTGAAGCTCTCCATGGGCACATCTAGACTACATGTTAATTTTGAAAGAGGATATACAAATTCTGCAGGAATTTGCATATCTTCTTCCGATCGCTTTTTTGAAAGTGGGTCTTTCAAAAGTGAAAGTAGTCTGGACATGGGTTTTTTTTTTTGAAACCCCCCCCCCCTTTTCTGAAAAAAACACTCTTCCTAAAAAAATGAGGTTTACACGGTTTTTCTAAAAAGATTTTTTTCCAGAAAAAACTGCATCCAGAGTACTTTCACTTTCTAAAGACCCACTTTCAAAAAAGCGATCGGAAGAAGATATGCAAATTCCCAGGGAGTTTGTATATCCTCTTTCTTAGCAGCCTGGTATGACACTATTGTAATGCAATTTAGATGGATTGTGAGGATGTGACTCCTTGTTTTACAGGTAATGGCTGCTGCTCTTTCAGTCAGGTTACAGATGAAGGCCTTTAAGCTTTAGGACTTCCAATACAGCTACCAAAAAAGGCCGTATCCTTATAGGAGGATATCTACACCAACGGATGGTCAGAGACCCGCCAAGGGGAAGAAATGGGGGTGGATACACGGCCCTGGGGTGTAAATTCCTGGTGCCAGGCCTGGGTAGGGGACAGAGCAGTCTGGGAGGGGTGAATCCTCTCCTGTCACTGGAGAAATGCTCTGCCTGGGAGCAGAGTGGGTTGGGTCAGGCGAGGGATGGGGCATGTTCCCTGCACTACCAGCCCCTCACACAGGCTGGGGGGGTGTTAACCATCCCTGCTCTCTCCTCACAGGTCCCTGCCTGGGGTGTTCCCATGGCAACGCGGTGGTGGCTCTATGTGTGCAGCCTGGGGATCCTCCTCCTGGTGCCGTGTGCTCGCTCTGGTAACGTTTGAATCCCCATCATGTCCCTGCTTGTCCCCATGTGTGCTGCCCCCTGCAGGGTGGGGTAGGGGGAGCTGAGGACCAGTGACTCCCTCCCACTTCCTAAATGTCTACAGATCTGCAGAGTAAAAGCCCAGAAGGCTGAGGGGCAGGGATGATGTTAGGGCAAGCTGTGGGTGGCAGGATTTTGGGATCTTGAAGCAAGTCACTCAGTTCCTGCGGCCCTTGAGAGAGGCTCCCAGAGTCCCCAGCATTGATCCCTTCCTGTCCTGCCACGGCACCCAAAGGCCCCGTGCTGCTAGACCTGCCCCACTGGGGACCTGGATTCTCATGGCCTCCAAGGCTCTTCCCTCCTGCCTGAGGGATTGGAAAGCCCCATTCCCACTGGGACAAAGCCTTCTGTCAAGGCTGTTCCCCGTTCTGGCACTCCAAGTCTAGAATGTGGGGGCCCACAAGAGACATTTAAAATACCTTGCCACTACAGGCTTGATTCCCTGACCTTGGGTGGTAGCTGTCATCACCCAAGTGAAAAACAAACAAACAAACAAAAAAAACCCTTTTCTTCTTGAACCCAAGAAGAAATCTATTGGGAGCTTCTTCAAGAGGGGTGCCCCCAAGCTTTGTTACCACAAGAGAGTTTCGGGGGGGGGGGAAGAAACCAAACTGCAATCTCTGATAGCTGACCTTTCAGTCTTAGACATGCACACACAGGCCTCCTATTACCTTCCATGACACAAGAATCAGATCATCCCCTTTAAAAAGTTGATTTAATTAATAAAACAAAAAGATATACTTGGTAAAGCAAACTTGGTTGCTAGATGTTACAGAGCAACTGAATAAAAACAGATTAAAACACAATAGCTTTCCTAGGATTCAGTTTAGTACATAGCATGGGGGATGGGGTACATGGACTCAGCAGAGCAGGAGTTTAACCAAACAACAAAACAAAGAAAATAACCTGATCATGTCTAAATAAACATTCCCTATCACTAACATATCCATATCTTCAAGGTCCAGTCCATTTTTATCTAGAAATGTATGAGAGGAGAGGGATTACATGAGGATTATCTGTTGTGTTCCCTCCCTCTGGGGCATCTGGCATTGCCCACTGTTGGTACTAGCTGATACTGGGCTAGATGGATCTTTGGTTTGACTCAGTAGGGCCGTTCTTATGTTCTAGGTACAGTTATTCCTTTTTTGGGCAGGGGTATTCCTGTGGTTCAATTCATTGTTTTCCACCAGCTCCTGCTTTAAAACTCTCACAAAGAAAAGCAGCAGGCAGATTCCCTTTCAATTCAAATCTCAGCACTTTCTTCCCATTGGTTATCCTGACTCCTTGCCAACATTTCCTAGCTACCTGGGTTTAACTCTTTAGTTACTGAATGCTGGGTTGTTTAGAAAAGGACGGCACTTCTCCCATCTATCACACCTTAAACATCGTAAGCGAAACCTCAGAAATCAGATTTACAAACCAAAACCCCTGGTGAGAGGGATGGGCCTGGAGCCCCTTCAGACACAGCTATTTTGCAGATAGAATTCACCTTCAGTCCCTTGATTTCCTCTAGACACCCATCCCAGAATGGTAACTCTCTTCCTGAGCCAGTTTCTGCTTGGGGTATTGAATCCAGGGAAGGGACATGCCTGCATCCAAAGGTCCTTCAAA
This sequence comes from Pelochelys cantorii, assembly GCA_032595735.1. NCBI lineage: Eukaryota > Metazoa > Chordata > Testudines > Trionychidae > Pelochelys > Pelochelys cantorii. The sequence continues at coordinate 16,135,020 of CM064351.1, read as the reverse complement.
AACTCAATACCCTCAGGCCAAGCAGAAACTCACTGAGACGGCCACTAAGCAGCCCTTGTGGGGCTATGTGGATCCCAAACCAATTCGTAATAGAAGTTGCTAGCAAAGGAAAAGGCTCCTAACGGGGTGCCATGGAACTGTGCAGGGCTCTAGGAACTGGCAGGTGGCTTTCAGCTGAGGCCAGCCCTTGGCAATAGAGTGTAGGTAGGGGGCAAGACAGGCATCTTTGAAGGACTTTCTGGGGGACTGGAGGACAGCGTTGGAGGACTAGCTTGTGCCATCTGTGGGGTGGCTGCACTGCCCTGCGACCACACTGAGAGTAACTCAATAGAGTTACACATGGCTCAGCCTCGGGAGTCGTCGGCTCTGAGCTATGTAGGATTGCAGGAATGTTATATAGTGCTGTAATACCCTCTCCTCTCACTCACTGGCTCTGTAACTGCTGGGCCCTGGCTCAACAACGCCCTCTCCTCTATCCTCTCACTCAGGCCATGTCTACACTACAGAGAAGATTGAAGCTGAAGCTGTCGATCTTCCAGGGTTTGAATTAGCAGGTCTAGTGAAGACACGCTAATTCAATCTGAGAGAGGCACTCCAGTCAATGCCAGTAGTCCAGCTTCTATGGGGAGTAAGGGAAGTCAAAGTAAGAGTGTTCTCCCTTTGACTTCCTGCAGTGTGGACAGCACCAACATTTGAATTAAGCTACTTCAGCTTCAGCGGCATAATTAACATGTCTGACATTGTGTATCTTAATTCGAACTTATCCACTCGTGTAGACATATTCTCACTGTGCTCCTGGGTGTGTCTGTTCCAGAGGAGTTCTCCCTATCTGGCTCCCCACGCCCTGTGGTAGGGGTAGTGGGCCAGGATGTGGTGTTACCCTGCCAGCTCTCACCCCCAGCTCCAGTACCCGGGATGAATGTCTGGTGGAGGAAAATTGGATCAGGTTTTATCCCAGTTCATGAGTACTCGGATGAGGGTTCCAAGAACCAGCCAGGGAAGAGTTAACAGAACCGGACAGAGCTGTTCCCACAGGAATTCATCAGCGGCAATGTCTCCCTGAAGCTGAAATGGCTCCGAGTGGTGGATGATGGGAGATACCAGTGCTTTGTGAAAAACCCAGAATGGAGCCGGGAAGCCACCATTGAGCTACGGGTTGCAGGTGAGACATGGCACTAAGAGTCACTGCCTGGCCAGCCAGAGCCTCCTGTACAACTGGAGGGGGGGCACACTGAGCCCAGCACAACAGTAGGGTCCTGGGCTGCTGGGATGATGTGCAGGACTCAGTAGGGAGCACTCTCCCCTTGCACTCAGCTCTAACCCCACTATGGTGCCCCCAAGGTCAATGCTGCATTAAACAGCCTCTTTTCAATGACATGTAAACCTGAGGCCCTCAGCTGTCATGCTCATGCAGTGCTGTGTAAGGGGGTGGAACCTTTGCCCCCAAGGTCTGCCCAAGTCCCAGCTCAGGTGAGGACTATTTTTGGCCTCCCTGGAACTCCCCTTGCAATGTCCAAGGTCTGGGATATTGTTATTCTCTGGGCCTCGACTCCGCAGTCAGTGCTGTACGGGGGCAGTGTAAGGGACAGTTTCTGCCTCCTGAGCTCACTGAGGGTGCATATCTTATTTTGTATCTTATTTCTATTCTGTTTTGAAATAGGCTATTTCGAAATTTGGCATGTCTACATAGTGCCAAATTTTGAAATAATATTTTGAGACATCCCTCAATCCTCATGGACCAAGGGTTCCAGGGATGCTGAAATAGCCTGTCCGCTATATTTCACAATAGTGGACACGTTCAAAAGACACAGGGTAGCTATTTCAGGATACTTCTGTTATCCCGAAATAGCTGGATAGTGTAGACAGACCCTGAATAACCCAGATCCAGAAAATGCAGTTCAGACACATCAAGTCCCAGGTGAGGGGCCCTCCTGTGATAACACAGAGCCCTGTGGTAGTTTCAGATCAGCTCCTATCTTTCATGGCTCCTATTCCAAAGGCTCCGCAGGGGACAGGTTATCTCAAGGGTAGATTTCTATGAGGAGAGAGTAGTTCTGTGCAACACTGGGAGAGGGAAATCCAAGCATGGCGTGGGACACTGTTACCAGTGTGGGAGAAGGACACCAGAGGGTGGCAGTATTTAGGACAGTGGCACAGAAGAATCAGAGCAATGATGTGGGTAGGGACATCATCCCTCACTTCCTGCTCTGCACTGAAGTGCAGTGATCCTGACACCTACTGGGCTCCAACCCAGAAGTGGCTGCAATTCATGAACAAGTGCAGCAATCGCTGTGTAGAATTTTAAGCCTGCAAGGCACAGTGCTCTCTGAAAATGTTAGATGGTACTTAATATCCCCAGTTTTCCATACACTTTATGAAAGTATCCTTAAGACTATGAATTATGATCTAACTAAAATATGCTGTGTGAGAAATACTTTATGTGAGAGATCATTGGAAAACTTGCAGTCTACTGAATATGATTTTCTCATTTGCATGTATGTATCATCTTTGTAGATCACGGCAGGAATACGGTGTATAAACCTATGTTATTAATGTAGTCATGACAAGTGAGGGGCCAATAATGCGACTTTGGGAAATTGATGACCCATTGGCAAGAAAACAGTTAACTGTTCATGGACTTTAAAAACAATGAGTAGTCCTGTGGCACCTTAGAAACAAACAAAAATATATATATAATATCATGAGCTTTCGTGGACAAAACCCATTTCTCAGATGAGTTGATCTTGAGTGGAGAAAAAAGAGTCACTGCCCCCTATAGCCAGTGGTAGCTAGGGAATCTCATGATGTTATCGAAGACCTGATTCCTTGACACACTCTCTGCCTCTCCCTGCAGCTGCAGCTGCGGCTCCGGTGTTCATTGAGGTGCTGGGTCCCTGGGGCCAAGGGATCGGGCTGACTTGTAGATCCTCAGGCTGGTTCCCCAAACCCGAACTCCAGTGGGTTGGGAAGAATCAACAGAACCTGGCAATGGAGACTGTGACCAACACGTCTCAGGACAGGGAGAACCTGTACAGTGTTGTGAGTCACGTCACCATCACCGAAGAAGAAGACACCGGAGACATCAGCTGCATAGTGCAGAATGGCCTGCTAGAGACAAACCAACAGTCGGCCATTCACCTCTCTGGTGAGTCCCCGTCATGTGGAAGGGGTCACCACAGGAGTGGGAAGACTGAGTGATGGAAGTTTCAGTGATCCAGACAAACTGCCTGATGGGAGCTGGGCTGAGTCTCGTGAGATGAACTCAGTATCATTCTCTGAGCAGATGATGCGTTTGGTGGATAAAGGTGATTGGGCTGACCTAGACTCAGAGTATATCTGCACTAGAAATGCTCCACCAGCAGTGCAGTAGCATCAGCAATGCAGCAATAAAAGGGTGTTTTGTGGTTGTAATAAATCCACCTCTCTGAGAAGTGGTGGCTTGATTGATAGAAAGAGTCTTCCATCTACCTACTGGTGTCTTCACTGCACCTTAGTTTGGTTTAAATCCATTGCACAAGAATAGAAATATTTCACCTTTAGGGATGTAACTAAGCCAGCCTGACTTTGTTATGTAGGTCTCAAACTCTGGACAGGATATGGCTTAGTTCTGCATGACATTCTGATAACAAAAACTAGTACAGTTCCAAATCAATGTAACCCACATTAAGTAGATTAAAACCCAATTAACTGATAGGTCTCAAAGTAATTGTAATGGGGAATCACCCTCTAATGGGGATGTTCCTGGTGGTGTCCCACAGGGATCTGTTCTGGTCAAATGCTATTCAGTGGCTTTATCAATGAACTGGAAGGAAATATAAAATCACTGGCAAATGTTCCTGGTATAGCTCAGATCATTAAGAAGGGGCTCAGTGCAGGGGGTTGTGGGTATGGAGGGTGCAGAAGTCAGAGCAGGGCGTGGGGTGATCAGGACACAGGATGGTTTGTGGGAAAGTTCAGGGCAGGAGGCTGGCTATGGGAGGGCTCAGTGGGGGTGGAGTGTACAGGAGTCAGGGCAGAGGGTGAGAGCGCTCAGGACAGGGGATTGGGAGTTGTGGTGGGCAGAGGATGGGGGGTGCAGGAGTGAGGGCGGGGGTGGGAGGTGAAGGACTCAGACCATGGGGCTCAGGGTAGGGGGCTGGAAGGTCAGCATGGGAGTTTACTGGCGCTGCCTTCGATGGTGAAGGTGGCACTCTGACAGCAGCTCCTCCTGGGGGCAGGGACTGGAGCTCTTCTCAGGTGGCAGCTTCTCCCAGAGGGCCTAAGGCTGGGCCGCTAGCTTATCTAGGGGGGAAGGCCAGGGCTCTGCGGGGCAGCGCTGACCTCCAGTAACTCCCCCGCCCCCACCTTATAGGTGATGTAAAAGAGGGTGAGAGCTCCAAGGACTGATTCTGGCCTCCAGTGCCCCCCTCCCCTCCAACCTGCATCCTGTCCAGGGGGGCCTGGGGATCTGAAGACCAGCCCTGGCTTCCAGCTGCCCACCCACCCTACAGCTGATTGGGGCAGCACTCCAGGGACTAGCCCTGAGCTCCAGCTGTCCCCCCCGCCCCCGGCCTGCAACTTGTCTAGTGAGGAGTGGCACTCTGGGACTGGCCTCGACCTCCAGCTTCCCCTCTATCCTACCGCTGGTCAAGGGGGTGGCACTCCAGGGGCTGGAACTGGACTATAGCAGCTCCCCCTGGCCTGGAGCTGGACAGGGGGCAGCGCCCCGGCGAGCCAGTCCCAGCCTTCAGCTGTCCCCTCCTGGCCTTCATCCTGTCCACGGTGGGTGCACTCTGGGGGCTGGCTCCAGTCTCCAGTGGTCCCTCCTGTGGCCTGGAGCTGGTCTGGGGCAGTGGAGCTCAAGGGGCCGGCTCTAGGACGGGTCCATGCTCCTCACACCCTGCGCTCTTTGTTTTCCAGGTGACATCTTCCCCCGGGTGTCTCCCTGGCTGGCTGCATTCTGGGCATTGTTCACACTGGTTCTCCTTGCTGTTGGAGCTTGTGGATATCTTGGATACACAGGTAATGGGGCTGTGTCATTGGCATGTTTACAGCCCAGCCCTTGTGGGCACTGGGCTGAGACATGGGAGCTTCTTATTGTTCAGAGTTGATTATAAGAAATAAACCAAACTAACACACTGGGGTCCTCCGTGAATTGCTCATTGTGACCCCTTCCTTCCCTGTCTCACTGCAATGTCTGATTCTCTGTCCCACAGCCAAGCAAAAGGTCCCTCAGAAGAAACGCTCTAAAGAAAAGGCTCTGTTAGCTCTTGGTAGGTCCTGCTCTGTCTCCTGCTCTGTCTGTTGAGATGTGTGAGCTCTGTGCCTGGTGCTATCTGTGGTCTCAGGGAAATGAAGGGGATGAGGTCAGGAGGTCTCTGTGCAGTGATTCCTCACATCTCCACATTCTCACACACAATGATGATGACAGGTTGGCACATGTGTGTTTTGCAGGGGATACTGAAGGTCCATGCTTGTGAGATTCCCTGCATGTGGGTGCAGCAGGCAGATCGTCTGGCAGTGACAACTCTGGGCCAGATTCTGTCCCACTAGCCCTGGGCAATTGCCCAGTGGCTCTTTCTTCTAAAGGAAAGGACACAGCCAGGACAGTGACGCTCTGTGAGGCGGTTCCATCCCTGTGACTGTCAAATGCCCAGGACACAGGGGGTAACCAGCCATTGGCACAAACTCCCAGGGCTGTGGGGGAATTCTCCATCTCCTGATGGCGTCAGATCCAGACTGGGCACCATTCTGGGAGCTGCTGTAGCCCAGCCTGAGTTACTGGACTCAGTGCAGTGGGAAGAGGATGAAATTCACTGACCTCTGCTGAATAGATGGTCAGAGCTGATGATCTGATGGTCCCGTCTGCCCTGAAACTCTGTGAATCTTCACTCTCCTGAACTGCACTGACAGACGCAGCAGCAGTGGTATTTTTAAAGTCTACCCTTTATGTGTAATTTATTCCAGTGTGAACTTAACAAAACTGGTCTGCGTTGTGATGGGGCTGACACAGTCTGCTGGGCACATGACAGGAAACGCCAATAGATACAAGATGCCAGAGCTGTGACTGAGGTTCTCACAGCAGTCACAACCTGGAAGAACCCTAAGTATCCCCCTCTTTCATCTCCTTTGCCCTCTGCCGTGCTTCCTTGTGGCCTCTGTTCCTCGAGCTGGAGAAGACTGGATGGGGCTCCCCTAGCAATCAGTGCTGTGATGTAACTGACCAGAGGGGGCACTGTGGAGTGACTGACCCTGCACCATGGTTGTACTAGCCCTGCTGCACCAGCCCAAGGCCTTAGCTACACCCAGCCCTGCACTAGTTTAACTCAAGGTGTGTTTTGTAACCTCATTAGTCAAACTGGTGCAAGCGTGTGTGTAGAAAAGGGCTAAGGAGTGAGCGGCTCCTCCAAGTCTTCTGTGTGCATGTCAATGACACCAGTCATGCTCCTGCCAAACCCGCCAGTTCCAGCACCGGGGCTGGGAGTGCAGCTGGAAAGTCTGTGGCTCACCCCATTCGTTAGGGAGTGTGCAGAACGGCACTGTGTGTGTGTGTGTGTGTGTGTGTGTGTGTGTCTAACATTTTTCTCTTCTCATTTCAGAGAGTGAGAAGAAGACCTTGGAAGAAGGTACTCAGCTAAACCCCTAGTAAATGTGTATGGACCTTAGTCACCTGCATGATCATCTTCCTCTGCCCTGGGGAGAAACAAACCTGCAGCATAGGCAGCTCAGATTTCAGGACCATACTTAACACCGGGGGGGGGGGAAAGCGGGGGGGGAGTTAGTGCACAAAGGAGGGCCGGACGCATGCAAGGTCTGCACTGCCCAATGGCTCAGGTTACAGGAGTGACTGGGAATAGCAGCACACACCAAAGTGCTGCAGTGTAAACTCTCCCCCATGTGGCTCCGGCGGCATTGCAATCCAAGGTTCTTAGTTCGCATCGAGTCATATTAGAAGAGGACTATCTTAGTGTGAACCAGGTACTATTTAGTGCGCACCAGACGTGTGCACCTGGGGCAGTTAGAGTGAGGCACTTTGGTACAGGCTGCAAATCACACCACTCTAGGCCAAGCTGTGGGACTGTGTGCACAGTTCTGACATGTAAGTATCCCTGGTATCCCAGTGCTGTGCTGCCCCTCAGTGCCTGCCTCCAGTCCCCTGCTATCCCAGCTCTGGGCTTCCCACCCACCACAAGTGCCTCTTCGGCTATGTCTACACAGCTTCCCTCTTCCGCAAAAGCCTATGCAAATGAAGTGTGGATTAGCATACTGCTGAACTTCATTTGCATAATTAATTAGTAGCCAGTTTTGTGCAAGAAGATTTTGCACAAAAAGTCACCGTTTACATAGCACCTTTTTGCACAAAACCCCCCTCTTGCACAAGAGCTGTTCTTCCTGAAAAAATTATGCAAATGAAGCTGTGTAGATGTCACCTTTTTATGCAAAAACCTCTTGAGCAAAAACGGCTCCTAATTAATTATACAAATGAAGCATGGCAATATGTTAATCCATGCTTCATTTACATAGGCTTTTGCAAAAGAGGAAGCTGTGTGGCCGTAGCCTTAGTGCTTAATCACTAACTCCCTGCTATCCCACCCCTGAGCTCCTCAGTTCTGTCCTCTTCTCTATACTGTGGGCTGAATGGGCATGGGGGTGGGGCACAAATGACTAAAGACTCCAAACCCTACTGCACTCTCTATGGGATCCATGATATGCACCCTGATGGGACCCATCCAGTACACTGCTCCCAAGAGAGCCAGGACAGGACCTGACCCCACATCCCTACGAGTGGGTGTCTACTCTGCAGGTGGGAGCAAGCTTCCTAGCTCAGGAAGCCAGACACACACTGACTCTGCTTGAGTTAGCAAGCTAATAAGAGCAGTGTGGCTGGGTGTAATCAGATGGAATGGCTCAGGGGTAGCCCCCCAAATGTGAACTATAGGGGTTGTGAGTTGTTTTGCATATGAGCAGCCAGCCCAGGTCCCTACACATGGTACCTTCAGCTACCCTGGTGATAATAGCGCATTAGATTGAGTGGAACTAGCCTATGACTTCTTGCCCAAATAGGGAAGCTCGCTCCCAGCTGCTGTGTAGACGTGCCCAATGTTTGTCACAACCCCATGTCACTGTGCTCAGCTGAACCCATAGTGGTCTTTTTTCCTCTCCCCAGAATGCCAGCAGTTGCAGCAGTTGCTTGGTAAGTTCATCATCTCCCCAGTAGAGTCCCTGAGCAAAGGCTCCCAGCCACACACAGTGCTGAGCAGAGACAGAACCACCAACACCACAGGGCTGGGCTGGGTGAATTGTTTGGGCTAAAATCTGAGTCACGTTAGTTTCCCCAGTCATAGCCGCGCTGTGAGCTCTGTGCTGCACACACAGGGTTACCTGCTCTCCAGTCTGGTTACACAAATGCATTTTACCTGGCTTTTGACAACCCAGTGCCAGTCACCTTGTTCTGATGCAGGAGAAGGAGGCTGGTTGTTTTTTACAGATGGCTGTGACAGTGCAGGCTCTTCTGGGCCACTTCCCTGAACAAGGAGATGAGCAAGAGACCAGAAAGACTCACATTTCTGTGCTGTGTTGCCAAGCCTGGATCACAGCTCTGAGCTCCAGTCATCAGCCCGTCCATCCTCCCAGTTACACCTGGGGTGCGGAGCTCTGATGCCCCAAAGGGCTGTCAGTAGCACAGACAAGGAATTCCCCTGAGACAGAAGGGCTGACAATGTCAGAGCTGTATCAGGATCCCAACCCACGTCTGCCCTCATGGTTAGATGCTTTGCCAATCCCAGGGCTCCTGCCTGTTGGTGAGTTTAGTAAATGACTGTCTGGCTCATTCCAAAGCTGCTGGTGCCTGCACTGGGTGTGCTAGTGTCTGTAACTAACCCCAGTCACTATGGGGACCAGACAGGGCAGGATTAAGACCTTTAGAGGCCCTAAGCACTGAAAAGATTATGGTGCCCCCCCATATGTAATTCAAATAAAAACAATACTATACCGTAAAATCTCTCTTTTTTTTGGTACCCCTGCTTTGCTGGTGCCCTAAACACATGCTTAGTCTGCCTATTGGGTAATCCAGCCCTGGGACCAGAGCATCACACAGCAGCTGTTTCTGTCTCTAACACTTTTCTCCTCCCTATTTCAGGTGCTGAGAGGTTGACGTTGGAATCAGGTACTTGGCTAAACCTAGTTAATGTAATTCATGTGAACTAGGTACCATTTAGTGCACACTAGCACTTTGCTGCATGCTGGAGCTCACACCCCTTCTAGTATGAAAAATGGGGCTGTGAAGACAGACCCTGAGTCAGGGCGTGGGCAGACTTCCTCCAGGCAGCTCTGGGGATGCATCACAATTCTCACCTGCAAAGTATCTGCCATGCACATTTTGTGATTCCTGCATGCACACAGCTCTGGAGCTCTGGTGGTCACATCAGTCCCCATCTGATGCCCATCACTCCCTGCCCACTACCTCCCTGATATCCCAGCCCTGAACTCCCCAGTTCTGTTCCCTCCCTGCCTCTCCCCTCCTGCTCTAGGCCAGGGCCTCAATGACAAGATCTGACCCCTTATCTCAAGGGGTGCATAGTAAATTCAGGCCCACCCAGCCCCACAGGGTCCAGCCTCACAGGGGCCTTCCCTAGCTAAGCTCCTGCCAGCCACTCTCTCCTTGAGTTACACACTTGTGCAGATCAGCACCACAAAGAGATTGTATGGCACAGAAATAGGAGGTCTGAGTCTGGGTGCCATCAGTGGGGGGTGCTGCCCCAGCGATAATTTGTGGGTTCCTCTAAGTAAGACTTCCAATTGCACAAACCAAACACTCATGCCCCACCTGTTCCCTGAGGGTCTGCCCCTTCTATGAGGCCCCGTCATCCTTCTCCCTTTCCATCCTCACTCCATCGCTTGCCCTCCCCCAACATCACTCACTTTCACTGGACTGGGGGCTGAGGGTTTCGGGGAGCGAGAGAAGGTGCAGAGTATGGCTGAGGGTGAGGGCTTTGCGGTGGGGCGGTGGGTCATAGAATCATAGAACACTAGAACTGGAAGGGACCTCGAGAGGTCATCAAGTCCAGCCCCTGCTCTCAAGGCAGAACCAAGAACCCAATTGTGTGTCTTATTTCAAAATAGCTTATTTTGAAATAGGGAGCATCTACACAGCATTTATTTTGAAATACAGCACTCTTCCTCCGACTTCCCTTACTCCTCCTACAATGAGGGTCACAGGAGTCAGAATAAGAAACCCTCCAACTTGACAGTATTTTGACACGATTTCAAAATAACTGTCTGCTGTGTAGACACGGACTACATTATTTCAGAATAGTGTTGCAGTGTAGACATTCCCTAAGATACAGATTTGATTTTGTCCCCCAGTTCTGCCTTGTCTCACCTTTATCCCTGATATTACAGCCCATGCTCTCTTCCCACCCACACCCCAATTTCTGACTCAACTCCCATGTCTCCATGTCTATGACTTAGCTATTGACTTTGGTCACCTGCCCCCTTCGAAAGCCCTCCTCACTAAGTTAGCCAGTCTGTATCCATATACTCTCTTATCCCTTGATAGGTGGACGCCATTTCTGTTTAGCAGTCCTTCTTCAAGGGTTTGGGGTACAGACTCCAGGAAGGAGTTTGGTTGTGGGAGGGGACTCCAGGCTGGGACAGGGGGTTGGGGTGCTGGAGGTATTTTTAGGTGTGGGATCCTGGCAACACTTTCCACAGCTGAGTTCCTTCAGCTCCTAGAAGTACGGGCAGCCAGGGACCCCATGGCTCCTGGTTGGTGGGAGCTATGGAGCCAGCCCTTGGAACAGGGGCAGCATGTGAAACCTCCCTGCACCTACGGGCCACAGGGACCTGGCAGCTGCTTCAAGGAGCCGCACAGAGCCAGGGCAGGTATGGAATCTGCCTTAGCCTTGGACCTTCGCTGCATCACCAACCAGTCTTTTAGCATCCCAGCTGGCAGGGCTGACTGGAGCTGCCAGGATATTTGGCTCGTAAACTGGACTCCTGGCAAACCTAGCTCTGAGACCTTCTCTGTGGCTCATTAACAGCAATTTTGTCTGACATGTCCTGACAGCAGAGGAACTGAAAGCCTTGCTGGGCCCCTGGGCAAGGTGTGGGGAGGGGCCAGCTCCATGCTACTGCAAGGGGTGGGGCCTTGGGCAAAAGGGGCGGGGGCAGGGTCAACCAGCCCTCTTTGCCACCCAGACTTTGGCGCATTCCCCCCAGCCCTTAAAGCTGTCAGAGAGCACCATGTGGTGAATCAGTGGCAATTTAAATTGCCCTGGGCTTTGGGTTCTGCCTCAGGCCCTTTTGGATTGCCAGGCCCTGGGGCAGTGGACACCATTACTGTCCCTCAATGGCCGGCCTGCCTGAGACCCTTGGCTCATTGGCACATCTGCCCTGCAGCTGGGAGCGAGTGTCCCATCTTGGAGAGCTAGACACACCTCGCTCTGCTTGAGCCGGTGCACTTACAGCAGGAGTGTGGTGGGGCTCAGGGGAGTGACTCAGGGCAGCCACGTGAATATCTACCCAAGGTGTGTGAGTGGGTTGGTACTGGAGCCACTCGCCCAAGCTGCTGCTTCTGGCTCCCTGAGTCGCGCAGACCTGGCACCCGCCTGCCTCCCCGGACTGGGAAGCTCCCTCCCAACTGCAGTGCAGATGTAGCCAGTGCTTGGAACAGCTGCACCTACTCTCCTCACAACAACCCGCATTGAACCCATGTGGGTCTCCTTTTCTTCTCTCCCCAGAGTGCCAGGAGCTGCGTCAGAAGTTGGGTAAGTCCATTTGCCTCCCTGGGCAGAGGTTCCCAGCCACACATGCTGCCGAGCAGATCCAGGAGCACTGAGACCACAGGGCTGGGCTGATCAGAGCAGGTTGAAATCAGTCACAGTAGTCACTCAGCCCCACAGCAGCACCGGGAGGTCTCTGCAGCAGCCGCAGGGCTACCTGCTCTTCCGTCTGCATAGGCGCTGGAACTAGGGGCGTGGGGGCTGCTGCAGCACTCCCTGCCTACAAGTGGTTTCCATTATACACAGGGTTTACAGCTGGGCTCAGTAGCACTCAGCACCCCCACTATAAAATGGTTCCACCCCCTGTGTCTGGATAGACAGCCTGGTGTCACTTGGCCTTTGTCAGTTCAGTGCTCTGCTGCAGGAGAAGGGGCCAGTCACTTTCTATGGATGCCTGTGGCACTGCGGGTGCTGCTGGGCCACTCCCCAGAACACTGAGCTGAGCAAGAGACTGGACCCCGGCTCTTGTTTCCGTGCTGTGTTGCCAAGGCCGGATCCCAGCTCTGAGCTCCAGTCATCAGCCCGTCCACCCCCCAGTCACACCCAGAGTGCAGAGCTCTGATGCTCTGAAGGGCTGTTAGTAACACAGACAATTCCTCTGAGACAGAAGGGCTGGGAATGTCAGAGCTATGTTGGGATCCAGACCCACGTCTGCCATCACAGTTAGATGCTTTGCCAATCCTTAGTTTCCTGCATGTTCGTGCTTATCTCTAACTGCCAGCCCCACTCCTATCAAACCCGAACTGGGGCAACAGTGTGGCTGTGGGGTCTGTAGCTAACCCCAGTTGTTATGGGGCACAGAGCCTGTCTCTACCTCTAACATTTTTCTCTTCCCTATTACAGAGTCTTGGGATAAAGAGAAGGAAGCCCTGGAATTAGGTACTTGGACAATCCGTAGTAGACGTGAGCCCATGCTGGGCTTCACTGTTGTAGAATATTCACCACATGCACCATGTAAATTTAACTCACCTTCATGATCAACTCCCCCCAAAGTTTGCAGCTCTCTGATAGAGGCAGCAGCAGAAGTGGAGGGGGCAGGCAGCACCGCTGAGCCAGTGCTGGGGGCATCTGGCTTTTAAGCTGACTCCCCCCAGCACTAGTTCCTGCTTCCCCGCTCCCCCTGCTACAAAGTCATCAAGGGTGGGGGGGAGGGGAGGAAGGATGCAAGTAGTCGAGAAGTTTAACTGATAAGCCTGGGCTTATTAGTTAATCATATACTTGACTACTTATTTATATCCCTCCTGGTAACCCTACTCCAAATCCCTACTCCCTAGCTCCATGGGGTGTGGTGAACCTGTGGCTGGGCAACCCTAGACCCCTAATCCCACCCCTTCTGTCTGGGGCACTGCCCCTTGCATGCCCACCAGAGCCCAGCCCCCATTGTGGCTGCTGAACTCTGCCCAGTGCCCCCAGGCCTTCCACCTCAGTGGTGCCTGTTGGCCCCTTCCCCCAGGCTAGCACCTACCCCAGACTCCCTCTGGCCCTAGAGCACTGAGATGCACGTCCCCAGCCCCTCTCCCAGCACTGGAGGGCCGGGCAACATAGCCCCAGCCTCCCGGGGCCCTAGTCCCTAGCTATCATTTCCAGCGACCTACCCAGGCCGCACTGCTAGGCTCAACCCTTGGCTGGCAGGCCTCAGCCACCCTGTGCCATGCCATGAAGCCCAACCTTCAGCTGCCCCCTGTTCCTGAAGGTTCCCCTGACCAAGCTACCAGCCCCAGTGCCTGGCTGACCTACCTCCCTGCCCATGGTGCATGCAGCAGGCGGCATGGCGCCCATGCCAGGGCCCTCCCAGCGCAGGGCAGGCACAGGCCCAGCAGGGTCCCTAGAAAGCAGCCTGCTTGGGCTGGGGGCTGGGTGTAGCTATGGTGAGGAAGGGGCCTGGACTTGGTCAGAGTGTTGTGGGGATCAACAATGGCTATTTGGGTTGGCACAGCCTTTGCTGGCATACAGCACGCCCCACCCATGCCTGTGTGGGCTTTGTGAGATTCACCCTGATGGGCCCCACACACATTGTCACTCTGGGAGCTGAGAGAAGACCTGACCCCACAGTGCTTGGTGTGGAGAGTAAATCCAGGGCCGCCCAGCCCCACGGAGCCTTTCCCCAGCTCAGCTCCTGCCAGCCACTGAGCCTAGAGCTACACTCTTGTGCAGACCAGCACTGCAAAGGGATTGCAGGGAACAGAATATGGTATCTGAGGCTGGGTGACAGGCTGCAGCCGGGCAGGCCACTCTCTATGTAATCGGTGGAACACCTAAGGCCTGGGGACCGGATCCAGCCCCCAGCTTGCTTGGATCTGGCCCCTGAGGATAAGAGCTTCCCCCTCCAAGCAATGGGGAGTTAGTGTTGATGCTCCAGTCCCTCTGGGGGCTGGAGCACACAAAAATCTACTAGCCTGGGCCCCCCTAGGCTCTGGTGTGCGAGGAGAATTTGGGGAGTGTCTTTCTGCTTCCCAGTTGGTTTTTGTTTGTTGGTTTGCTTCTCATTAGTGTGCAGGCCCTGCCTGATTTTTCTATGGGTCAATGGCCTCCAGGCCCAAAAAGGTTCCCCACCCCTGCCCACTGCTTTGTGTGACACTCTCATCCCTCATTCCCAGCAGTGCTGTTAGCAAGTCTGGGGGGAGCTGCCCCATGGGCTCTGCTTAAGGGCTGAGCTGAGGCCTCATGTGTTGTTCATTAACAACAGTTTTCTCTGCCATGCTGTCAGATCTGAGACCCTTGGCTCACACGCTAGAGCTGGGAGTGAACATCCCGGCATGGGCAGCCAGATGCACTAGCTGTGTTATGGTAGCACGTGAGAAACAGCCATGGGGGTGGGGGCAGCAGGGACAGTGTCTGAGTCTGGCTGCTCAGGTATATTCCCTGGGGCCCAGGTGGTTTGGACTTGAGCAGCCAGCCCAAGCTGCAGCACCTGCTACCCCTGGCTGCTCTGTGGCTTTTAGCACAGTGGCTCCAGCTCACGTCTGCCTGCCCAACCTGGGAAGCTCCGTCCCAGTGGCAGTGTAGCTGTGCCCACAGCGTAGAAAAGCCCCATGTGACTCTGCTTGGACTGACCCAGGCTGAACTCATGATTGTCCCCTTTTCCTCTCTCCCCAGAGTGCCAGAGGCTGTGTGTGATAATTGGTAAGTTCATCCACCTCCCCAGTAGAGCATCCGAGCCAAAGCTCCTAACCGCACGGTGCTGAGCTGATCCAGCAGCCCCTACACCACAGGGCAGGGCTGAGTGTCAAGTTCAGGTGGAAATCAGAGTCACTTTACAGACACCCCAGTCCCACAGCAGCACTGGGAGTTCCCTGCAGCAGCCACAGAGTTATCTGCTCTCCTGTCTGGATAGACACGTGGGGTCACCTGCCTTTGTCTGGCCAGTGCCAGTCACTTTGTTGTGATGCAGGGAAGGGAGCCATCCACTTTCTCCACTTTCACTGCAGGCTCTTCTGGGCTATGTCCCAGAACATGGTTCATGTTTCCATGCTTTGTTGACAACAGCAGATCCCAGCTGTGAGCTCCAGTCATCAGCACATCCATCCCCTACTTACCCCTGGAGTGTGGAGATTTGATGCTCCAGGGGGCTGCAGAGCTGCTAGTTACATGGACAAGGAATTCCCCATAGACAGAAGGGGTGCGAATGTCAGAGCTGTGTCCTGATCCAGACCCCTGTCTCCAGCAAAGTGAGATGCTCTGCAAATCCCAGGGCTCCTGCCTTTTGTTGTCTATCGCAAACTGCCAGCCCTGTTGTTGTGAAAGCTGCTGGTTCCTGGGGCTGGGAGTGTGGCTGGGAGTGTCTGTCATTAACCCCAGTCATTCTGGGGCACACGCATCACTGAGCATGTCTCTGGGTCTAATTCTTTTCTCTTCCCTATTTCAGAGTCTCAAAAGAAGGAGAAAGAGAAGAAGCGGGAGAAGGAGGAGAAGAAGAAGAAGGAGCAGGAGAAGAAGGCAAAAGAGAAGAAGAAGGAGGAGGAGAAGAAGGCGAAAGAGAAGTAGTTCTTGTGTTAGTGTCCCTATGGGTGCTCCATGGGTGGAAGATTTCTCACAGCACTGTGTGTTCAGCCCATGCATGCTAATGAACCTCATGCCCTCTGCCATTGTTAGCACTGCTTGGGTGAAACACTATCTCTCCCTTTGCTGCATAGCTCCCTAACAGAGAACCCTAACACAGCAGGGACAGAGGGTGGATTATGGGGCACCTGCAGGAACACTCCCGAAGAGCCAGTTACTGCACAGGGTGAGTGATCAGTTCTTTCTTGGGATCAGGGACTTGGCCAGTCCCTAGTAACCGTGTGTCTGGGCTTTATCACTGTAATGCCGTGGTCACCAACCAGTCGATCGCGATTGACTGGTCGATCACGAGGCCTCAACCAGTCGATCGCGAGGTATTTGGGCCCCCCTATTTTCTCCCCACCCCCGAGAAGCCCCACTACCTACTTCCAGCATAGTGGACAGAAGTCCTGCCTGCAGCTTTGTGCCACTTCGGAAGTGTGCTGGCTGCTCCCCTCCCACAGCTCTGTGGCGTGCTGGGCACACTGCGGGAGGGGGCGTCAGCCCCGGAGGAGGAGTGCGGCGGCTTCCCTGTGCCATAGGAAGGGTGAGTCGAGTGCAGGGGTTTCCCTGTGCCGCGGGAGCGGGGGTTGGCCCTGGGGCAGGCGTGCGTGGGGGTTTGGCTGTGCCACGGGAGGTACGCACCAGTCCCGGAGGAGGCATGCGCCGGCTTCCCTCTGGGGGGGGGGAGAATCCTGGGAGGAGGTGGGTGCAGGGGACTCTCTGTTCCCTCTCCCCACTCCCCACTCCCCTGTTACCTCTCCCCACTTCCCAGCCTCAGAAACCTGTCCCCACTGACACCCTGTCCCCTACCCTCCTGGCACCCTCTCCCCCACTCCTCACTCCCCTGTCCCCTGTTCTCTCTCCCCAGTCCCCAGCCTCAGAAACCTGTCCCCACTGGCTCCCTGTCCCTAGCCCTCCCAGCACCCTGTTCCCTCTCCCCACTCCCCAGCCACCTCTTCCCATTCCCCAGCCCGCTCTCCCCTCTCCCCACTCTCCAGTTCCCTCTCCCCAATCCCCAGCCTCAGAAACCTATCCCCGCTGGCACCCTGTCCCCTGCTGAAGCACCCACTAGCACCCTTCCCCAGTACTATGTCCCCTGCTCCCACCAACACAGTTGGGGCCACATTAGTGAAGCTTGGGGGGGGGGTTGGAGGAGGGGTTTTTTTGCATCTCACTTGTTTGGCCCCAACTGACTTTTCTGTGGGTCAGTCACCCCTGACTCAAAACAGGTTCCCTGCCCTTCTCAGAAATAAAGACAATGCAGAAACTTTGTTTGCTGCATGGGGAGCGCGGCACCCAAACAGCCGCTTGTGCCTCTTGCTCCCGTGCCGTGGCCCGGTTGAGCGGCATAGAAGTCAGCCGAGTGCCACGGCGGGAGGCAACAGTGCCGCCCAGAGGGAACACGTAACGCTACAGAGTTACAGAGTCACAGACATTGGGCTACTATATATATATGACTAGCCAATAGCCCGTCATAAGACGGGATTTTCGGGTCTCTCCTTCACGTCCGTCTCTCTCTGTCTCTCCTCCTCCTCCTACTGCCTCTCCCTCTCTCTCTCTCAGCTCTCCTCCGCCTCCTGCCTCTCTCTCTGTCTCTCTCTTTCTCTTCTCCTCCCCCTCCTGCCTTTCACTTGGGGGACCACGAAGCCCAAACGGGAGCAAGCAGTGCAAGCAGCTGTTTGGGGTCCATGCTCTTTGTGCTGAATGGGGAGCATGGAGCCCAAACAGCTGCTTGCGCCCCTTGCTTCCGTGCAGCAGCCCAGCTGAGCGGCGCAGAAGTCAGCTGAGCGCCACGGCAGGAGTCAAAGTGGGGCGGGGCAGTGATGTACACGGTGACGTGACTGAGGCAACAGTGCCGCCCAGAGGGAACAGCCAGCATTTCAGCATTATAGAGTCACAGACACTGGGCTACTATATATATGATGAAACCTGGCCAACAAACCCCCAACTGGGGCCAAGCCCCCATCTGGCCACAGCATCATAACACTCCTGCACTTCCCTTTCCCCCAGACCCTACATCTGAGCCTATCAGACACTGGAACCCCCTGCCCTGAGCCCCTCACATACCCCAACCCAAATTCCTGAACCCTCACATCCAGAAGTCTGTGGCTTGTGTAGTACCCTAACCCTACATCTGACCCCAACACTGCCTGGCCTGGAGCCCCCTCCCCGAGCCAGCGTTCCCTTATCCACCTCCTCCTGCATCCAGATTTCCTCCCAGAGCTTGCACCTCTCATCCCTTCCTATACCCAAATCCCTCATTCCTACCCCGGAGTCTACACATCCTATCTCAACCCAGCGTGGGTACGGCTAGACTGCAGGAGTTTTTCAGGATTCTGGAGATATCCCAGAAAAACTCTTCTGCATCCAGGGATGCGTTTGTTCTTCCACTTCTTTTAGTGGAAGAGCAAATATGATCTTTCAGTCACCCCTATATTCCTCTTTCCACGAGGAATAAGGGGGCTGCCAAAAGGAGGTTTTTTTCTGACATTTGGTCCAGTCTAGACAGGCCAACTGTTGGAAAAACCTCTTCCTACAGAAGAATTGGGAAAAAAAGCAGCAGTATAAGGGTTGGGGATAGCAAGTGATGGAGAGGAGGAGAATAGATAAGGCGGGGCTTCAAGGAAGGGGCGGGGTGGTAGATCTTGGCTTGTTCTGTCATTTAAAAAGTGACCTTGGGGGGAAAAAGGTTGGAGACCACTGCAATGGGCAGATCACGGCATGCGCTGTGTGTGGACACCAGCCACCTTCATGATCATCCCCCATCCCCGGGAAACAAACAAACACGACCAAGTCTGCAGCTCAGGTTTCAGTATCCTCCCTACCAGCATAAGGGGCTCTGATGCCGGGGAACAGCAGGGACTAGGGCAGGGCAAACTTCCTCCAGGCAGTTCTGGGGCCATGTCCTGATGCTGACTTCAAAAATCCCCACTGCCCTACGCTGGGCTCCCTGCATGCCCACAGCTCTGCTGGGCCCCTCAGTTCCCCCCTGCAGCCCCCGGATAGCCCAACCCTGAGCCCTCCAGACCTACAGCTCTGCCTGTGCCCTCACCTGAAGCCAGTGCTCACATAAGGCACCTGCACCCCCAATGACAGGGTGGTACCAGGTTACAATGGCACACTCAATAGGGGCCCAGCCTGGCCTGATCGTCTTCTGCTGCACCTGGAGCAGCTGACTCCTTTCTACCCTTTCCCCTCCCGCTCCCAGCTTCCTCTCCCACCCATCACTTGCTCCTCTCGATTGGCTGGCCCAGGGCTTCTCTCTGCCTCATCCCCACCTTCTATCTCCTCCCTGCCCACTGCTGACTCCAGCCGAGGGCTTTTCTCTGGCCCCAGCACCGGTAGGCAGCTGTGGGTGGATCAAAGGCTGGTAACTGCTTTGGGCTCCTTGCCAGGCCTGCCTCTCCCTGACCCTGAGGAAGCTGCAGGCTAGTGAAGTTGGAGGCTGCCCCCCACCCCCAACAGAGCTATGTAAGCAGATGGATTTCCATGTAACATTTCGCGTTGCTTGGTTCCTTTCTATTTGCCAGTGACCGGCTCCCAGAACAGCAGCTCCTGTCACAATGAGTTCCTTGTGTTCGCCGGGCCCTGACCATGTTTGTTCCTCTTCCCTTGCAGGTTTCAGGCGGGCTCGGAGCCACATGGGTGAGTGGGGCTGGGAGGGGCTGAGCAGAGGCTGAGCCGGGGTCAGTGGGATCGTTGTTTCGTAGCTGGGCTGTCAGGGGTGTGATGTCCCCATGAGGCTGGCGGGACAGGGCGGGTGTTGGCTACAGAGCCGTGGGGCTGGATGCTGTGAATGGCCCTGAACACACTGCCCTGAGCTGTAAGTCTCATCCCAGGCAGCTCCCTCACAACCTCCCTCAGTTAGTCCTGACACCCCCGAACTCCCACTGGCCCTTCAGCAATGATCTATCCCCACCCCATCAGCTCCCCTGACAGCCCCACTCAGCCCTCCCCTCACAGCCTGCAGAGTCGTCAGCCTCTGGGCACCCTGCATGGCCCCTGCAGCCCCTAAAGCCTCTCAGGGACAGACCCCACCCCAGCTCCTCCCACCTCGCCACCAGCTCAGGGGCTAGGCCCAGCCACAGCCCTGCAGCTCCCCAGAGCCCGTACCCATCCAGCCCAACGCCTCAGAGGCCCCTCAGCCCCTCCCTCTGTCTTCTGGCTGGAATCCTTGTCCCATGGGATCCTGGGGTCCCCCACTGACCAGTGGCTAAAGGTATCACTCTGTTTTCTCTCTCCAGGTTGTCACCCTGAGCCAGGAAGGAAACACCCTGGACTCACCATGTCTGAGGTTGGCAAAAAAGGCCAACATGACCCCCAGAACCTGCCAAACCCTCCCATAAAGCAAAGGGAATTGTGAGGAAAAACTCTCAGCACTTGCCTCCAGAGGGGATCTCTGGAGCTGACTCTGATTCCATGGATACCAGGGCCAGGAAATACATTGAGGGAATCAGATCCAGATGCAACACTTGGGAAAGGACCTTTCCTCACAGGAAAACCTCAGCGATTCATGATCACGCTTTGACTTGCCCCCACTTACATGGGAATGTGTTGATTGGAGGGGGCTGTATTAATGTGACTGTTCAATGTAGGAAATTCCATACACACCAGTCAGGGGATGCAGAGGGGAAGGGTCTCACAGTGGTCTTGACTCACTCCCATTGCAGGTGTGGAAGAAAACAAGCCTTCACTCTGCGTTTGTGAGCAACAAGTAGTCAGAGACAGTTTATTAGAGCAATATTGCAAGGGAAGAAGCTGCTGCCAGGCAGATAATTGAATACAAACAATTATGAAGCAGTTTATATACTGTCCATTAGACATAATAACATGAAACAATTAGTCTCCTTCTCATTACAAACACCAATGGCTAACAGTTATTTAAGTTCCACCCAGATGCTCCTTATCTCAAGGTCCCTGCCAGAGTCAGCATTCTGTCCTTATCTCTGTATGGAGACGAGAGGCAAAGGCAGCATCTTATTACCGCTCTTGCGTTGTCAGGCCACAGACTTAGCCTGACTCTTGCTCTCTTGCTGACAAGACCAAGATGGCTGCACACAAATTCCCTTATTCCCTTTTCCCTGCCTCCACACAGGCCATGTAAGTGGGTTGCTGAGTCGGGCCCTTTGTGATGGCCATGCTCTGAGCAGCACCCCAAGGGCTGAACCTGCCCCCGCTCCTCCCGCCCCCCCCCCGAGGCTCCCCGGGGCTCTGGCCAGGCTGGCTGGGCTCACAGGGAGCAGGGACTGCAGAAGCTTCTCATGGAACAAGGACGTGGGCAATTTCATATACTGTTGGAAATTGTAGCAGGGGGATGGGGTACAGGAGGGGAACAGGCTGCCAGCTGCAGCATTGCCAAGTCTCATGGTATTTGCTGTTCCCTTAAAGCCCCAGCTCCTGGAGTCTTGGGATTGGGGTTGAATCTCAGCTTTGGCTTAAAATAATAAAATGTAAATCTGAAGCCTGTGGCTGGTGTGAGGCTGTAACATGTGACCCCAGGGCCCCCATGTGCTGTGTCTGGCTTCACTCCTGGGAATGCTGCATTGAAACCCTGAGGCCTGGCTCTTGGTTAATTGCAGGCCATGATGGGACCCAGCAGCAAATGGGGGGCAGGGAGCCCTGGGCAGTGCTGTCAACAGAAGCTGAGTCTACTCTAGGTATAATGTGTGTGTGTGTGAGTGTTATGAGCTGGCTGGGCCAGGCAGTGCTCTCAATGTCAGATCCTAGTGGAGACATGGCTGCCCTGGTGCCTGGGCATTTTACCTCCCTGTAGTAAGTTGAGGTGAACCTCAGGCCACCACGAGTCCAATGCTTTGTGCTCATCACCTGGCAGTCCTGCCCCAGTCCCCCAGCCAGCACCCTGTGTGTCTCACGGGGACCCCCTGCCTGGCAGAGAGGGATGGGCTCATGGGCTGCCAGTGCTGGGCAGAGACAGATATTCAAACCAGGCCTGCCCATTACCTTGACAGTCCCAGGCAGAAATAGAGTGGCACTCCAAGCCCAGGCCCCTGGGGGGCCATAAGAACAATCCTCCAGGGGGCCCAACAGCCATGGGTCGCAGTGTGAGGCAGCTCAGAGTGGAAACAGTTGCAAACCCCACAACCTCCTGAAGCTGCCTGCGGAGCTGCTGCTTTTGGGGAGCCAGCCTCTTCTCCTCGCCCACTGCCTTGTGGCCTTACTGTGTCCTCTGCCATCTGCCAGGGTGCTGGGCTCCTCTGGCGCTAGGTGGGAACCATTGCTGGCTGCCATTCCACCAACACCCCTTATTTCCCCATGTACCTCACCTCAGCACCCTGGAAGCCCCAGTTCACCACTGCCACAGAACCGTGCTACAGTTTGCACAGTCTGTCTCGTGAGGTATCATTTTCCAAGGGTTGATGTGTGGAACACTGACATGTTGGGTTGTGTGTGCTGTCCCCATGGGTGAGGTTCTGAAGTTTTGCTGTATGTGGTGAGGTTGAGTGACACTAGCAACAGCCAAGGAATTTAATGGCCCACTCCTCAGGACAGAGGTCTGAGAACAGACTGGTTTTTCCCATTAGCCTGGAAGGATGGGCAATAGGGGGTCCTACCAAGACAAGTGGTCATGTCACCTGGTGCTGGGATCCATCTTGGTGGTTGTATATCTCCACAAGAGCAGAGGGAAAGTTAAAACTGACCACGAGGCAGGGCAGTCCTCAGGCTGTATAGACCATCACTGAATTTGGGGCCCTACAACCTTCCCCAAATTTAGTGGTGCATAACCCTATGCTGTGTATGCCTAGCAACCGGCCATGGCAACCCCATCCCTCAGCCATCCCCTCCCCCATGGTCTCAGCACTGGTGTTACAGCAGTCCCCAGCCCCTGGCTCCTCCTCCATCCCCCACTGACTCTGTGATGGCTCCTGTGGCCAGCACCATCCCCCATCCACCAGGCCGGGCATCTCCCCCCTCCATGGGCTGAGCCCAGCTCCCTCTCACCAGGCAGCAGCATGCAGCAGGGGTGCGTGAGAGAGGAGCAGGGGTCGGCTGCGCAGTCGGTGGCTGGAAAGCAGCAACAGTTCCCCCTTCAGATTGCTGCTTCTCTCTGGCCCTCTGCTCCTTCAGTCCAGGTTCTCGCTGCGCCTCCCTCCCTGGCCTGCTCCAGGGTTACCGACTCTCCCAGACCAGACAGACTGGATGCCACTGCAGCAAAATCTCCATCCCTGTCCCCTCTCTTCCTGCTCCTGCTCCACCCCAAGGCTCATGCACCCCACCCTGTCCCCCACATCCACAACCCTGCCCCAACTCTTCCCCGCCTCTTCTTACCCCCTGGCCCAGGGATTCTCAAACTGTGGGCCCCAACCCCCCAGGGGGTTGCGAGCAACTTAGAGGAGAGTCGCAGTATCACAAAGTCTGAGAACCCCTGCCCTTCCCCATCCCTGCTCCTCCCCTTCTCTTCCAGAGCCTGCTGCATGCCACAAAACAGCGGGCTGCAGTGGGCTGGAGGTGCAGGGAGGGAAGGGGAGGAGTTAATTGGTGAGGCCACTGGTGGGTGGGAAGTGCTAGCAAAGGGAGAAGTTGGGTAATTTTTTTCCATGGGTGCTCCAGCCCTAGAGCACCCACAGAGTCAGCTCCTTTAGTGGGTTCCTTATCCATGGAGCTGGGGCTGAGTTGATTTTCCTAAAGACCCCAAACCCTCATGGATTTATCCTTTTACGGTGCCATCACAACAGGAGCCCCCTTCCCCCCCTTCCCCCAAGGGCTTTTGCACTGAGCACAGTGGGACTCGTTCACTGTCACTGCTCAGACCCTGGCTTCTGGGCTTCAGAGCAAGGCTCCCCTGGAGAGCATCAGAGATAGAAAGAAAGAGCCACAGAGACACCAGCTGGGGCAGAAACTGGTGTGAGATTCTGCAACTCCCCCTCCTTCTCCCCCCCACTGGCTGGGCTGCTCGCTCGGGGTCAGGCCAGGGAGCGCTCACTGCTAGGGAAGGGGGGGGAGTGTCTGCAGCTCATGCGTTATCAGTTTGTCCTACAGATCCAGCTCTGAGCAGCAGCCGGTCACTCTCTACCCCCCTCAGTATGTGCTGGCATCTGCACCAGGCCCCATGGTTTGGGGTCTCCGTGGAAGCTGCCTTCTATGGGCAGGGCCCAGCATGGCCTGACAGGCTACCGGGGGGCCTGGTGAGGGGCAGGCACTAGCCAGAGGCAGCCCCCCCCACCATGGTGGTGGTAGCTGGAGCAACCCAGCATCCTACAGTGTCCTGCTGCTCTCTCCCAACCCCACTGTGCTCTGCTTCACGGCAGCATGCAGTAGAGTGTCCCAGCGCTGGCCCCAGGGCACTGCACGCCCTGACGCCATGGTGCAGCAGAGTGCAAGGGGCCTGGAGAGGGTGGCAGGGGCAGCGGAGCAGGATGCTGCCAACCCACACCAGGCCCCCTGGTCATGCCCCAGCTCGTGTTGCTTGGAGGACAGGGTCCTGGGAGAGGGAGTGAAGCAGAGGCAGGGGCGGGGCAGGGGTGGAGCAAAGGTAGGTTGGGGCCTGCAGCAGGTGGGAGGTTGCCCCAGAGCCTGCACCCCATAGGGATGGCCTTGCCTGTGGGCAGGCGAAACGGGATTAATTCTGCTCTGTCTGCCCCAGGGTTTGGCCAGCAGAAGGGAGGCAGGATGCAGCCCAGGGGCCAGGCCCAGCAGGGTGGGGGACTCTCTGTGAGATCAGTCAAACCCCTGCAGCTCATTTCCCAGCCTGTGTCTCTGATACTTGCCCTGTGATTTTGGGCCCATCCCAGCCAGGCTCTCCCCACACGGGGACACAAACAGCCCCGGGCATTGGCTTCTAGGCTCAGCAGGGACTGTTAGCTCAGCCAGTCTAACCTTCTGGCCAGCCCAGCGACTCCCCCAGCCCCCTGCATCGAGCTTGTATGGGACCGAAAGGAGTGACATGCCTAACTCTCCCTGGCTACCAATCAGGTGCCCGGTCTGCCTGGGAGCTCTAGTGATTCCCACCACTCTAGTGATTCTAGTGCCTGGCTTCTATGTTAGGTTCCTAAATACCTTGGTCATGCTGGTCCCTGGTGCAGAAAGGCAGCGTGACCTAGAGGACACAGCACTGGCCTGGAAATTGGCAGTCTTGGGACTTGTCTATACTGGCAAGTGACGGCACTAAAACGTTCTCTCTCAGGGGTGTGAAAACTCACCCCCTCAAGTGCAGCAAGTTGCAGCACAGTGGCTTGCGAGTGTAGACAGGCTTCTAGTGTGGGAGCTAAGCCCCTCGTGGAGGTGGTTCACCGAGAGCGCTGGGAGCACCAGCACTCTAATTCTGCGAGTGTAGACAAAACTTCTTAGCTTCTGTTTCTGGCTTTGTCCTGATGGGTGGCTTCAAGCTGCTCACTTCTCCACCTTCCTGTGCCTCAGTTTCCCTCCTGAAAGAAACACTTTGAGGTCTGGCAGGGCCCGTGTCTAACAAAGTGGGTTTGGCTCAGTCCTGTTGCTAAATCAGGGGAGGGGTTTACATCATTATATTTGACGTGTGTTTGATTCTTAGGCTTCCGGCACTAAATAAAGACACTGTGGCCAGGTCCATATGTGGGAGAGGAAATGGGGAGTGGTGATGATCAGATGCGAGAACAGGACAGGACAGAGCAGAGAGGGTGTGGCGTCCCTACTGCCTCAACCATGGGGCCCTGATAGGGTCTGCAAGCAGCAACAGTGTCTGGGTACCCGGCAGCCTAGATGCGCATCTTTCAAAAAATAAACCCTTTTTTGAAAGATCCCTTATACAATGAGGTTTACAGGATCTTTCGAAAAGGGGTTTATTTTTCAAAAGATGTGGGTCTAGACTGCCTTTTTTTTTTTTCCAAAAAGCTCCATTTCGAAAAAAGCAGTGGCCATGTTTATGCTAATGAAGCCCAGGATATTTAAATCCCCGCTTCATTAGCAATTTCAACATGCAGCCCATCACTCCCTGTGCCAGCCCCTGCAGTAGGGGGGTTCAGGTCGGTCAGCAGCAGCGCCTGGGTCTCCAGCTGCAGCTGGGCCACCTCCTGCAGCCGCTCAGATCCAGGTGAGGGGCCATGAACACCCTGGGCCCAGGGGCTCACCCAGTACCCAGGAGAGGGTGGGGAGGGGCAGCCCCAGTGTCTGGCCTGAGCTCTGTGAACAACCTCACTGACTCCTGCAGCCTCACACAGCTGCCCTGCAGCCAGGGCAATGGATGGGGTTGTGGGGGCTGCTGCTACCTGGTTCCCTGTTTTTCCTGGTGGGGGACTCTGCTGAGAGCATTGGAAGATGTGAGGGTGGAAGGGGGATGGATCCCTGCGAGGGGCGTGTGGGGCCCAACCTGCGCTGGGTCCCTGACATGGGGGGGCGCGTGTCCCCTGCTGGCCACTGGAGTCACCCTGTTCCCTTCCCTCCCGCACAGAGTCCCCCTGGGCCTCAATGGAGCGCTGCAGGGAGCGGGTGGACTCCTGGGTGGAGGAAATCGCAGTTTACGATATTGAAGAACAGCTCCGCACCCGGGACACAGTACAAACTTTCTTCACCTGGGTGGGACCCGAGATTGTCTGGCCCCTTCCCAGCACGTCCCCCCCCACGAGGGGCTTGTCCCTGGGGATCCCCCTGGGGCTCCTTCTCCTGCATGACCTGGGCCCCCCAGGCTGGGGGCTCTTGTCATGCACCAGTTGGGCCCCCACAAGCCTGGGGCAGCAGTTTGGGTGGGGGGTGCTTGGACCACCAGCAGCTCCCACCTCCACTCCTGGGAGGCCTGAGCCCTGCAGCTGTCCAGGGTGGTGCAGGCAGGTCCCAGGCTCACAGACTCTCTCTGGGGGTGCAGAGCCCAGCCGCCCTGCAGCGATTCCTCTTGGCCATCCCCACCGCCTGCCTCGCCGCCCTCCAAAGGGGCGAGGGCACCCTGGTGCCCCGCTGCACCAAGGACACTGTGGTGGCCAGGATCGTGATGAGCGAGTCGCGGCGGCTGGGAGGAGGGGATGGGATACATGGGGTGGACAGGAGTCTACCTGGGCCATGGGTGTGGGTGGGAGTGCTGGAAATGTGTTGGGTGGGGCCAGGAGTGCTGAAGAGGGAGGTGGACATGGGGAGGGTGGCTGGGGATGCTGGAGGAGGGAGGGACAGAGAAATGGGGTAGGTCTGGGAGTGCTGGACAGAAAGGCGGATTTGGGACAGGGAGGGGTCTCCCCGGGCCATGGGGGTGTTGGAAGGCAGCAGAGCGCGCTGCTGGGGATGCGCCTAGGGGTGCAGAGATGAGGAGATTCAGAGGCTGGTCACCAGGGTAGTTAGGGGCAGGAGACGGCCTGGGGACAAGGATTGAGCTGGTCCTGGTTTGGGAAGGGGGGGTGCTGGGAGGGCCCCTGTGCCGGGCAGGGGGGCTACAGGGCAGTGGGAGGCAGTGGGGTTGGATCCTGCTGGCTGGGGGGTGCTGGCCGTGTGAGCGTCTCTTGGGGACGTGCTGGGGGCCCAGTCTCACACGCCCCTTTGTCTCCTTGGGGTCTCACAGGAGATCACGGAGGACTCCCCACAGTTACTGGTCTTAGCCAACTGCCTCAGTGCCGCCTGCAGCCTCAGATACCGACCCCCCCCCCCACCAGATCCTTCTCCCTCCTAAGGGCAGATCCCCTGACAAGTGGGTGGGAAAGTCTCTGTCTCCTGCTGCTGACTTAAAAGTCTCTGCCCCTCTCTCCTGCCAGCACCTTGAAGCCTCCCCTGCAGGCCCAGCTCCTGAGCCCCCTGCTCAGGGCTGCAGTAAGAGAGACTGTGTCTGGGGACTGGCAGCGGGAGCCCATCCATCAGCAGGTACGTCCCCTCCCTCACGCCCCTCCTCCCCCCAGCCAGGAGCAGGAGCAGCCTCTGGGCCCTGCTCCAGGGATGGGCTGGAGCTCTGGAGAGGAGTGGGGGGGGGGGCAGAGGGAGGGAAGAAGCTGCAGGTTTGGATCCTTCCCTCCGGGGTTCCCGTTGCTCTCCCGGGGGGCCTGTCCCTTCCATGCCCAGCCTGGGCTCTTCCCTGCTCTGATGTCTGCGAGGCGGCTCAGACCCTGCCTACGGGTCCTGACCTGCCTCTTTCCCCCACAGCACCTGAGCACGTGGCTGGATTCCCGCCTGCCCCAGGAGCGAGCCAGGTCCCTTGGCAGCACCACGGCCCTGCTGCGAGTCGCCACCACCCTCCTGGGGTTTGACCTAAGTGAGCTCAGAGCCGTGGGGTCTGGTGCTGCAGGGCGCGGGGCTGGGAGCGTCCCCCGGGGAGGCAGAGGCAGAGCCGGGAATGGGCCGGGACTGATCCGCATTCTCCTTTCCCCGGGGAGGGGCGACCCTGGGCCTTTCAGGGGGAGCTCTTGTGTGACTGCACCTGGGCCTGGGGACTGGTTAGTGGCCGTTAGTGGATCCCCTTGTTCCAGCCCCGGAGTGACCCTTCAGTCGGGGCCATTCTTCAGGTTTGTCTCCTCACAAGACCGTGCCTGCCCCCGCCCCACGCCCCAGGAGGTGTCTCTGTCCATCCCCTGAGCTTAAAACCGCCTCGGCGGTGTTTTGCATGGGACGTGCAGCCCCAGGATGCTGAGGGACCCCCCCCTTCTCTCCCCTCAGAACTCAGCCGACTGGCCCAGGATGGGTCACCACGTGGCCCAGCTGGGCCTTTTCATTTCGGACCCATCCGAGGACGTCAGCCGGCTGGCCCGGGAGGGGGTGCACAGTCTCTACCAACTCGTCCTGCACCACAGGGGTAAGGAACCAGCTGGGAACTGGGCCCCAGGGACACCCTGAGGGTGCCGGCGGCGGGGGACGGGACCCAGCCCTTTTCCCCCAGACTGGCCCAAGGGGGGATGCGTCCCTCTGTGTTCCCGTCCTTCTGCCCCCTTTGCCCTTCCATTTGCCTAGGGATGACCTGCAGGGACCCGTGGGAGGGGAAGGGCTCAGGACCTGCCAGCAGAATGACCCTGTTGTGTCTCTTCCAGGCCTCAACATCCACCAGGCAGAGGACCTGTGGTGCAGGCACTGGTATAAAGACAGCTGGGTCCTGGCTCACAGCAACACAGTCAGGGTGGGAGAGGTAAGGACACGCTGCCGGGGCAGGACGCGGCTCGGGGATGGGGCTGGCTGGGGCCCTCGTGCGGGTAGGACGCGGGGTGGGATGCGGTGAGTAAGTCACTGATTGAACGGTCGATGCATTTTCCCTCGACTGTTCGACCCGTGGACAGGGCGGCGCTGCCCCTTTGTGACGCTGTCAGGGCGTGTCAAAGGGGCGGCGCTTCGTAGGGGCAGCGCCGCACGGAGCCCCGGATGTGGCATAGAAGGGGAAGCAGGGCGGGGTAGGGGCAACACTTTTTGATGGAGGCCTCTCCAAGATGTGGGCAGGTGTCTTAGGGCTGCCGTGTTCTGCGGAGGGGGGTGAGGTCTGGGCGGAGTGTGGGGGCGGGAGGAAGGTGTGACCCGGGGCAGGGGTTTGGGCTGCAGGGTGAGGAGAGCGTCTGGGTGCAGGGTCTGGAAGGGAGTTTGGGGAAGGAGGAAGCCGTTCTAGCCCCAGGAGTTGGGGCCGGGTTCTGGGCCTTCAGCTGAAGCCTCATGTCCTCTTGATTTCAGGTCTTTGGGCAGCTCTTCTCCCAGGAGCAGACTAGATCCTTTTTGGAGAGAGCGCTGCTCGCCGCCCGCTCCCCTCTGCGGCGCCCCAGCAGGCCGGGCTGGTCCTGGCCCACGTCCTGCTGGGGCAGGCCCAGCAGCTCCTAGGCTACCTGGTGAGCAGCCGGAGCCGATGCAGGAGAGTGGGGCAGGGCCAGGGTCTCCTTCCCATCCCCTCAGGGAATCCCCCCCGCCCCTTTCCTCAGGCTGCCCCCACCCCACGTCCCTGCTGGCAGAATCCCTCCTGCCCCTGCGAGTGTCCCTGGGGTTGGGGGAGGCTCTGCGCACACAAGCCGTGTCCTGGGAGGTGGGAGGGGGCAGAGGTGCCAGGAGCCCTGGGGGGGTCAGGAGCTCACCCTACGGGCCTGACAGAGGGGTGACCAGAGAGAGGAACAAGTCTCAGCGCTGGGGGGAGGAGGGTGGAAATGCTGGGGGGGCCCAGTATCCCTGAGTCCTTGGGGGATGGATCTCTGACGGATTCTGCTTCCCTTGCAGCAGGAAGACAGCCAGTGAGTGTCCCACTCTCCAGCACCTGCACCAGGAGTTGAGGAGCCAGCAGCTGCGTCCCCCTGCCCCCAACCCTCCAAATTGTATTTACATTCTATTTACATTATGATCAAAGAACATTTGAAAAAAACATTTGGAGCAGGCTTGGGCAATAATTTTTAATGCGGGGGGGGGGGGCACTCCAATGTTTTGGCAAGTGGTCAAGAGCCACATTTCTACCGAGGGGCTTGGGGTCTGGGACGGGGTGGTTGGGTGCAGAAGGGAGCTTCGGGTAGGAGCCTGGGTGCAGGGAGGGGGGGAGGTATGATCTGGGGCAGTGGATTGAGGTGCAGGGTCCAGGAAGGGGTATGGGTACAGAAGAGGAGTCTGGCCTGAGGAAGGGACTCTGGCGGGGAGGGGGGTGCAGGGTCTGGGAGGGAGATGTGACCTGGGTGAAGGGGGTGCAGAGGGTTTGGAGAAGGGGGGTACGGGTGCCAGAGAGGATTCTGGCCTGGGGGAGGGGTGTTGGAGGGGGTGCAGGGTCAGGGAGGGAGCTGTGACCTGGGGAAAAGGGGGACACAGGTTCAGGTGGTCACCTGGGACAGGCAGTTGGGGAGGGGATGTGGGTGCCAGGGGCAGGCTCTGGCTGGGAGGCGCTTACCTAGGCAGTTGCCACCCAGCAGAAACCTGAAGGCTGCAGTTGGAAACTGCTCCAGGTGGCTCTGCCCCTGGCAGGGTGGGTGGGTGCGGGGGGGAGGGAGCTGCCAGCCTCATTCCTCAGCTGCGATTGGTCAGAAACTAGCCAATGGGAGCTGAGAGCTTTGCTCAGGGCGGGACTGAGCACAAAGCATCCCTCCACCTTCCCAGGCTGGAGCAGCCTCGTTCAGGGTCTGTCCTTCCCCCCATGCCAATGGGGCCTTTGCTGCGGTCCCCGGAGGTGGGCTCTGCCCTGTGTCCGCCCCTTCCCTGGCAGCTGGCTTTGGTCATGGTGACCCCAGCTTTGGTCATGTGGAAGGGTCGGAGCAGCCCAGGCTCCTTGTGCTGACCCCAGGAATGGAACTCCTGGGCCCCACGGCCTGCTGGAGCCGGGTTGGGGGGTGGGGTGGGGGCTGCTGGGATGGGCCACACCCCCCAACGCTGGGTGCAGCGATTGTGGGGGATAGGCCGGAGCTGTCGGCACTGACTTGGTGTGGGGGGAAGTGCCTGGTGAGCAGAGTCAGTGACGGGTCTGTCAGTAGGGGGAAAATGGCCAATTGCCACCTAAGGGGATGGGGGAGCCCAATTTTCAACTGTGGGGACTGAAAGAAATAATGTGGATGGGAGCGAGATGGGGGGGGGGGCTGAATTGTTCCTGGAGGGGAGATCTCCCTGGCTGGAGGGGTGGGGGGGGACATTTCCCGCAAAGCCCTCACACAAGAGGGGGACAGATGGGGAGGAGGGAGAGGATGTGGATGGGCAGAGGGCAGGGCAGGTAGAAATGGGGAGGGGAAGGAGAAAGGAAGGGGGAGGAGATGGAGGAGAACAGGGGATGCGAACAGCGAGGGGGGGAGGATGAGGAGCAGGACAGAAGTAGGGCAGTGGTGATGATGGATGGGCAATGAGAGCCCAGTGAGGGCCCAGGGGAGCTGCCCTTTTTGTCCCCAGGTGTCTGGGAGTCTCCCCCACACTCACATAACCCTGCTCCTCAGAGACTCTTTAAAGTTTTTTTTCCAGCTCCCCACTTTTGGGGGCAGGGACGTGCTGTCAGGAAGGGGCGATACCTTAAGTCACATCGGAAACACAGAGACAACCCCCACCACATGACAGAGGCCAGGGCAAGCTTTAGGGAGCCCTACAGCAGAAACCTCTTCCCTCTCCCCCCCAACCCAACTTCAGAGGAGGTGACCTCACCTCCCCCTGAGGCTGCAGGGCATATCCCAGAGCAGCGGCTCTCAAGCTTTTTGGCCCGCAAACCACCTGGCTCAACGTAAACCTTTGCGCAGAGCACCTGTTGCTAATGGAAACTCACCGTTCATTACATCATCCGGAGCATATTTTAAAATCGCCCCTCAGTGTTTGAAAGAATGAAAGGGACTCAGGAAGTAATGGTGCTGGTCGGCCACAAAGCAACACCAATGGACCCAGAAAGTTCCCTAGGACCAGGGAAGGGCTGGGAGTGGCCAGGCCTGGCTGAGATCCTAGGGTCTCCATCCAGCTATGGTGAGCAACACCCAACGTTAGTTCCATTGGCTACAGCTCATTTTTGCACGTCCACACACAGGCTCACTCCAAAACGCCCACAGTAGGTTCCCTCACAGCAGCCATGATTTCAGAGTTGGGCAACATGTAGGGCACTCCTGTAGCACTCCTCCTCCCCCACCTGCTGGAAAGAGCTGGGCAGCAGGGACTCCTGTGGGGATTAGGAGCTTGCCATATGCGTAAGCTACATGATGTGCAGAGGGGGCCCTGAGCCAGTCAGCTCTGCTGCTCAGCCCCAGTCTCAAGGAAGCTGCTAAGTACTTCTGGCTTGCCGTGTGCCCACCTCCCTGATAGGAAGCTCTGAAGGACTCCTCCCCCACTCTCCACACAGTGAGACTCTGTGGAGACCCCTCACACTGTGTCCTCTGGGTCCCTCCCCGTAAGTCTACAGTTAGCACCTGCCACTCATGATTCCCCCCAACACCTCTTGCTCTTAAATATCACCAGTGATGGAGATTCCACAACCTCCCTAGGCAATTTATTCCAGTGTTAATCACCCTGGGTATGTCTACACTACAGCGCTAATTCGAACTAGCTTATTTAGAATTAGTTAATTCGAAATAAGCTAATTCGAAATAACGCATCTAGACCCAAAAACTAATTCGAATTAGCATTTTGCTAATTCGAACTAGCGCGTCCACACTGATTGGACGCTGGGTCACATTTAAGGGCAGCTCAAACCGGATCCAGCAGGGCATCAGGTCAGTAGTTGCTTTGTGTGGCTGCTGTCTGAGGCTATCTGAGGCTTGTGCTTAAAGGGACCCCCCTGGACAGCTGGTTCTCAGCTTTTTTGCTTGCTTGCCTACCTCGCCGAGGGACAGCAAAGTGTTTTCCTCTCTGCCTGCCTGTGTCGATGGTTCCCATTGGAGATGCCGCCACAGTTGGCACCATGGAGCCAGAGCTCGCCCTGGGCATTCTGCTCCAGTTTTTGGACTTGCTGCTGCAAGCCTTCCAGCAATGGCTGGAGGCTGCCTGGCACCATCTGGTGCACATCAGCCCCCTGCCCCTCCCCCTGGCCTCCCTGGGGGCCGTGGAAGAGCCGCAGCAGTGCCCAGACACCAGCATGCCCCGCCGCCTCTGGCGTCTGGACACCAGCAGCGACTGGTGGGACCACATCGTCCTGGAGCGCTGGGGAGACCAACAGTGGACCCAGAACTTCAGGATGAAGAAGGACACCTTCCTGGAGCTCTGCGAGTGGCTCGCCCCTGCTCTGCGG
Source organism: Pelochelys cantorii (assembly GCA_032595735.1). Lineage (NCBI taxonomy): Eukaryota > Metazoa > Chordata > Testudines > Trionychidae > Pelochelys > Pelochelys cantorii. Next base: position 16,101,693 of record CM064351.1, on the reverse strand, counting down.
TGACGGGACACTCTCATGAGGCCCGCCATCCCCCTCCAGAAGCATGTGGCCATCGCCCTGTGGAAGCTCTCCATGCCGGACAGCTACCGATCCGTCAGGAACCAGTTCGGTGTGGGGAAATCCACCGTCGGAGCAGAGCAGAGGCGAAAGTGCCCCGCACGGAAGGGTTTGGTCTGTCCCGGCCGTACTACACGCCGCCCGCGGCTGCCAGGATCGCAGCGGGGGTTGCTTCTGGGAGTGGGGTGCGTGGCAGTGCCAGGGAACGAACACTCCCAGCCACCCGGGCGCCCCAGTGATTCGCGGTTTGCTGTGTCTCTCTGCAGGTGGTCAAGGCCACCAACCGGGTGCTGCTCCGCAGGGAGGTCCGCCTCGCCGACCCGGATGTGGTCATCCAGGGGTTCGGCACCCTCGGCTTCCCCAACTGCGGGGGGGCCATCGACGGGACGCACATCCCCATCCGTGCCCCGGAACACCAGGCCTCCCAGTATATGAACCGCAAGGGGTACTTCTCCGTCCTCCTGCAGGCCGTGTCTGACCATCGGGGCCAGTTCACGGACATTAATGTTGGCTGGTCCGGCAAGGCACACGACGCCAGGGTGTTTCGCAACTCCTCCGCGTGCCAGAGGCTGCATGCCGGGACCTTCTTCCCCAACCGCCACATCAGGGTTGGGGACATGGACATGCCCGTCTGCCTGGTGGGGGATGCAGCCTATCTCCTACAGCCCTAGCTAATGAAGCCCTACACGGGACACCTCAACCCCTCCCGCCAGGCCTTCAATGCCAGGCTCACCAGGGCCCGCATCGTGGTCAAGGGGGCCTTCCACCAACTGAAAGCATGCTTTAGGTGCCTCCTCACCCACCTCGACCTTGCCGAGCACAATATCCCTCCCGTGGTGGCAGCATGTTGTGTGCTGCACAATTTATGTGAGCGGAAAGGGGAGGCTTTCCTGCCAGCCTGGATGGCTGAGGCTGAGCGCATGGCTGGCCAGTACGTGCAGCCCTGCACCGCCGCCATCGGGGAGGCCCAGTGCGGGGCCGTCCAGATCCGGGAAGCCCTGTGGGAGAGCTTCCTGGTGGAGGAGGGCTGAACTCTCCCTGCATGCCCCACTGGGGCCTTCTTGCACCCTCCCCACCTTCCCCTTTCCCCTCCCTAACCCCCCTTCCTAATGTAAAATAAAAACACCTGTTTTGCCAAAAAAACCCTCTCTTTGTTGTACATAACTGGGGTGGGGGGAGGGAGGAATGAGGGTGGGAGAGGGGAAACCTGGGGAGGGAGCTGGAGGAAGGGGAGGAAAGGAAAGGAAAGCTCAGGGTTCGGGGTCCTGCTGGCTCTCTCGTCTCGCAGCACTGCGGGTGCGGGGGCGTCGGGGGGGACTGGGTGTGGAAGGTGGAGCAGGAGGGATGGGGGGGTGCGTAGGAAGCGGGAGGGGGAGCAGGGGTGGGAGGAGGATCGAGAGCTGGGGCGGCTGCAGGGGCAGGAGCAGGAGGAGGCAGGAACCTGTCCACCAAGGTGTGGAGGTGGCCTCTGAGGGCACGGCCCTGCTCCTCCAGCGCCTCCAAGCTCCAGCGCCTCCAAGTGGTCCTGGGTGCGGAGCTGGTGCTCCAGTAGCCGCAGGTGCCGCCAGTGGTAGTCCTCCAGGTTGTGGGTGCGCCTGCTGGCCGGGGTGCGGGTGGCTGTTGCAGGCGGGGTGGTGCACCCTGCAGTCTCAGGTGCTGCGGCTGTGGTGAAATGAGAGCAGTGGTCAGTTCTCCCTGGGAACACGATGGGTGAAACCCAGCCCCCCCCTGCAAGGCGAGGTTGGCATGTGGGGAATGGGCCAGGGCCCCTGCATGACACCCAGCTGCTGCTCCATGGTGGGCAAGGCCCAGGCACATGGTCCCTGGGCTCCCTCTCCACCTCCACCCCCATACACATAAGGGGAGCATGATGGCACTCACATGTGGAGCCCTCTCCAGCCTCGGATGACACAGCTGATGTGCTCTCTGGGATGCCTCGGGGGTCCTGGGTCCTGGGCAGGCTCCCTGCAGGCTCCTGGCTCTTGGCATTCTCCTCCTCCTCCTCCTCTGTGTCAGGGACGGGTCCCTCTGCCCCGGGGTTGATCACCACCTGGGGGGCATGGATGGCATGAGCCCCCAGGATGCGGTCCAGGGCCTCATAATGAGGGCTGGCCTCCGAGTCGTCCCCCTGGCTGGGAGGCTCTGGAGTAGGCCTGCCGCAGGTCCTTTATTTCGCAGCGGACCTGCTCCCGGGTCCACATGTGGCCTCTGGTGGCCAGGCTGGCAGCCATAGACGGCCGCGTTCCTGTGGCTAGTGCGGAGATCGTGGACATTGGAGGCCTCCCCCCAAACCTCGATGAGGTCCACGATCTCCACACTGGACCAGGTGGGCGCCCACCTCTTGTGGCCCCGGGCAGGCTCGTGGGAGCCACCAGTCTGGTCCTGGGAAGCGGTGGAGGGCTGGGTGGTAGCGGGTGGCTGGCTCATCTTGTGCCAGGTGCAGGGTCTGCTGGCTGGTGCTGGCAGGCTTGTAGCTGGCACAAGCACCGTAGCCAGACCGTGCCCCTTTAAGGGCTCCGGGGCTGGGAGGGGGGCAGAAGAGTTTCCCTGGTTTGGCCCAGAGTGGCCACCAGGGCAACCTGGGAAGGGCTAGCCTCCAACTAGTTCGAATTAAGTGGCTACATAGCCCTTAATTCGAACTACTTAATTCGAACTCGGCATTACTTCTCGTAGAATGAGGTTTACCTAGTTTGAATTAAGCGCTCCGCTAGTTCGAATTAAATTAGAAACAGCTGTTTGCATGTGTAGCCCCTATTAAAGTTAATTCGAACTAACAGCTGTTAGTTCGAATTAACTTTGTCGTGTAGGCATACCCCCTGACAGTTAGGAAGTTTTCCCTCATGTCTAACCTACACCTCCCTTGCTACAATTTAAGCCCACTGCTTCTTCTCCTGCATCCTTCCCAAACTTCACATGGCCTGAAAATCTATACAATTACAGAGGGGCTTCTCCCACCAGCCTCTGCAGTCAGTCAAACAACTGAAGGCAGAGATGTTCAAATTTTCAGAGTTCCCATTAAAACTCCTGTGAACCAGATGGTCAAATCCCCCAGAGGGATTTGAAAATGAAATGTTACCTACATGCCAATTGACTCTTGTGAGACAGATCCTATCAGTGAAGCCCCAGCACAATACACTAGTAGCCCTCCCAACCATGGGCCTCCCAAAGGGGAAGGAAGACAGGCAAGGAGTGAAATACTGGGAATTTTCATTGACTTCAGTGGGGGCAGATTTCCAAAAGGTTTGCATGCAGTATAGGTGTCAGGGGGTGTGCACAGGCTCATACTGTGAACAGTGACCACGCAGTGGTGCACATACCACAGGCATCATGTTAATATTAGGGAAAGCTGCTAACCCACAGCTTCCTTCCCCCAATTGCTTCCTTATGATATTTACTCAGCCACACTCCAGCTGATTGTTGCAGTGCATCATAGAACGATAGAACTAGAAGGAACATGGAAAGGGAAGGGGCTGAATGGAGGGATGTGATACTCAGTCAGCACTGGAGGCAGCAAGTGCAGGGCCAGCCAGGCTAAGTCTACACTGAAATACGTCTATCCCAAAATAGCTATTCTGCATCTTTTGAACACGCCCATTATTTCTAAATAAAATGGGCTCGCTATTCCGACGTCCCTTTAAACCTCATTCCATGAGGATTAAGGGATGTTTGGGAATGGCAGGTTCATTGGCATAGCAAGAGTGTTATGTGTCCAGGGGCAAAGGTGGGGCCCTGAACCTCATGCGTGGCTGAACCAGACCCTAGGAAGAGGGGGTGGAGCTTGTACTGCGTCTTCCCCCACCTCCTCCATTTTGGGGCCAAGCTCCCGCACACACTAACCAACCCGCGGAGATGGAAGCGGGTCAGGCTAGGGGTGGAGAGGTGGGGAAGAAGCCCCAGCCGGTGGCGAGGGGTGGAGAAAGAGCAGGCAAGCTGAGGGCTCACAGGGGGAGCGGAGGGGGATCAAATTGGCGCCCCTCTAGCATGGCGTTTGAGGGCAACTGCATCCCCCTTCCTCCCCTTGCTATGCCCCTTAGTCAGTTATTTCAAAATATGAAATAAGCTATTTCAAAATTAGGTTGAAATAAGATACGCAATTTGTGTTGCTCAAATTGTATATCTTATTTCGACCTACGGTGTAGTGCCAGCACATCCTTGTAGGGCAGAGTGACCACTGGGGCAGCCACACCACAAAGAGAGTGGCCAGCAGGGGACAGGGCTCACCATCTTGCCTGCCGTTGGCCCATGTAGGTGGTGCCAGGGTAGGGAGAGGGAAAGCCCCACTGTCACACCCACCTTCAGGAGAGCCACCAGGGCCCTGATCCCCACCACAGAAGCCTCACAGCCTGCCCCCACTCCAGCAGCGCTGGGTCATTTAGTGCGGCTGTGGCCTGCTGATTTATGCGGACCCCATTTCTATCCTCCAGGGCAACGCTGGAATATATAAACAACACCTTCTCTTTTTTTCCCCTGCCTGTCCTTCCTGAGCAACCTGCACCCTTCTAGACCAATATCCCTGTCATGAGTATTATCCCACCAAGTCTCTGTGTTGCCAGCTGTGTCAGAGTTGTGTTTATTTACTCACTATTTATGCTCTTTCTCACTCTCAGTTTTTCCTTGCACACACACAGACACACAGACAGACACACACACCCTGCAATCTCCAGGATAACAATAAGATACTAAAAAGTGCCCAGAGCCATTATAAATATCACCATTAATAACATCAGTGATTAAAATATGAACACGGGCAGGAAAAACGATACTGCCTGCAGCACAGAAGCATCCTTATATCAGATTATAATGTCCCGTCAGAGAAGAATCTGCTATTACCTCCATGGGGTGGCTGGCATGAGGAGAAGGAGAAGGGCCCTTCTGCCCAGCTCTCCTAACTGGGGAGCAGGAAAGGGCCAGACCAAGGCTGGGGGAGAGGGAATCTGAGCTGCCCGCCTCAGAGGGGTTTATCTAGGAAGTGGGGTCACTGGTGTTTCCCAACTCAGACGCTCATAGAACTGCCTCCATTGTATGCACAGCAGGGCTGCCAGACAGACATTTTCTGGCTTCATTTCTGTGACTCTCGGCTGGCTGAGCAGAAAAATAACATGTCTGTGTTTTACAGAAGCATCCACAGCCCCAGAGAAAAGAGAATCCAACATATGCGGCCATCGCTCCACAGCAGGACAGACGTCACTAATGCTCCAGTTGCTGAAATGCAGGGCTCATCTGTGTTGAGCCAAAATAATCCTCCTCCCTGCACCCAAATAATAAGAGGCAGCTTTTGCAACTGTGCAGCAAGGAAACTGGAGATCTTGAGTGGGCCACAGTTGGACAACGCTCAGCACCCAAAATGGTGCAGCAAAAATGTTTCTTCTCAATACAGTTGGGGAAAGTACTCAACCTCTGTGTTCCTGCCCTCTGATTCTTTGTAGCCACAGCTCAGCTCCCTGGTCCACTCAGTGCTGAGATTCCACTGCTAACTCAAATGGCACAAAAATTATGAGGAAGGACCCCCAAATACCTGGAGGCTACTTCTACACTGGCAGCTTCTTGCGCAAGAACAGCTGTTCTTGCGCAAAAACTTGCCTGCTGTCTACACTGCATGAGCGTTCTTCCGCAAGTAAATTTACAGTACAGCATTGTAAAACAGGGCTTCTTCTGGAAGAGTTATTCCTCTCCCCATGAGGAATAAGCCCTCTTGCGCAAGAGTTCTTCCACAAAAGGGCAGTGTAGACAGGCAACATGAATTTCTTGCGCAAGAAGCCCCTACGGTTAAAATGGCCATCAGAGCTTTCTTGCGCAAGAGAGCGTCTACACTGCCATGGATGTTCTTGCACAAAAGCACATCTCTTGCGCAAAAGGACATGGCAGTGTAGACACTTTCTTGTGGAAGATTTTTTTGCACAAGAACTCTTCCGTAAAAGAGTTCTTGCGCAAGAAGCCACCAGTGTAGACGTAGCCAACGTGTGTATTGCTCAATGACCTGTGTATACATGAGACATTCAAAGGGGGGAGGGTGTCCTTCCACAGTGGGAAGCAACTCAGTACCCCATATAGATTAACCTCAGTGTTTGTTCTCCAGCCAGTCATCCTGCGGCTCACCTGACTGGAAAGTCAGTGATACTAGCAACAGAAAACCAAAAAATTAACAGAAGATAGGATCTTTCATGTAAACACTCTGCATAACTATGATTTACCATTTCTATTGGGATAGCACCTGGAGACCAACTGAGTCAGGGCCCCGTTGTGCTAGGAGCTATACAAACAGACACCAAATTACAGCCCCTGTGCCAAAGAGCTCAGGTAACTTTGGAGTGGGAAAGATACCACCCCTCTGCTAATGCTTTAACACAATTTTTATACAACAGCAAGTGGACAGCCACAATTTAGTGATTTGGAGATTTACTGCAAGGATTGCAGAGAGTTAACCTCTGTACAGATACATTTAAAAATAATAAAATGAATAAACTTTTTTTGAAAAATTAGCTTTATAAAATTTGATAATGATAAAAGCATTTTATCATTTTTACTAAATTACAAAACTATTGTATAATTCACATATTTTGTTTTGATTGACTATAAATATAAATGTTTAAAAATTCATTTAAACTGGATAGTTTTTGCAGTGAGACGTATATTATAGTGCATTCACCTTAGTTAGAATCCTTGTTAATCAACTTGATGTAGTTTGCTGAGTGAAAAACATTCAAAAATATTTTTCTCTTGTTTACAGAATCTTTTAAGAGGAATTCATGGAAGTTTTTTCTTCTTTGCTGGACTTTGGAATTACTTCATCAGCTAATTAATTCATTAGTATGAAGGGTATAAATGAAATCCCTGTTACAAAAAAATACAAAACCCAAGAACAGCAAAATATGGATGGCTTTTTCTTTATTATTGAATTGCAATAAAATGAGAGTTGGTGACAAAAATTGACAAAAATTGAATAACATTTGAGGCATGCAATTATCATGAAAGACTTTTTTTTCTCTTTTTTTAAATAACTAACATGGGTCATGTGTCTCTCTTGGGAAGTTAACAGCAGCACTAACCTGCTGCAAAATAATTCAGAGCTAGAGGAAAACAACTGTTTTTCTCTCTTGTGGTTGAGCTTCTCCCAGCCTGTGCAGGTCACTTCATTATTATTTTTTAAAAGTAGCTACCCTGTCTACTTGCTTTCAGTGGAGTTTGTGGGTCCAGCTATAACAATGAGGAGTCCCATGGCACATGAAAAACTAAAAGATTTATTTAAGCATCAGCTTTTGTGGCTAAAAAACACTTCATCAGATGCAAGTGGATTTTACCCATGAAAGCTTGTGCCAAAATAAATCTTCAGACTCCATGTTGTTTTTGCAGATACAGATTAATACGGCGATCCCTCCTATATTTATCTACTATATAATTGAGTGAGTGAGTGAGTGTGTGTGTGTGTGTGTGTGTGTGTGTGGTCTGTCTGTGAGTCTGTTTGTTCAAGAATGCCTCTTAAACGGTAAGAGCTAGAACCACCAAATTTAGTATGCAGCTTCTTCTTATCCTAATGTATCAGGGTTTGACTGTGCTAGGACAATGAGATGTACATGAAAAGCGATGGTTTTTCATCCAACAGAAAGGGATAGTAGGGGCAGTTATATTGCAGAATGGACAGTGGCGCTGGGATGTTTTTGTGAGAGGATTGTTAATTAAATCAAAATGGAGTCCATGATGATCAAAATGGAGCCTGTGACCTCTGGCGCTGTCAGTGTTGGCGGGCTTTTCCTCAGGACTGACCACTGCAAAACTGGACTAAACCGGGTCTTTCCCGCGCAAGAGCCCCGAAGATTACATTTACCTCACACTTTTCCCACCCTAGAGGGTTTATATGGATTCGATCTGCACAGCCTCAGTGGTGTCCACTCTAGATGAGTGCAGCAAGCATATGGCTTCCTGCAGTTCACCACTACACAGCAAGGAGAAAATTCATCATAGCACCCAAAGCAGAGGACCATCCTGGCATAGTTCCATCCATCTGCAAATCCTTTTCAGTAGCAGCCCTGAACCAGGACAGCATGGGACTCCCCAGCACAGCCTTTCAATTAGGGTATGTCTAGACTTCATTCCTCTTTCAAGAGAGGAATGCAAATGTAGACACCCGAAATTGCAAATGAAGCAGGGATTTAAATATCCCGTGCTTCATTTGCATAATCGCATCTGGCCTCTATTTCGAAATACCTTATAAAATGAGGTTTAAGGGTTATTTCGAAAGAAGGGTTTTCTCTCAAAATAACTGCATCTAAACAGCATTTTTTATTTTGAAATGGCGGCCGGATGCAATTATAGCATGGGAAATTCAAATCCACACTTCATTTGCAATTTCAGGTGTCTACATTTGCATTCCTCTCAGAAGAGGAATGAAGTGTAGATATGCCCTTAGGCTGTAGCTATAAGCAGGAGTTGAACCCGCACAGGGAAACTCAATTTGATTTCAAGTCCAATGCCTTAACCAGGCAGCCATCACATCTACAAAGGCATCACTGCCCCAAGGCCAGAGAAATTAGTAAATAAAATGCATCCAGTTTAAATTAACTGTCCTTACTTAAGACTATCCCATGGCCTTTCCTCACACCTGTCATCTCTCATCCACTGCTGAGAGATCAATTTCCACCTCCTCTCAGCCCATAATGCCAGCCCCCAATGCTCCTTGTGTGTCTGACATTGTAACACCTCTTTTCTCTCTCCTTGCTGCCTGCTGTGCCTTGACCCACCATACCAGTAATGCACGCAAGCATCCTTCCTTTTGCAGGGCTATAGAACAGTGTTTCCCAAATGGTGCTCCGTGGAACCCTGGGGTTCCGCGAAGTGAAAGTAAGGGTTCCGCGAGAACCCGAATGCTCCTTGTAATGGGTAAGGTAATTCCCCAATTATCACCTCTAATATCATTAGCTCACAGACATTTACCTCCACCCCCCCTCCCCCCGTTCCCCCTCTGTTCTGAAATTTGATTTGTCCTTTTTATATGTGTTCACTTTTTTTGATTGTATCCCTTTGGTATATATGGTCATGCCTATTTTCTTCCACAATTTGATCTGAGGAAGTGGGTCTGGCCCACGAAAGCTCATCACCTAATAAACCATCTTGTTAGTCTTTAAAGTGCTACATAGTCCTGTTTTTTGTTTCAGCTAGACTAGACTAACACGGCTACATCTGTATTACTGTGCTAACAGTGGCAGCCTTGAATGTTGGCCTGTCCTTTCTAGCACTTCCATGCCTTCTCCCACACTGCCGCTATGCATGGGAACAGCTTCCCCTCCGTGGTCACAAAGCCAATGTCTTCCCCTGCTCAAAATCTCCCCTCAGACACCACTTCTGCCATGGGGCCTATTGAGCACCACTGTGTGGCGTGGACTCAGCTAGCAGCTAGCTGGGATTCTGCTTCCCTGCTACACTCTCTTCTGCCTTGTTATCTCATCCTCCCAACCCATCACCACCGAGGGGTTTGTCTGTGTCATCCGCTGGCTGTGCCGGGTCTGACAGTCAGCCAGTGAGCTTGCTGGGGCAGGGCTGCCATTGTCACATGTCTGTGCAGCACCAGGTACACTGGGGCTCCGACCCCTGATTGGGGTCCCTCCTCAGAGCAGTAACAAGCCTGGTGTGAGGAGCACTGTGCTGAATATGGTTGGTTTATGATGTGTAAAAGCACAGCTGGGGTCAGCAATGTGTCACCTGGCCACGGATGACCCTCATTAGCACATTTAAAATTATAAACAGATCGACACTTCCTATGTCTAACTGCACAAACATAGGATGTTCAGATTCAACAGATTGTAACTGTAAAATTGATATGTTATATGGCCTGTTTTGCATAAAACATCTTCAAGTGACGCATAGTTGGAATTGGTCCTGTTGGGCAGGGGGCTGGATTTGATGACTTCCTGAGGTCTCTTCCAGCTCTATGATTCTATATTCATATTCAGAAGCCAATTTACATAAATCATGGGGGGTGTCACACCATGTTACACACAACACTTTGTGTCTACACTGAAAATGAATTCCTGCCTCTGTAGAGACCAGAGGAACATTCCCATTGATTTCTGTAGGAGCTGGATTTTACCCTGATGTTAACATGTTACCAAAAGACCGATCAAAGGCCAGCATGCTAAGCCAGCAGCTGCATAAACCAGCCAGTGAAATACACAGGAAAGGGGTAGGGCCCATCCTGGAAGTGACCAGGATTCATAAAGGGATTTAGGCACCTCACTCATTGACCTGGACCTTAGGTGACTGATTAATGATCTGGAGGGAGCCGTCTCCCTCTGGCTGGGATTCTTGGCAGTAAATCCTCACATGGAGTTATACCTGATCAGCCCTTTCTTGCACAGAGCCCACAGGTTAGACTCACCCATGATCTGGTTACCAGGAGACTCACCTGGGATGGGAAAGACCTGGAGTCAAATCACTACCTGGAATCAGGCAGAAGGGAAGAATCAAACCAGGTTCTCCCACAGCCCAGGTAAGTTCTTCAGCCAATGACTTTTGGGTATTCTAGCCACATGCTCTTACCAGCCCCTGGCAGTCTTTAGAGGAGGGCCTGAACTCGTAGGTGCTCTGAGACAAGCTGGCTTTTGTCCAGTTAGGGTACATTTACACTACAGAGGAAGATCGAAGCTGCTGCAGTCAATCTTCCAGGGTTTGAATTAGTAGACACACTAATTCGAACTGAGAGGGGCACTCTGGTTGATGCCGGTAGTACTGCTTCCACAAGGAGTAAGGATGAACCGAACTCTCCCCTTCCTTCTGGATCTCCTGAGTGGAATCCCTCACCTGTGGGATTGTGGCTTACCATGGCAAATGGGGGTTACTCTGCTCTCTCTCCTCAGTCCCCATCAGCCTGGATCTGAGTTACAAAAATCCTTTCTTTTGGGCTTCTGATTGCTGTGGGAGGTAGGGGTTTGTAGCCTGGAAGGATCATGGTGGGCTGGGCAGGGTTTGCAGGTGGTACTGGGAGGTGGAGGCAGGGGACAGCATGGACTGGGAGCTGGGGGTGTTGAGTGAGTCTGTGAGGAGCAGACTGAAACACAAGGGGCTGGAGAGAGTCCCTGAGGAGAGGTGCTGGGCTATGGGGCGATTGGTGGGGTGGTATCACACCAGGGAGGCCAACACTGATCCAGAGCTGGGGTGTGAAGCCAACAGTGTTTGTGGGCATTTCTGGATCTAAAAGGGGGGGGAGTCTCTAGTTTTACAGGGTCAATTAAATGGCCCTTATCCTGGAGATTCCTGTGGAAGTCAATGAGAGATTGTTTCCATTCCTCAGCCCTGGTTAGACTGAAGGGAGGGACCACGGGAAACCCCTCAGCATCTGCCCCCTCCCCCTCTCCCAGTGACTGGATTTTCCCTCAGAAATTAGGAGTTAGTGGGCTTTTTAATTAGGGAGCTCCTGCAGCTCCCATATGGTCCCTACCCCCCACAATTGGAAGTGGTCAGGAAACAACATCAGGCCACCTGTAACAGGAGGAACATCCACAACCCTAGCAGGGTCCCCCAACCCCCAAAATGGGGGAAGAAACAGAAAGCAGCACAGCCATCCACAACAGAAGAAAGATCCACAACCCCTGAACATCATGCTACTCCTGCATATTGGGATGTGAAAGGAAGCAGTGCTAAGTTGTCTGCGATTACAAATTCCCCAAAGCACTCATACCCACTGGCATAAGCATGAGATGGGCCTCCTCTGGGCCTGACCCATGCAGCATGTGAGTCTGTTACAGCCTGGCTCTTTAGCTCACACTGTAGGGCCTCATGCAGTTAGCTGTGGAGAACCCTGGGTCACACGTCTGCCGTATTGTCCAAGGTGGATGCAGGCACAGGAGAAGGCACCTTCTGTGGGGGGACAGTGTTGTGGGTACCACTGTGGTTCCCTCGGAAATGACCCTGTTCTGCTGTAGACTCACCCTGCTCTGGAATCAGGGTTAGGGGAACCTGCACCAGTGGGTGATCAGAGAACTGTCAAGGGGAGGAAATTGGGGTAGGCACAACTCAGTGGTGTAAATTCCTGGTGCCAGGCCTGGGCCGGGGGCAAAGCAGCCTGGGAGGGGTGAGTCCTCTCCTGTCCCTGGGGAGATGCTCTACCTGGGAGCAGAGCGGATCAGGTCAGATGATGGATGGGGCGTGTTCCCTGCACTGCCAGCCCCTCACACATGCTAGGGGGTGTTAACCATCCTTGCTCTCTCCTGAGAGGTCTCTGCCTGGGATGTTCCCATAGCAACACAATGGCAGCTGTTGTGTGCAGCCTGGGGATCCTCCTTCTGGTGCCACGTGCTGTCTCTGGTAATGTTTGAATCCCCATTATTTCCCTCCCTGTCCCCATGTGCGCTGCCCCCTGCAGAGCCCTTCCCCCCACAGACATCCTTAGACCTGCAGAGTAAAAGCCACCACCATTCACAGGGATCTGAATTCCCCAAGCCTATATTTGCGTTGTCTCCTTTCTTTACTCCTGCCACTGTGCCCTCAGGGCTCTCAACCTGTTTTCCAATCTGTCTGTGGCCTGCCTGCTTCTTTGAGCACAGTCCTGCTTTCCTCGCTGTACTGTCCCTTCGCATGGACACAAGATTTGTCCCACTAACTATTTAGCAAGGACAGTGAGCTCGTCAACTAGCCTCTATCCCTCCTGGACCCTTTTCTTCATTCCCTTTCTCTCTTGTTGTTCTGAAGTTGTCATTCTGCCAGCTAGGTAGTGACCCTTTCTGGCAGAAGGCATAAGTGCTTTGCTATGTACTGTGTTAGACTCAGCCCCAAAGACCTTTGCCTGCATTCTCCACCAAATTTGTTATCCACACAAAATCCTCTGTTATTCATGCACTCTAGGGGCATCCACCCGTATCCATTACCGGGCATAACTTTCTCAATATGGGCATGCACCCTCACCCTTCTGAGGGATCAGGTGTCCTCCTTTCACTCTCTGGGTTTGTGGAGTCATTTACCAGTGAAAGAGCCTTACCCAGTAATATCCCACTTAGTCACTATTTATTATCGATCACCAAAAAACAAGCAAGCAAACAAAAAAACCCACACCAGTATGCAAACATTAAGTACATAATGCTTACCACTCCCAGTGAGACAGAGGAACTTTTCTTGATGGTCAGTCAGGATCAGGTCATAGAATCATAGAATCACAGAACTGGAAGAGACCTCAGGAGGTCATCAAGTCCTGCCCCCTGCCCTAGGCAGGACCAATCCCAACTAAATCAACCCAACCAGGGCTTTGTCAAGCTGAGACTTAAAAACCTCTAGGGATGGAGATTCTGCCACCTCCCTAGGGAACCCATTCCAGTGCTTCACCACCCTCCTAGTGAAATAGTTTTTCCTAATATCCAACCTGGACCTCTTCCACTGTAACTTGAGACCATTTGTGATGTAGTGTGGGTACCTTGCTGGTTGCTAGGCTTGGGCTGTGGGTGACCCCCACTGGCTGCTGTCTGTACCACGGCCCAGCCGAGTAGCTGATGGGACAGGGAGGTAACCTGTTCGACCAGTTACCTCCCAGGGAGAGGAACAAAGGAAGGTGGAATGCCACCCCTGGCTGGGGGGCAGGGCTGGAAGGGCTAGTTAGTTGGTTGCTGTCTGGGATCATGGAGGAGACAGTCTAGGGAAGGGGTTGGAATTTAGGGGCCCATTCCCCCCCATCTCAAGGGGGGCTGAGGCATCCTAGGCCTGCCCTGTAACCAGATTACATCTGTGCTGTATCCTGGAGAAGCAATAAACTCCCTCTATTCTACTGGCTGGTGGAGTCTGTTCGTGCCACTACGGGGTGCAGGAGACGGGGAAGCCCCAACGCGCCGTCACACCATTGCTCCTTGTTCTGCCATCCATCACTACAGTGAACAGCCTTTCTCCATCCTCTTTGGAACCTCCATCTGGAGGACTCCAGTTTCTTCACAATATCATTGGCACAGAATTGAGATTGGGAGCTCTGATCTTGGAGCTGTGTCCTGTCATTAGTTCCCAGAGAATTTCTCTTTGGGACCCAGTTTATATAATGAAACCTGAGCCCTGCTTAGCTAGACCATAACCAATTATTTTACTAAAATTTTACTGATCAACCCTAACAGAATTATCTAACCAATCATACCTCATCACAGATTTTCACCTAGCAAAATTAATTAGATTGCAGACAGAAACAGTTAAAAACCAGACAGAGATCATACAGACAAACAATAGGAAAAAGTAGAAACCATAATAATAGACTAAAGGAATAAAGATTTCAACAATCCCAATATTAGTGTGTGGCTTTTTGCCAGATGAAATGCTGTCAAACTAAATTTTGGGGATCTTGCAGCAAGTCACACAAGCCCCTGCTGCCCGAGAGAGGCTCCCAGAGCTCGCAGCACTGATCCCTTCCTGTCCTACCATGCATCTCAAAGCTCCTATGCTGCTAGTCCTGCCCCACTGGGACTCTGGATACTCATGGTGTGCCAGGCTTCAGAAATCAGATTTAGAAACGAAACCCCCTGGTGAGAGGAATGGAGCCCCTTCGGACACAGCTATTTTGCAAACAGAATTCACCTTCGGGCCCTTGCTTTTCTTCCAACACTGATCCCAGAACGGTAACTCCTCACCTTAGCCAGTTCTGGTTTGAATAATTGAATCCAGGGTAGGGACGTGCCTGGGTTCAAAGGTCTATCAAAGACTCAACACCCTCCGGCCAGGCAGCAGCCTCTGAGGTGACAAACCAGCAGCCAAGACATTGCTATATGGATCTCAGACCAGTTTGTCGTTGAAGCTGCTTGCAATGGGAATGCCTTGTGACTGGGTGCCATTGGAACTGGCAGGGTGACTTCCAGCTGAGGTCATCCCTTGACAATAGAGTGTAGGTAGGAGGCAAGACAGGTACCTTTGGAGGACTTAGTTGGGATTGGTCCTGCCTAGAGCAGGGGGCTGGACTCGATGACCTTCTGAGGTCTCTTCCAGCTCTATGGTTCTATGATTCTATGACTTTCCGGGGCATTGTAGGACAGCATTGGAGGACTAACTTGTGCCAGCTGTGGGGTGGCTGCACTTCCCTGCATCCACACTGAGAGTAACTCAATAGAGCTACACATGGCTCAGCCTAAGGAACTTTCTGCTACGAGCGATGCAGGATCACAGGAATGTTATCTAGTGCTGTGACACCTTCTCCTCTCACTCACTGTATCTGTAACTGCTGGGCCCTGGCTCAGCGACACCCTCACCACTTTCCTCTCACTCACTGTGCTCCTGGGTTTGTCTGTTCCAGAGAAGTTCTCCCTATCTGGCTCCCCACGTCCTGTGGTGGGGGTAGTGGGCCAGGATGTGGTGTTACCCTGCCAGCTCTCACCCCCTGCTCGAGTACCCAGGATACATGTATGGTGGAGGAAAATTGGATCAGGATTTATCCCAGTTCATGAGTACTCGGATGAGGGTACCAAGAACCAGCCAGGGGAGAGGTACCAGAACCGGACGGAGCTGTTCCCACAGGAGTTCATCAGTGGCAATGTCTCCCTGAAGCTGAAATGGCTCCAAGTTATGGACAATGCGAAATACCAGTGCTTTGTGAAAAACCCAGAGTGGATCCGGGAAGCCACCATTGAACTACGCGTGGCAGGTGAGACATTGCACTAAAGGTCGCAGGGCATGGCCAGCTGGAGCTTCCTGTATCCCTGGCAGTGTCCCAACACTGAGCTCAAAAGCCAGGTGCGGTGCTGCAGGAAGTGATGTGCAAGACTCAGTAGGGGGTGCTTTTCCTTCACACTCAGTGCCGAGCGTGGCATGGCCTGGGGCACCATTACCAGTGTGGGAGGACACCAGAGGGTGGCAGTGTTTAGAAGGGTGGCACAGGAGGAGTGGGAACAATGATATGGGCAGGATCATCAACCCTCATCTCCTACTTTGTACTGTCATGCAGTGATCTTGACACCTGCTGGGCTCCACCCCAGAGGTGGCTGCAATTCATGAGCAAGTGCAGCAATCTCTGTGTATCATTTTAAACATTCCTCTGAGTCTGCAGGACACAATGATCTCTGAAAATGCAAGATGGTATTTAATTTCCCCAATCATCAAGCAAGTTGAGGGTGTGGTGGGGCATTCCGTGTGCTTTATGAAAATATGCTCATGCATATGAATGATATAACTGGAATATGCTTTATGCAAAATACTTCATGTGAGATCATTGGGAAAAGTTCTACTGAATGGGTTTTTCCCATTTGTATGTAGGTATCAGCTTTGTAGCTCAAGTTAGGAGCAGGGGAAATCTGTGTTATTAATGAAGTCATGCTAAGTGAGGGTCATTAATAGTACTTAGGGAACTGATAGCCCATAATGGATTTTTTCCCCTGTTAGCCTGTGAGGAGGGGCTCCAAGAGGCCCTGGGAAAGCATAAGACTATGTCACCTCATGCTGGAAACCATCTTGGATGCTGATTTTTTTCTCCACAAGAGCAGAGGGAAAGTTTAATCTGAAAACAAAGGATTCCTGCCTCTTGCAAAACCTAGAGAAGGGTGGGAAGCCAAACAACAGAGGGACTGTCAGTCATCAGGACACCCCTTTTTGCCATCCAACGTATCCACTGGAAACAAATGAAACTGAAAAGGGGGAAAGGATGGAGCCCAGACCAGAAGTAAGTCTAGTCTGTGAAAGTGATTATTAGAACAACTGTTAGGGTAACATATTACATGTAATAAGTTTCTTTAGTGTATTAACTTTAGCTGGCATGTTTTGTTTTATTTTGCGTAGTAATCTACTTTGTTCTGTCTGCTATCTCTTATGACCACTTAAATCTTACCTTGTATAACTAATAAAATCATGCGTGTTTATTAATAAACTCAGTGTAACTAATTGTCACCTGGAGGCAGGGAGCAAGGTATCTCTGCATCTCTTTTATTAACAGAAAGAGGGCAAACTACATGAGCATGTCCTAGACAAAACTTTATGCAGAGTAAGACAGGGATTCAGCACCAAGGGGGACCAAGCCTGTCACAGAGACCCCAAGGCGGCTGTTCATAAGGGAATGGAGCTTTCCAATCATATCCCCCTATATCCAGTGGTAGCTGGGGAATTCTATGACACTATGAAAGACACGATTCCCTCTCACACACTCTCTCTCTCTGTCTCTCCCTGAAGTTGTGGCTCCAGTGCTTGTTGAGGTGCTAGGTCCCAGGGGCCAAGGGATCGGGCTGACCTGTAGATCCTCAGGTTGGTTCCCCAAACCCGAACTCCAGTGAGTTGGGAAGAATCAGCAGAACCTGGTGATGGAGTCTATGACCAACATGACTCAGGATGGGGAGAACCTGTACAGTGTTGAATAGTGATAGAGAGTCACGTCATTGTCACAGAAGAAGACGACACTGGAGACATCAGCTGCATAATGCAGAATGGCCGTCTGGACTGGGAGCTACAATCTGTCATTCACCTTTCTAGTGAGTCTCCCTGTGCAGAGTGTGTCACTGTGGGAATGGGGGGCCTGAGTCACTACTGAAATGTATTTGTCCAGCATCTGTTTCTGGTACTGAAACAGGAAAAGTCCTTAACCTGTTCTGTGGGACCATTAGTGACTGAGGATTTCGTGATCCAGACAAACTACCTGACAGGAGCTAGGTTGAGTCTTGTGCAATTAACTAAGTTATCATTCTCTGAGCAGATGACATCCTTGGTTGATAAAGGTAACTGTGTTGACATAGACTCAAACTGTGTCTACACTAGAAATACTACAACAATAAATGCTTTTCTATAACTATAAATACACCTTTCTGATAGGTGGTTTGATGGAAAAAACTATTGTCTACATGTATTCCCACTCTGGCACTCCAAGGGCAGAAGGTGGGGTCCCACAAGAAACTTTAAAATACCTTGCCACTAAAGGCTTGTGTTAAAACTTCCCAAGGTCACTGATTCCCTGGCCTTGGATTGGTAATGCTGCCACCACCCAAATGCAAAAACCTCTTTGAGAACCCAGGAAGGTGCACTGGAAATTCCTTCCTGTGAGGTACTCTTAGGATCTTTTAATCCTCCCATTGGAAAGAGCTTAAAAACTTTAATTTCTCTTAAGAAACTTGACAATGCAGTCTTAGGTACATGTGCACAGAATCTCCCACCTTCTAGGATGTATGAATCAGATCATGGTCTTAAAAGGGTGATTTTTATCAACCAAAAGAAAACAACATTACCTGGTTTCTAGGTGATGCAAAGCAGCTTAAAAAAAACAGATTAAAACACAGAGAATTGCTTCCCTTGGAAGGTTACAATGTTAGGGAGGTAGTTACATGTGTTCAGCATAGAGAAGTCTAACAAACCCCAAAATAAAGAAAATAACCTGATGATGTCTGACCAAACATTCCCTGTTCTACTCACGTATCTGTTGTTACAAAACATAGTCCTTTCCTAGGCATGGATGTCACTGGATTCTCCATGTCTGGCTCCCTTGCTCCTCACTGGTCCTTCCATGGGCTGTTCTGGCCACACAACAGGAACAGGAAGACAAATGCTTCCAATGAAAAAGACTATGTATTGTTTCCATTGGCTCTCCTGGCCTCCTGCCAACTCACTTCCTGCTTCCCTAACATTACTGGAGACTTTCTAGGACCTGCTGTCTATGGTTTTAACCCTTACAGGCAAGACCATTCTCCATCACTTGAAATCCTTAAATTCAAACTGGGAATCTCTTTCTATGAGATCTGCTGTAGCTGGAACAAATTTTGTTCTCCAGCTCCATGACAGGCCCCTGCTCCTCACACTTTGTGCTCCCTGTTTGCCAGATGACATCTTCCCCCGGGCATCTCCCTGGTTGGCTGCATTCTGGGCATTGTTCGCTCTGGATCTCATTGTTGCTGGAGCTTGTGCATATTTTGGATACATAGGTAATAGGGCTATGTTATTGGCATGTTACAAGCCTATCACTTTGGGGCCCTGGCCTGGGGCATGGGAGTGTCTTATTGTTCAGCTATTGACCTCAAATTGGTTTTAGGAGATTAACCAAACTAACAAACACACTGCCGCCCGCCTCCCCCACCTCCCCTGTATTAGTGAATAGCTCAGTGTGTCCCCTTCCTTCCCTGCCTCATGACAATGTCTGATTCTCTGTCCTACAGTGAAGCGAAAGGCCTCTAAGAAGAAACACTCTGAAGAGGAGACTCTCTTAATGCGTGGTAAGTCTCCTGCTCTGTCTCTGTCTCTGTCTCTTTCTGTTGAGAAGTGTGAGCTCTGTTCTGTGACTGCTGGTGTATCTGTGGGCTCAGGGCAATGAAAGGGATGGAGCATGGAGTTGCCTACCCAGTAATTCCTCATCTTTCCCACATTCTCACACTGAGAAGATATGGGGGATACTGAAGGCTCTGTGCTTGTGAGAGTCCCTGAATGTGGGTGGGGCAGGGAGATGGGTTTGTTGAGGCAACTCTGAGTCAGATTCTATCCCCAACCCTAGGCAATTGCTCAATGGTCCTATTGTCCTTAAAGGAAAGGACACAGCCAGGCCAGTGATGCTCTGTGAGCTGATTCCATCCCTGTGACTGTCAAATGCCCAGGGCACAGGAGGTGACCAGCCACTGGCACAAGCTCCCAGAGCCATGGTGAATTCTCCATCTCCTGATGGCATCAGATCCAGACTGGGCACCTTTCTGGGAGCTGCTGTAGCCCAGCCTGAGTTCCTGGGCTCATTGCTGGGGGAACAGGGCTTAATTGTCAGAGCAAAGCTTCTGGCCTGAAACTTTGTGAATCTTACGCCAATTACTTTCAGGAATAACGGCATTGTGCAAGAGGGGTGTTCTTGTGCAAGAAGGGGCAGTGTAGACAGCTCCTTCTGGCGCAAGAGCCTCTCCTGCAAAAATGGTGGCTCGTTAGGTATGCAAATGAGGCTCAGCTATATTCCACACTTAGCCTCATTTGCATATTTCTGATGCAAGAAGCTGCCAGTGTAGACATAGCCAAGGTGTGTTTTGTAATCTTGTTAGCAGAACTAGTTCAAGTATGTGTAGCTAATAGCTAAGGGCTGAGAAATCCCCAGGAGTCTTGAATGTTGGTGCATGTCATTGATCACCCGTCCTGCCCCTGTCAAACCTGCCAGCTCCTGCCCTGCAGCTGGGAGTGCATTTGTTATGTCTGTGATTAACCCCAGTTGTTAGAGAGTGCACAGCACTGCACTATGCGTGTCTCTGGATTTAATGTTCTTCTCTTCCCATTTCAGATACTGAGATGAAGGCCTTGCAATCAAGTACTTGGCTAAACCCCTAATAAATGTGTGTCTGGGCTTTCACGCTGTGATGAAATGCACTGTATGGCCATTAGTCATCTATGCAGAAAGAAACAAACACTGCAGCATAGGCAGCTCACATTTCAGTACCAGCCTTTACACCAGAGAGTGAAGTTAGTGCACAAGGGAGGGCAGGACTCAAGCAAGGTCTGCACTGTCCAACGGTGCAGGTTACAGGGGTGACTGGGAATAGCAGCACACACCAAAGTGCTGCGCTGTAACCCCTCCCCATGTGGATGCTGCGGGGTTGCACTAAAAGGTTCCTAGTTCACATTAACAGTCATATTTGATAAGGACTTTCTTAGTGTGAACCAGGCACCATTTAGTGCACACCAGTAGTGTACACCTGGGCCAGGTACAGCGCAGTACTGATCACACCCATATAGCTGGCATCTGGGACTGTGTGAATATTCTTGGTATCCTGGTGTTGGGCTGCCTGCATGTGCCCAACTCTGCCAGTGCCCTTTAGTGCCCACCTTGAGCTCCCTGTTACCCCAGCTCTGAGCTTCCCACCCATCACTGATGCCTCTCAATGTTCAACCACCATGCCCCAGCTCTGAACTCCTTAGTCCTGTCCTCTTCTTCACATGCTAGACCAGGTGGACGTGGGGGTGAGGCACACATGACCAGAGACACTAAATCCTACTGCACTCTGTGTGAGATCCATGAGGTGCATCCTGATGGGACCCACCAGCTACACTGATCCCATGAAAGCCAGGTCAGGACCTGATCCCACATCTCCATGAGTGGTTAAACATCTGTGCTGCAGGTGGGAATGAATTTTCCAGCTTGAGGAGTCAGACACATACCAGCTCAGCTTGAGCTCATGCACTGACCATAGCAGTGTGGCTGGAGATACCAGGGGCAATGGCTCAGGGTAGCCTCCCAAGTACATAGCCAAGCGGGCTGAGAGGGTTCATACATGAGCAGCTTGCCCAAGTCACTGCACCTGCTACCAAAGTGCTCTCTAAGCTGCACAGCTATTTTCTGATCTCCCAGGCTGTGTCTAGACTGGCGCGATCTTGCGCCAGAGCTATGCAAATGAGGCTCAGCATGGAATATCGCTGAGCCTCATTTGCATAACTAATGAGCTGCCATTTTTGCGGAAGAGGCTCTTGCGCAAGACGGAGCTGTCTACACTGCACCGTCTTGTGCAAGAAAAACCCTTTTGCGCAAAGCCGTTATGCTGATTATTTTCAGGCATATGGTGGGATTTCAGGCAGATGGTGGGATTGTGGCTGAGAGTAAGATTGTTAAGGGGAATACATTACATACATCAATTACCAAGTTCTTGATGCAGGTTCTTAGCAGAGATGTTACAAATTGCTAGCTTAGACATCTCTGGTGTACATCCTATGTCAGAATGGGTCAGCAAAACCTTCCCGGCTCTCTGTCCATAGCAAGGCTGCATCTGGGATCAGTAGCAAGATTGAAGACAAAATGGAGACAGCCTTATGGCACTTATACACCTTTGGGCTACAGCTAGACTGCCCCTACTTGTGCAAAAATATGCAAATGAGGCAAAACAGTAAATATCACCATGCCTCATTTGCATACTTCATGTGCTGCCTTTTTTGCACAAGGGGCTTTTGCACAAAAATGAGCCATCTACACAGCTCCTTTTTGCACAAAATCCCCTCTTGCTCAGGAGCCGTTCTGCGCTTTTTTTCAGGAAGAACGGCTCTTGAGCAAGGAGGGGGGGTTGTGCAAAAAGGAGCTGTGTAGACAGCTCCTTTTTGCGCAAAAGCCCCTTCTGCAAAAAAGGTGGCTCATTAAGTATGCAAATGCAGTGTGGCGATATTCACCGCTTTGCCTCATTTGCATATTTTTTGTGCAAGAGGGGGCAGTCTGGCTGTAGCTCTAGTGTCTCCCAAACTGGAACTGGTCACATGATGGCACATGCCATCACATGCCAGCAGCCATGAGGTACTGGCTGGTTTGCAGGTTTCCAGCCGCTTTCCTTAGGTGTGTGTTGGTCACTCTGAGAGCCATTGTCTCTGGAGCCATGCTAGTTACCACAGCCATTCACTGAACATTCCTTCCTCACAACAGGCAGTCCAGGCCCATTTCTCTGTCTCAGACCGAGAACATTTATAATACAAGAACAGAGCCCATACTCATAACTCCACATACAAAAACCATACAAGCACATGAGTGTCATACATAGAATCAGTAGAGCATAAGCTTTTGTATGACACCTCACATCGCTCACTTTGTACAGACTTTGGGGCAACCCCCCGGTGAGTGCAGCATTGATCTGTCTGCTCTCTTTAAAATCCAATAACGTGACACCCTGTCAATGCAAATAAATTTGGATGGACAGACTCTCCACTGCCAGAGACCTATGAACTTACGATGGGGAGGGCAAGACTCTGAGGCTATGTCTAGACTGCAGTCTTTTGTTGGAAGAGACAATACAAATGAAGCACTTATTAGCATTTCTTGTTCTGTCATTTGCATAGTCTCGTCCGATCCTTTGTGTGAAAGAGGTTTTTGCACAAAAAAAGCAGTGTAGGGCTGTTTTGAGCAAAAAAACCCCAAAAAAACACCCTTTTGTGCAAGATCCTGTATACCTCCTTTTTAGAGGCATAAGGGATCTTGCAGGCTACCTGTTCTCAGGTTCAGCCTGTTTCAATGATAGAGCTAAAGAAAGGCTCCAAAGGGAGACTCTCTTATTATTTAAATTTATTTAGATTTATTCCAGTGAATGCTGTAATTTTGGGACTGTGCTTTAGGCCCAGAGCAAAATCCACCACAAGCCAGCAGAGCAAGAGGTGTAATGAGGCCAAGGGCAGTGACTGTGAGTTGAGTGCAGAGAGGGGCTGGGCATGTGAGGGGACATTTACGTTGCTGGCCTTCAGAACCTGAGAGGAAAAGGGCATTACCCAGCCTACTTGGGGTGGGGCTGTTACTCATGGTTTTGGTTATGAACTCTGTTTGTGGGTTTTCCCAAATTAATGCCACGTTACTTTCCTCTTTTTTTAAAAGTTTCTTTTCTACACTCAGGCTGTGTGTGCGAGTGGGGAAGCATTGCCTCCCAGAGGCACCTAGGGGTGTTGTGTGAATTTCCCAGGTTACTGGGTTGGGGCTCAAGCCAGTTCTGAGTTGGATGGATGGAGAGGAACCCCTAGATATTGAACACGGGCTTGACTGCTGCTGGGGCTACCTGGAAGACAGGTTATACACAATTTAAGAAAAGAGTCTGTCTATCTGTGAGAGGCAGTATCATAAAGATCTGGCTTCCAAAGTGGGGGTAGGGGGATCAAAAAGAGCAGAAACCACTTCTGGAAACTGTCCCTGATTAGCAAGGGGAAAAGAGACAACCAAACCCCCAGGTCTGACACAACCTTCCACTGAACCCCTGCCGGGGGGAAAGGGAATCACACAGAGAAGAACACTCAGAACTTGACTCCAGAGGGGTCTCTGAGCCGACTCTTACGCCAGGGATACCAAGGCCAGGAAATACATTGGGGGAATCAGACCCAAACACTGACACCTGGCAAAGGACCTCCCCCCACAGGGAAAGGGGGAAATGGCAACAGGATGGATGTTTTTTCCTCCCTGTACTCAATGGACAACCTCAGAGATTCACGATCACGCCTTGACCTGACCCCCATTTACATCGGGATGTGCTGACTGGAGGGAGCTGTGTGAATGT
Source organism: Pelochelys cantorii (assembly GCA_032595735.1). Classification (NCBI taxonomy): domain Eukaryota; kingdom Metazoa; phylum Chordata; order Testudines; family Trionychidae; genus Pelochelys; species Pelochelys cantorii. The sequence goes on along the minus strand of CM064351.1, from coordinate 16,077,757 downwards.
GACTGTTCAGTGTAGGAAATTCCATACACACTGGTCGGGGGATGCAGAGGGGGTGGGTCATGCAGAGGCCCTGACACATCCCATTGTAGACACACACACACACTGCTCCTGCAGGATCAGGCCCTGTATGCATCAGATTGGGTTGTAATAGCCTTGCACTGAGCAGCACCCCAAGCGCTGAATCTCCCCTGGGCTCACTGGGAGCAGGGACAATGCTGCAGAAATTTTTCATGGAACTAGGATGTGGGGAAGTTCAGATTGGATATTCTAGCGGGGGATGAGGACGGATGCAGGAGAGGATCAGGCTGCCAGCTGCAGCATTGCCAAGTCGCATGGTATTTGCTGTTCCCTGAAAGGCCCAGCTCCTGGAGTCCCGGGATTGGGGGAGAATCTCAACTTTGGTTTAAAGCAAATAAAAAGTATGTTTCTAGCCTATGGCTGGTGTGAAGCTGTAATGTGTGACCCCGGGACCCCTGTGTGCCATGTCTAGCTTCACTGTTGGGGTTGCTGCACTGAAACCCTAGGGTCTAGGTGTCGGTTTGCTGCAGGTTGTGATGGAACCCAGCAGCAAACGTTGGGGAGGGAAGCTGCAAGCGGATGCTGACAGCATCTAAACCAGCCATTTCCACTCCAGCGGCAGCCAGCTACCAGATTTCCAGTGTGGGCAGGATGCTGCTGGGCATGGGTTGGGGGTGGGGCAGGTTTGGGGAACAAGTGAGAATCATTTGGTTAGGGGGATTGGAACCACCCTGTAGTAGCCTCTGAACATTGTCTGCTCTGTTTGTCTGACTCATGTGCAGAGGTCACTGCATGACCACAAGAGTTAAATCTCTGCAGTGGTTGACTGCCCCCTTCCCTAGCAAACCTCCTGGAAAACACTGCAAGGGAGAAGAGATCCTGCAGAGCCAGCCACCCTGGCACCCCCTCTGGCCCCTGTTGAGCCACCCAGTCCTATAACCAGGCTCCGGGCTTGGAGAGGGAACAGAGACCTTGCACCTCAATGGCAGATGCCCTGAAGGGTGGGAGGGGGAAAAACTATTTCCTTAGGAGGGTGGTGAAGCACTGGAATGGGTTTCCTAGGGAAGTAGTGGAATCTCCATCCCTAGAGGTTTTTAAGTCCTGGCTTGACAAAGCCCTGGCTGGGTTGATTTAGTTGGGGTTGGTCCAGCCTTGGGCAGGGGGCTGGACTCAATGACTCCTGAGGTCTCTTCCAGCTCTAGGAGTCTAGGAGGGCGGTCAGAGACTGTGGGGCACAGAAATCCCCAGAGGGGAGGGCCTGGGGCAGTACAGGCTGCCTAGATTTAGGGATAAGGCAGACGAGTGGGGACCCCTTGGCTGTGTGAAGCCCTGTTCTCTGGCTGGACCTGGCACCTGCTGCTGAGCTCAAATAAGCCTTTGTGTCAGAAGCTATTTGGGTAACTGCAGTCACAGCTGGTCACAGCTCTCAGGAGATGGAACCACAGATAGCAAATCCAGTTGGACATGCAGGGGGTCAGCATGGCCATTACACAGGCTGTAGACCAGGGCTGCTCTGAGTGAGGGGAAGATCCGAGGGGTCATTCAGAGGTGGCACAGAAAAGTAGCCAGCTTGTAACTGCGACATGAGGTTTATGCAATAGTCCGGCTAGGGGCTGCCAGGAAAAGGAGGATTTTCTGAGCAAAATTCTCAGGCAAGATGGTCCCATTGGCTTCTCTCTGTTTCCCCAAGAAGGGGTGAGAGGAATGACTTTCCCACACATTGGTTGCTGGTTTCTAGCTATCTCAGGAAGAAGGGGTGGCAGCATTTGTGGCCCCCACAAGCTCACACTCAGGAATTCTCCTTCAGGATCAATTGTATCTGCCATTGTCTGCACTGATTTCAAACACACCAAATTCTCCATTGGGATATTGTGCTTCCAGGAAATGCTGATCAGTTCTGACCACAGCCACTAACTCAGGAGTCGGAGGGTCTTTCTACAGCTAAAGAGAGAAAACACTGATGGCCCCCTCCTCAGTGGTGTTGATAACCTCGTCACCCTTCCTTCACCCGGCAGCAAGGACTCTCAACCTTTTAGGCTACTGTACTCCTTGCAGGAGTCTGATTTGTCATGAGTGCCCCCAAATTTCACCTTAAAAAGTACTTGCTGACGAAATCAGACATAAAAATACAGAAGTGTCACTATTACTGACGAATGGCTGATTTCCTCATTTTATAATCTATTGTGTATTTTAGAAACGTCGTCTGTCTGTGTGTCCATCCATCTGTGAGTCCATTTGTTCTCGAACCTCTAAACAGTAAGAGCTAGGACCACCCAATTTGATATGCAGCTTCCTTTTATCATAACGTAAGGCAAGATAAGACTTTGGTTGTGCCAGGATAATGGGATGTGCCTGAAATTTAATTGTTTCTCATAAAATGGAAAGGGAGGGGGCCTGGTAGGAGGGACAGTTATACCTTAGAATGACCACTGGGGCAGCAAGGGGCCAACAATAGGGACTAGAGGAGATATTATACCATTGGGACTGCAGGGGGCAGGAGTGGAGAAAGGGACAGCTATCTACTATACATGTCAGAGAGTTTCTCTGTGTGTCTGGTTGACTATGTATCAGTCTGTGCTGGGTGACATGCACCCCTCCCTCAGTTGAGAGGGTTGGGGTAGTTTTCTAGCCTCAAGGCAGCCTATATCCTCAACGCTTTACCCTCAGACCCACCCCAGAGTAATGATTTAAATGAAAAAAAAAATCCAAAAACATATTTGAGTTAAGGGCCTGAGCAATACCAGGTAAATCTTCTATATAATTATAAAGTAAATTCTTTGGAATATAAATATTGTACTTACAATGCAGTGTAGAGTATACACAGGGGTATAAAGAAGTCACTGTCTGTATGAAACCTCAGTTTGTACTGACTTTGCTAGTGCTTTTTATGTAGCCTATTGTAAAACTAAGCAACTATCTGGATAAACTGGTGTACCCAGTGGAAGAGCTCTATGTACCCCCACAGAACACATGTCCCAGCTGAGAACCACTGCCCTATGGCACCCTGAGGGCAATAGCCTCTGCCTCTCTTTTTGATCAGCTGTGATTGGCACCCTGCTGCCTCTTGGACCAGCCCTGGGCTGAACCTGAAAGGGAGGGAGAGGCATGATGGAGAAATGCCCTTGCTTCCCTCCCTCTTCCTCCTGTGGCAGGGAGCTGGCAGAGGATGAAATACACTTCATCTGTCTGTCTGTCCAGCCTGGCACACTCTGCTCTGGCCACTCCCAGCCTGGAAGGCTCTCACTAGGTGCTGGAGAGGGGTCCAAAGAGGGGTCCACCTGAGCTGGGCTGTTTTGAGCTCCTAGGGACTGGAGCTGAAACCCCAGAGACTCCCAGTACAACCAGCAGGACACAGTGAAATCAGTATGTGCTGGGCACATTTCAGGGGAGACAAGAAGGGTTGCGTGCGCTATCAGCAAGGGCCCACAGGGACCCCTCCAGGCCAGGGGCATAGTTATCAGCAAATGGTGGCCCACAGACCATCCACTTAGCGTCCAAACCCACCTGCCACCCGGCTCTGCTCCCATCAGGGCCCAGGGGCTTGTCTCTCTCTGCCTGGTGCTCCAGCTAGGCCCAGGGAAGAGGGTTGGGGGCTTGTCCTGCTCTGCTCACCTGGGGTTCCTGCTAGGGGGTGGAATTAGGGTGGGCAAGCCCCCAGCCCTGCTTCCCACGGTACAGGGGAGTGGGTCAAGCCCCTGACTCTGCTTTGCAGCTGGAGCACCAGAGCACAGCAAGCCGCCACACTCCTACCCCCTCTCCCATGCTGGAAAGCCAGATGGGTGGAGCATGGCTGGCTCCCAAGCCCCTTACCCAGCAGGAGCACCAAGAAACCTCCAGGTGCTGGACATGGAGGGTGTGTAGGGGCGGTACAGGGTTGCACATTTTATGGTTTCCGCCATTTTTACAGGGGCCCCAGGCCAGTATCATCCCCCACTCCAAGCCCAGCTGGATGGGGGAGGCAGCCCCATTACACTAGCCCCCCATCATTGACCACCCACCCAGAGTCAGGGCCCAGCCACCTGTCCCGTGCTGCCTTCGCTATTGCCCTTCACCGTTAGGTGGCTCAGTTATCCCAGATGTAGCATCTTCTTCCCTCCTCAGTCAGACTCTGGATCATTGTATCTGGTACTGACTGTGCCACATTTCAAAATAAGTTATTTCGCAATTAACTCGAAATAAGCTATGCAATTTGCTCAAATTGCGTAGCTTATTTTGAGCTACGGGTGCAGTGTAGACACACCCACAAGGAACAGACTGTGAACCTGCCCTGATGCTCCAGAGACACTGTGTGTGTGCTTCCGTGCCATAGAGCCTAGTGATGTGTTTGCCAGCAACTTTCCCCTTTCTTCCTTATTCTCTTTTTTTAAAAATTGATTGTTGTTTAATAAATTGTACTTGATTCAAGCTGCATGATTCATCAGTGGGCCAAGGAAGCTCTGAATGGGCATGTCTACCCAGCAGGGCTAAACTTGAAATAAGCTACGTAACTTGAGCTGAGTTAATTGCATAGTATATGTTAAAATCTCTTATTTCGAATTTGGGGACGTCTACACAGCACTTATTTCGAAATAGAGCACTCTTCCTCTGACTTCCCTTCCTCCTCGTGAAATGTGGGTTACAGGAGTTGGAGTAAGAAGTCTTCCAGCTCAACATTATTTCAAAATTACATCAAAATAACTGCTTGTGTGTAGACGCGGTCTATATTATTTCAGAATAACGTCCGATATTCCGAAATAATGCTGCTGTGTAGACGTACTCAGTGAGAAAAGAGCACCCCGGAGTGGGGACATCCAGCTGTTGGTGACCATAATGAGGTTAGGGATTGAGTCCCCAGGAATCCTGGACCCAGTCTTGTTGGGATTGTAAGGACTCTGTCACACAGGAGAGTGGACAGGGAGCCCTTGAAGTCAGAGGCCTCTGGGTAAAGGGAGTGGGAATGGGGGACTCAGATCCTTTCTCTAGCCAACCCCACCAGGGCAGTGCATAGACCAGGAAAGTGCCCCACAATAGTGGGACCATCCCCCCGTTTACACACGCTCTAGCTCAGACGGAAGTTAGCAGCTCAGTGCAGGGATCCTTGGGGAGTCTCTCTGGCCAGGCCTGGGCAGACGCTCTGACTGAATGGGCCCATTGGTCCCTTCTGACCTTTACATGTTCGACCATGAACATAAACTGCCCTGAACCCTCATGAGAGAAGAGTAAATGCAGAGAGAGAGAGAATGAGGCGGGTTAACGTGTGAGGCCAAAAATAACATTGTGAGAGCGGGTTCATCAAACCCACATCACAGCGTGTGACACCCCCCCACCCCGCTGGGCTGATCGCTTGGGGTCAGGCCTGGGGAGAGCTCACTGCTGGCAGGGGGCAGAGAGGCGTTTGCACAGATGATTCTGCAGTTGCTCAGGGTGCTGTCAGTTCACCCTGCGGTTCCCTCCCTGCAGAGCTAAAGGGAGCTGCCGGGCTGTGTGTGCAGAGCAATGGTGGGCAGGCAAGGCTAGTGAGCGGGCCTCATGAGGGTCCCTCCTTTGCCTCAGTGGGCTGCAAGTTTCTCGTAAGCAAGACACTCTCCCAGAACAGCACTTGCGGCCCTATAATTTGCGTCATTGGGTCGGTAGCAGCATTTTGATTGGCTGCAGAGAGAGCGCACGGCTCTCACAGTCAGGGCTGTGTCCAATCAGCACCTCACTTCACGTGTCCTGGCTGTAGGCACATGTCACTTTAGTGATAACGACAGGAAAAAAGCTTTGCGGACAGAAACCAGCGGAATCTGGCAACCCTGCAGATGAGTAACAGTACACACAATGTTTTGCAGGCCACACATAGAAACTAAATAGGCTGCACGTGGCCTGCAGACCACAGGCTGTCCACCGCGAGTGCAGAGTCACCGAGCAGGGGCCCATGTGGCTCACAGCACCGACTCCCCTCTCCCCTCCCTCTTCTGAGAAGCAGCGGGGTGGCTCTCCAGACAAGCAGTGTCTGGCTCCGTCAATATCCCTTACAGGGCTAGGGAGGCGGGTTTAATTGTGCCCTGGGCTTTGGACCAGGGGAGGGAGGCAGGATCGGGCCCAGAAGCAACAGGAGATGGGAAGCTCTGTGAGATCAAGTCAGTCCCCTGTAGCTGATTTCCCAGCTTGTGTCTCTGAAGTTTCCCTGATTTCTAGTCCTGTCCCATCCAGGCACCTCCCCTCAGGGTCACTGGCCTGCCAGGCAGGTACAAAGTTGGACATTGTTACCCAGGCTCTAGGAGGGCTGTGGGAAGGTAGGAGGATCAAGCCATCAAGGCAGTGATGGGGGATTAAGAGCCCTGGGTTCAGTCCCTGAGTCAGCTGAGGACTCATGTGTGCCCTGGGCTTAGTCACTTAGTCACTCAGTCTCTCTCTGTGCCTCAGTTTCCCCATCTGTGACATGAGGATGAGCTGCCTTGCCTCTCAGCAATGTATGAGGAGAAACCTCATAAATGGCAGTGAGGGGCTCAGATATTCCAGTGACAGGGGTGTACAAGCAGTAGCAGAGCATGGATGGGAATTGCTGCTTATCCCAGAACTTCTTTATGCCCAGGGAAATTTCCCAGTACAATTAAACCCCTAGAACTTTGCTAGTGTAACTCCCATGGGACACTTTTATTGTGGGATCAGAGCCTTGGCCTGGTTTATTCACAGATTACAAGGCCAGACTCACACTGTGATTAGCTAGTCTGACCTTCTATATCCCCACAGGCCAGAGACCTGCCCCCAAGCCATTCTGTTTGAACTAGGGCTTCTCTTTGGGAAAAGCATCCACCCTCAATTTTAAAACTGCCAGTGATGGGGAATCCACCACAGCCCGGGGTAAGTTTTCCCAGGGTTAATTATCACCATTAAATATGCACCTCTCATTGTTAATACTGCTTCCAAAGCAGTTAAGGTAAACCAGGAAAAGACTCCTGCACCAGACCCAGGTGAGCACAGGGACTGACACTGGCGTAACTGGAGCAGGATAAATTCTCTTCTCACAGCTGGCTCTGAGCACCCTGGGTTGCAGTCTCCCCCAAGGGCCAAGGGCAGAGTGGGCCATGGGGACGCAGCCCCTCCCACCCCTACAGCTGGTCTCATGCACAGATTGGCACAAGCACTTCTGGCCAAACCTTTCATAATGGCCAGTGGTTTGAGAGCCCAGCATGAGAAACCTTATAGGGTGAAGACAGATTGTGCTGAGTCCCCACCCACTGGAAATCAGCCTTTTAATGTAGCATGAGTTGGACCCCCCAGTTCACTAATCATTCTGAAAGTCTTACTTTCTGTGTTTACAGATGTGATAAATGAAGCACAATATCTTATAAATATTTCTGAAAGTTTGTTTGTCCCAAAAGATCTCCAAAACGGTAAGAGCTAGAAACACCAAATTTTGCACGGATACTACTAATTCCCTAACTTAAATAACTGGATTGGTTCTCTCTCGAAATTGGTTCCCCCAGAGCCCCAATTGGGCCCACTGATAATTACCTTTTAGTAGCACCTGATCATAGGCATTTGCTGGACTCTTCTGTTAAGCATGTCACATAAACTGCAACTAAGAGATCCTAGAATATAAAGCATGTGGGCACCTGCAGCACCATCAAGGGAAAGCCCATGGGGGAGAAGCTGCAGTGGGGCAGAGAATCAGCAACCTCCCCTATACTAGGGCAGCAGCAGTTCTCCAGGACAGACCCAAACGTGGCTGATGCTGGCTGGGGTCTAGCCTTGCTAATTGTGTCTGGGAGAAGCCTCCAGCTATCGTAGCCTTTCAACATCTTCACGCAGCCGGGCTCTGACTGAACCCCTTCTGGAAATTAAAGTTATTTCCCTCCCCCCACACCCAAACAAGCCATCCCACCACTCGCCCTTCTTTGGGCTGCGTGCGTTCTCCTGGCAGGGCTGTGTGCAGTATCAGCAAGGGCCACGGACATCATGCACTTTGCAGGATTCAGCTCACAGTACAAAGAGGAGGTGGGTAGGAGGACAAGGGTGTGAGCACCATGGAGCCTGAGGAGGACACGCTACACTCAGAACAGACTATTCTCATTAGAACAGGTATGTTCAGGTGCTGCATGTCCTGATCATCTAGATATCACTCATTGCACCTGGTCTGAAGGTCTTTCGCTTTGTCTGATCAATGCAACCGGTCCAGCTGCTGCTAGGCTGTCCATTCAGGTTGCCTCATGGAGCGGGCACTGAAGGCACTCGGGGAGTGGCTACTTGGGGAGCAGTGATTTGCTGCTGCTGCAGAGCCCAGGAGACATCCCCTCCATTTCTCAGGGCTTCTGGCAAGGAGGCTGCAGGCATTGGTTTGCACAGAGTCTTTAAGGGAAGATGGGCCTTCCTGCTTGGTAGGGATTGAGAAAAGAGACCTTATGAGATTTGTCATTTTGTATGCACATCACTAGCTATGTTAATTTCTTAAAGTCATATATCTGAGAAAAGTATTTCCAATAAAATATGCTAATGTCATTTATGTAGTTCATTCTTCGCACCTTTTACTATATTTTCCCCCAGGCGATGCTGGGTATTTATGCTAATAATAATCTAATCTAATCTAATCTGGGCTCTGTGCAACTGATTTCTTTCAAGTCACTGTTTACGCACTAGCCTAGAGAGGAGCCCTGCTCTTTTCTTAGCTTTTTGCAGCCATCTCTTTGCTCCGTTCAGTTGCCATGCGGTGAGGCAGCTACAGGGTCTGTGCAGCAGGGAGAACTCGCTCTGTGGCGGCTCTTGCTTCCTGTATCAGATGCATTTGCAGCTCTAGCTGGGATGGGAGCAGGGTGAGTCACTTCTTCAAACCCCACCATGGACTGCTCCAGATCCCACCAACTGATTTTTTTTAATGGAACATTTTCAGTTTTTCATGACTTTTTGGGAAAGGTTTCACAGTTTGCATTTCCTCGCACTCCCTTGTTTCCACTTTCCCACCAAGAAAAGGGGAAAAACTGGAGAAAATATGAAAAAATGATTGGGAACCAATTGTGAAACGTGTTTACCCTCTTTCAGGCTGCTGTCTTCTGGGCACTGTGTCTATCAGGTAGGGACACGCTGTGCTCCACCGACCATCCACTGTTCATCTTAACTCCCACAGCCATCCCCAAATATCTGTGCCCTCTACCTTGTACTTCCTCGTCCAGCTGCTGTGCAGAGCTGATTGCAGCCCAGGGGTGAAAAGTGCCCACCCGCCATCCCAGGGCAATCTGCTTCTGCACCATTTACTAAGAAAAATTGCTTCCAAAACTCCTCTTCCTTATACATCTGACAGATTTCCCTTGAGCCCTCCCTCGGCTGTTTGGTTTCCTGCACAGGTGTTAATGTCTGTTTGCCAGGGGTCTCACACAAGGCCCAGACTCCATGTAAGTACCCTGTAAGTCCAGAGGAATTTTTCCCCTGGAGGAGCTGGGTCCTTCTCACCAGGGACTGGAAACCAGGGTGAAGGCAAAATCCCAGCCCCCAGTCACCCTGCAACCTTTCACCCTGGCCCAGCTGTGCCTCTAGCCAGGGGCTGTCTCAGTCCCCAGGCAGACATGGGACAGCTCGCATTTCCTCAGTGATACGTTTAGACTCAAACAAGCAAACCAGGCCCCTTCGGCTCTCAATCTTCCAGCTCTAAATAGAGATGCTGCAGCCGGGGCAGGGAAGGGGGGCGGTGCAGGACAGGAAACAAGGAGCAGTGACCAATATGAGACTGAGGAGCGGACAGAGCAGGTCAGAGAGAGGCTGCAGCATTTCTGCTGCCTGAGCCCTACAGACCCCTGGGGGCCTGGGAGCAAGGAGAGGAGCTGGCTGGAGCATCCAACCCTGGGCAGCAGACGGGGCAGATCAGATTATGGATTGTCCCAACTTGACATTGTCAGGCACAGTTGCAGCTGGGCTTTTTTAACCTGATTACCCCCCTTCTCCACCTCCCACTGCCTCAATGCTCCTGTCTCTGTGTTTCCTGCTTCTCAGTGAGTACATGATAATCCTGGGCTAATTCATAGCCGGTTGGGAGGAAACAGAGGAAACCCTGTCCCCGACTGCGGGCAAAGCCTCTTTAGTGTGAAAGAAACGGAAATCAGTATGAGAGTTACTGGCCAGATACCAAATTGGTGTAAATCAGTTTTGCTCTACTGGAATCAATAACAGGGTACACCAGCTAAGAGTCTGGCCCTCTAGAGAGCTGAAGGGAAAGGCAGCCCCAGCTCAGCTAAGGTCTGCGTGCGCCAGGGATCTGCCCTGCCCCAAATCTTGTGACCTGCCCAGTTTTCTTCTTCACCAAAACAGGTATCAGGGATTTATTTCCCTGTCTGTTACAGGCAGGTTTTGTCCCTGGAGAGGAACCTTAGAAACTAACAACACATCCCCTTTCTGTTCCCAGCACAGAGTCCCAGCAGCCAGGAGATCTGCTCAGCTCGCGGTGAGTCCGTTTGTCTGTCTGTCTGTCTGTCCCCAGACACACTCAACATACTCACTCAATCATACCAGAGGGGTTTACATTGATAGAAAAGATTAACTGCTGCAGAAGGTTATAATTCATTATTATTATTTCTTTGGCCTCTCAGGAACCAGCTCCACCCCCACTGCCATATGCTGCACCCCCCCATGTGAGGCTCTCTCCCTGCCCCCGCAGAGCTGGCAGTATGTCCCCCATTACACAGCTGTGCTGCAATAACAGCCTGCTCCAGACCCTGCAGCCCTTGGGCAGGGAGAGCTCCTCCTGCCCTGCCCTATGGAGGGTGTCAATGCTACAGAGCCACCCGCACTGTGCTCCATGCACATGGGCTATCCCAGCCATCGCTTGCATGGGGCCGTGCATCCCGCACATGTTCACACCCCACTCAGCATGATTCCTGCTGCCCCCTCCTGCTCTCAGCCACGTTAGCACCTGCCCCGTCCCAGAGCTCCCTGGCTCTCCTCCAGGGGATTGCGGGTGGCTGCCCAGTGACCTCACAGGTGCCCAGGGGGATTGTGGGAAGACCAAACTCTCCATACTCCCCCAATCCGCATGTGGAACATCCAGGCTCCCTCGGGGTTTTCCCACAACTCCTCCACAGCCCGTGAACCACCTCGCAGCTGTGAACTGCATCCACAGCAACCAGCTTCCTTTGCATACAGCTCTCTGGGCTCCCCCAGTACATACCTGGGGCATCCCCATTCATGATTCACCCATTCCCCTTCCCAGGCACTCACCCAGCCCCAGTCTTCTACCTGAACCAAACATCGGCCCAGCCAGGGGACTCTGTGCTGCTCAAGTGCTCTGTGTTCTCCCAACTCCCGGCCACCCGCATCGTCTTCTGTTGTGATGGGGAGGAGGTTTCAACGCAGAGGAGCTTAAAGGGGAAGATCACCTACAACAATGTCCGTGCCGTGCCTGGGGGCAGTGCCGGGAATTACTCCTGCGGGTACGAGATCAAGGAGAGTAGCAACCGGGTGAACAGATCCCAGCTCAGCCCTGCCCTGCACCTCAGTGTTGCGGGTAAGAGTGGGGCTTGGCAGAGCAAGTACAATTGCCCATGCAATGGCAGAGAGAATCCAGAGGCAGGTGAATGGGGTGATGGGTGGGAGAGGTAGGTTGTTATCCTCTGTGTGCACCAGTCTCTGCATGGAGACATGACGCACTGTTGGCTCCCAGAGAGCAGTGGCAGGCGGCTCTGGGAGCAGATAGTGGGTAGAGTTAGCAGAGCCAAGCCCAGAAACCTGGCCCATTGCCTGTGACAGGCAGGGAGACAAGGTGGATGTAACTGGGGTTTGGTGTTTTGGAGCCCTCTGCTCTATTCCCAGCCCTGCTCAAGTGACCTGCCCAGCCCTTCCTTGTCCATACAAGGGGTGACTGACCAGTGTGAGCTGTACCACGGGGGCAGGAGCTCTGGGCTAGTACCGGGGTGGTGAAGAGCACAGGGAAGTTACTAACACTCAGTAAGGCCTTGAGTGCAGAGGTCTCCTAGCTTGTAGCTGGGCACCAGCCCCAGGCTCCAGGAAACCTGTGGGAAGTGCCTTTCCCCACCCCCGCCCAAATGCCTGCGGAGTGTGTAATTGGCAGGTCTGAGGGAGCCAGGGGGAGCCCCTTTGGGGAGGTCCCACCCTGGGCACAGCCGTGTCCCATGGGACTGGTACAGGGCTGGGCTCAGCCATTGTAACCACATTTCTCACATACCGAGTGTCACCTGGCAGCGCCGACGGGACCAGAATCCCCTTGTCCCCCGGGCACAGGCAGGTGAGCAGCAGAACCAAGGAGTCAAACCCCACAGCTCTGATGGCTCCTGGGACAGACCCTGGGATCCGAGCCTGGCTCTGCCCCCCCAGCTCTCCCCTCACTGCATGGAGACTCTGGGCCAAACATGCCCCTGGGGTAACTCCTCTGCCTGCAGCACTTACCCTGGGGCAGCCCCAGCTCTCTGCAGGGAACCCAGCCTGTGCAAGGGGCAGCCCCATGGCCAGGCAGCACATAACTCCCCTGAGCCCTCAGTGCTGGGAGTGACCAGGGCCTAGGCCTAGTGCTGCCCCAGGCCCGGTGCTGCCACAGGCCATGGGCGACTGGGGAATGTCGCCCACGCACACGGCCCCATCCCACAACCATCCCCAGGCTGGGTCTGAAGTGGGGAAACTGAGTATGAGACTCAGAGCAAGAGAGAGTCCAGGGCCCAGCTGATATGAACTGGCAGAACCCTGAGGACACCAAAGGGGGGACATCAATTTACACCGGGTGGGGCTCTGGCCCAGGGGCTGGCAGAACCGTACCACTGCCTGTCACTGGGAGGTGCGTCCCTGCGGGGGCTGCAGGCGTCTCTTCCACACGGTGCAAATCTCTTTGCCCTTGTCACACAGGCGGCGGGAGCAGCAGTGAAGGAGCAGAGGAGCCGACCCACCCAGGTAACGGGCTATTGCTGTCACACCCTGGTTAGCAGAGCCCGGCTCTGTGCCCGCAGCCCTGCCCTCAGGGCACAAAGTCTGGGCCAAACTCACCCCGGGGCAGGTAACTCCTCGGCCTGCAGCTCAGTGACCCGGCTGGGCTGGGCTCTGCCGGTGCCGTTCCCCAGGGCAGAGGGCAGCATGGCCCCTGGCATTGCTAACGTCCCATGTCCACCCTCTCCTGAGCCTCGTGCTGGCAGGGTCACCCCTACAGTGAGGTGCCAGCCACACTGGGCAGGGGCAAAAGGGTCTGGGCTGCTGAATCTGTCACTGGCTCCTGTCAGGTCTTTGCAAAGAATCCCTGCTCCTCTGATCCCAACAGTCTCCATCACAGGCCTCCCATCTGGGGGAACCTCTCCCCTGCAGCATGATCTGCCATTCGGTCTCTGGGAGCTCACAGTGGGTCCCCTGTGACTGGTTCTATCACCACAGTCCCACACATTGCTTTGCAGACAGACATCACCCCCTCCCTTTCCACGTTGCTGGGCTGACCACGTCCCCCATCATCTGGGCCACTCGCTGCATCTTGGTCCTGCTGCTCCTGGTGTCTGTGCCCATCATCACCTTTGTGCTAGAGAAATGGGGCCTGCCTGAGCCCCCGAGGCTGGAGAAGATTTCTGGGAGAACATCAGGAATGTGAGAGGGAGGTAATGGGGGATCTGCACTGACCAGCTGTGAGCAGGGGAGATACCAGTGCCCAGTCCAGAGTCATTTTGGGGACAGACAGTGCTGCACACCAGGCCCTGGCAGTGACAATATTTGTCCAGGTAACTCTTCCAGCCTCCTTCAATCCCTCCTTCCTGTCAGGAACGCTGTCAGTCACTGCCCTGCAGCCTGCAGCCCTCGGCTCACTGCCAGCCAGGCCAGGACCATACCAAGCTCGGTTGAAAGTTCGAATAAGCTGTCCATTATTTCAATATTATTTCGAAATGACGGAATTGCTGTGTAGACTCTCAATGGTTATTTCGGAATAACACTACTGTGTAAACGCACCCTCAGTTACTTTTTGCTGTTTGTTCAAATTAACCTGTTTACATTTTTTTCTTCTTTTATAATTATATGCAATGAAAAAATACATGTAAATTATAAAATGGACTTGTTATTTGGTAAAAAATAAGTTATTTCATAAAATTTTATAAAATGAACTCAAAAATGAAGTTCATTCTGTGATGGGTTCGGTCGCTAAGAAACACTAAGAAACTAATACCCTAAGAAACCCTAAGAAACTAATACCCTAAGAAACTAATACCCTATGAATAATTAGTTCTCACCCTAGTTGTTCTAATAATCTTTGCACAGACTGGATGCTTTTCCTCCCATTCAGCCTTAGATGTTTCCAACAGTCTTCTTACTGACGACCTGACCACAATAGTAATAGTGACAGGGAACTGCTCAGGGAGATCAGAGAGACAATTAAAAAAAAAACCCTCCTCGGTTATAATGGGGGATTTCTGCTATCCACACATTGACTGGGTAGATGTGACTCAGGACAGGATGCAGAGAGGAAGTTCCTTGACATCGTTATTGACTACTTCTTGGAGCAGCTAAACCTGGTGTTCTCAGAAGAGAGAAGATTATTGATTTAATCCTACATGGAGCACAAGATTTAGTCCAAGAGGTGAATATAGCTGAACCACTTGGAAACAGCAACCATAACATAATTCAATTCAATATCCCTGGGCGGGAGATTACACAAAAGTGCCACTGTGGCTAAGCAACAAAATAAAAGGCAGTGGGAAGCAAAAAGGCACTCATTAAAAATTAGAAGTTAAATCCTACTGAGGAAAATAGAAAGAAGCATAAACTCTGGCTAGTCAAATACGAAAGTATATTTAGGCAGGCAAAAAAAGAATTTAAAGGGCCACTGGCCAAAGACTCAAAAACTAACAGGAAAACAAAAGGTACCTCAGAAACAGGAAGCCTGCTAAACAACCAGGGCCACTGGAGAATCGAGATGCCAAAGGAACACTCAAGGACAAGTCGATTGCAGAGGAGATACATGAACTCCCTGCATCACTCTTCACTGGAGAGGATGTGACAGAGAGTCCCACACCTGAGACATTCTTTCTAGGTGACAAACCTGCTGAACAGCTGTCGTTAGGGTCGGCATTTCAGCGACTGGAGCATCAATAACATCTGTCCTGCCGCAGAGTGATGTTTCCATATGTCAGAGTCTCTTCTCTATGAGGTAGTGGCTGTTTTAAGGTAAAACACAGAAATGTTACTTTTCTGCTGAGCCAGCTGAAAACCAGAGAAATGAAGCCAGAAAATGTCCGACAGCCCTGCTGTGTGTACAGTGGGGGAAGTTACATGGGGCATCTAGACTGGGAAACACCTATAGCCCCCCCACCCTTACCCTGCACAGCCTTGGTCTGGATTTTCTCTGCCCTCCCTCCAGTTAGAACAGTCAGGCTTTACCCTAACTCTTGCCAGGTAGGCAGAGGGACCCTTCTCCCTCTCTCCACGCCAGCTGGAGGTAGTGCTGGGTTTTCCCTATGCTGGGCACTATTATCTGAAATAAGGATTATTCTGTGCTGGAGACAGTGTTGTATTTTCCTGTCCAGTTTCATGTTAATGACTGATGTTACCAATGGTGATGTGTATCTCAGTTCTAGGCAATTTTGAGTATTCTATTCTTGTGAGTCGATGGCTCCCAATCATTGTGCCTTTAATCTCTGGGCAATCACAGCATCTTGTTGAAGCTGGTGGCTGTGATAAGCACCTGCCATTAAGCAAAATTTGGGAACTAGGAAATGCCCCCTTCATTAGTATCTGCTGAAGCTCTGGGCACCCACCGCCCAAGGGCAAGACTGCAGAGTGGCAGCTCTGGTGGGTTTACAAAGGTCTGAGAAGCAATGCAGGGGTGTAACACAAGCAGCAGGAACACATTAGAAGCAACCAGAAAAAGCAACAAGTTGGACAGAGCCAGAGGTGCATTTGGAGCAGGACCTTGAGAAAAAGTAGTGGGAGAGAGAGTGAGCTTTGGGCACAGTGCTGGCTAGGAAGAGGCTGGGAAGCAAGTATCCAGAAAGTGTCTCCTGGGGTTGGATTCCTGTTGTGTCTGGGGAACCAGGCCTCTGCAGAAGAGTCTGTATAAATAACTGGGGTTGAATCACCCAACTTGCTGGCTCTCTCATCACTATCTCCTCTCAATACGACGACTCATGCCACTTCATACTCTGTCCAATTGCATAGGTCGAAAGGGGGACCAAAATATAAAATGTTGAGAGGGTGCAACATGCCAAGAACCTCCCCAGTCTGGCCCGCAGAGACTTTTTAAAAAATTTTTGAAACCAGCCCGCAGGGCGGGACTCCCTGGCCCATGGGGCTTGCAGCAGCATCAAGCCCACATCGCCCTCACATGCCCACAAGGCGCTGCTGGGTCTGAGAGGCCGCACAGGCTGCCCGTGCTGGGGGCACAAAGCGCATCGGCCGGGGAGCTCTCCCAGGAGCCCCCCCAGCTGACGCGCTGCGCCTGCTGCTTCCACGTTCTGCGGCCCGGGGATTTCACTTTCACTTTCTCACCGCTGGGGTTTTGCTTTCGTTTGCTGCGGGCGGGGTGGGGATGCCCGGGAGAGCGCAGAGCTGTAGGGGGGTGGGGTTAGGCCTCAGTGACTCCTTGACTGTTTGCTGGTTGCTGCTGAGAGCCTTAGCCAAGGGGCTGCAATTAATCAGGGAGAGCCATTAAAATAGCAAAATGAACGTGAGGGGAGTCACGTGGTGTTTTATATTATTTCATCCTCCTTGCCACTGTATAGGCACACAGAGAGACAGAGATCTCTCTCTCGCTCTCGCTCTCTCACACACACACAGAAAGAAAACTGCTTCTTTCATAAACACACAGAGAAATCTCTCTCACACACACACACAAATCTCACACGCAAATCTCTCTCACAAACATACACAAATCTCACACACAAATCTCTCTTACACACACACACACACACACACAAATCTCACACACAAACAAATCTCTCTCACACATACACAAATCTCACACGCAAATCTCTTACACACACACAAATCTCACACACAAATCTCTCTTACACACACACAAATCTCACACAAACAAATCTCTCTTACACACACACAAATCTCACACACAAACAAATCTCTCTCACATACACAAATCTCACACGCAAATCTCTCACACACATACACAAATCTCACACACAAATCTCTTACACACACACAAATCTCACACACAAATCTCTCTTACACACACACACACACACACAAATCTCACACCCAAATCTCTCTTACACACACACAAATCTCACACACAAATCTCTCTTACACACGCACACACACAAATCACACACACAGACAAATCTCTCTCACACAGACACGCACACAGAAATCTCTCTCAGGGAGCATCTACACTGCAGAGTTTTCCGGAAAAACAGTCGTTTTTCTCCGTTGGGGCGTTGCGCGGGGAATACAGCCCTTCACCAGAGGAGGCAGTGCAGCAGGCCTGTGAGAGGAACTACCCCCGTGTCCCTGAGACCGTGCCCCCTAGAGCACTGGCAAGGGGATGATCACCTAAGTCAGATGAATCAGTTGACAGCCGCACATGAGGCATCAGACAGTGAGGTTCCCAGATCTGGCTTATTCTGATAATGTAGCTGGGGCTTCCCTGTTCCCCCCCCCCCAAAAAAAAATCCCAATTATCAAAAGGCTTGTGTCCAGATTCGGAGAGCTGGCATCACTGGTATCTAGTGAGTTTCACAAAATGAGTGAATTGTTTCACAGCTTACAGCAATGGCTCTGCACGCACCTCCCCAGGGCATGGAGCTAGCAGCCGGAAGCCCCTCTAGCCCCATTGTACTGTTGGTGGCAGCGGTGGGGGGGCCCTAAGCACTTTTTAAATGACTTGGGGCTGTCAGGCAGAATCAGAGGATTTAGGGGTATGTGCAGGCCAGCAGGGGGACCTGCAGATGTGAGGGTGGTGAATACATGAAGTCCTCCACCCAGAAGCCCTGCCAGAGAGGGTGCCTGCTAGCTGTGTAGGAGGATTTGAGGACTGGCACTGGCCTTAAGGTAAATTGAATTTGAGACCCCTGCTGTAAGAAATACCCTTTCCTAGAGTCATTTACTAAAATAGGATAAATCAGGCCATGAAAACAGTAGGAAAATCCCTGGATAGTGAATGAGACTCCATCTCTCCCAAGGTTTTAGGACAAAATTTCCTCAGAGATGAGGTATGAGAATGAAGCTTTGCTATCCACAGGACTGGGTTGGAGATGAGAGGATGTGTATGAAAATCAGGCTGAAAACAGGATGCTACCTTCACCTTTAACTCCAAAGACTCCAGCTATCCCTCTGTGACAGAAAGCCCTTCCGTAGCTGGATAGAGTTTCAAGCTGTGAGGGACTCTCCCTGTCGCTCTTTGTGGAGTTTGGGGAGGATGTTTTCCTCTCGCCTGGATGTCTGTCTGTGAGGCAGGGCCTGACTGGCCAGGATAACAGCAGATGAGGGAGGCAGCTACCTGCTCCTGGGTGGAGATCTGGGGCAGCAGCAGGGAGACCAAGGTAACAGACGCAGCCTGAACCTGGGAACCCTGAGTGACTCCACATTTGAGGGTCCCTGCCGAGCGGGAACAGGCAAACCAATAGCTCTCTGCTCTCACCTCACTTTGTCCTTAGTAAAAGCTGTGACTCACCCTGGCACTTCTCCGGGACTCCACGGAGGCATCTGGGGAGAGAAGGACAGTTACACGTTGCCACTTGGGTGTAAGTGCCATTAAGGGAAGGCACCTCCTTGGGCAGGAATTATAACCCCATGGCTCCTACCTCTCCCCCCGCCAGAGCAGGGCCCCCAGGGCAGCACTGAGCACCATGGAGCTAGGGGATACCAGAAGGGTTTAGTTAGGCTGTTGAAAATGCTCAGTGGAAACTGTGTGTCTGGATTTTTGACAAAGCTGTTTTTGGCACAAACAGAGTCAGCTTTTGGCAGAAAATTTCAATATATGCTCAAAAATCCCCACCCAAACCCTGACATTTTTGACTGACCCCAGAAATCATGATAAAAATACCACCCCAGTGCCACATGGGACTTGTAGGTCAATGGCCTTGTGCTGAGAGTCTCTTCCACCTGCAGGACTGGGGGGCTGGATTTCATCTCCCCAGGATGTGCTGCCACCCGCCAGCAAGAGGGGAGAGAGTGGTGCATCATGGGCGAGCCTGGCTCAAAGAGGAGACTGGGGGTCACAGGCAAAGGGGGGATGAAGGAACCGCAGAAGCGCCAGACATGGGAGCCCACGAACTCTTCCTTTTGGTAGTTGAAACTCTTGGCCAGCTCTGCCCATCCCCCACCAATTAACACATTTACTCCCAGCCCCACATTTCTCCTTCATGTGCATGTGACCTTCCCTAACCCTGATGCTCTCCCAAAGCTCTTACATTCAATATGATCTCCAGGACTGCAGCTGGCGCCATGCCAGGCTCGTTCCCTGTGGGAGTTACAAGCACACGGGGTGTCAGTCGTGCTGCGTGTTTTCTCCCTGGTCTCGGAGATCTGACTGTGAGTAGGTTTCTTCTGAGCCGGGGCGATGTGTGTGCATAAGGGGTCATGTGCAGCCCAGTGCCATGGGCAGGAAGAGCAAGGGGTTAGATTTCTGGGCGGCCCAGAGGACTAGTGGGGGGCCTGGTGCCTCTAGCAGGTATTGGATGCTCCCACAGTCACCAGGAGCAGCGGGAGGCAACTGAGCGAGGTGGCTTTCCCCCAGCTCTTGGCTGGATCACTCTGGAAGCCAGCATGACTGCCCCACAGCCACTGGCAGGAAGAGGCCTGGAGTGGAAGGGGAGGTGTTCTGTCATGGGGAGTTTCACAGTATAGGAAGAAATCAGTGGAAATACAGAGAGCTTGAGTAGTTGGCAAGTGTCCATTTTATTGCATAGCACAGAACTAACTAGAACAAGCCCAAACTAGCTGGGCTGACCCCAGTGACCTACTCAGGGTATGTCTACACTAGCTCGTTAGTTCGAGCTACGTAGGCAAATGAAGGCAACCGGAGTTGCAAATGAAGCCCGGGATTTAAATATCCCGGGCTTCATTTGCATGTTCCCGGGCGCCGCCATTTTTAAATCCCCCTTAGTCCGAACTCCATGCCCGCGGCTACACGCGGCACGGAGTAGGTAGTTCGAATTAGAGATGTCTAATTCTGAGAGTCGGGGAAGGGCTCCCTGGACTGAGGGTCTCTGTGTCCTGTCCTCTGTCCCCTGCCCCCACTGGCTTTATTGGCAGAGTCGCTGTACTGGGAATCCAGGCTGGGCTGGACACTGGCAGAGCCTGGAAACTGCCTCTTGCCTCCCCACGCGCCCGGCCCTGTCTGTGTCTAGAATGCCCCTCATGTCGCCGTGCCCATTTAGGGGCCGTGTAGAGTTCCTGGGGTCCCTGGCAGCAATGTGCAGCCGATGAACCGGCCCTGAGACCAGCATGAGCCAGGCAGGGTTTAGAATGAGCTGGATCTGGCCTGGCAAGCTGCAAAGTGGCAGAGGGAGAAGGGAACAGGGTTTGAGAGGGAGCCTTGAGGGTCAGGGGTCCCTGCAGGGTGTTTGAGTGTCGAAGGAGGGGGAGGGGTTCCTCAGAGCCCCGACAGGGTGGTAAGCAGATAGCGAACCAGCAGCGCTTAGCAGCTCCCCGGCACAAGGAGCAGCCTGGGGCCCAATAAGTTTGTCTCCCGGGGCCATGCTCACCAGACGACTGGCTCAGATCCCCCTCCGGAGGGCATGTTGTTCATATGCACCAAACAAACTGAATTCCCCAAGTCGCTGCTGTCTGGCTCTCCCTAGCAGGTGAGGGGTGGGGGTGCACTATGGCTGCCCCACACACAGACCTGCACTGAAATCACAGCTGCTGGGAGGGAACCTGCTGTGGGTGGTTTTTTGGGGCAGGTGCGTGTGTGGACGTGCTGAGCCTGGTCTTGAACCAGCTACAGCGCATGGAGCTAACCCTGGGTGTTACCCACCACAGCTAGATGGACTGGATCCCTTTGGTTCCCCGCCAGGCCTGGCCACTCCCAGCCCTGCCTCAGAAGAACAGACCCCGTTATAGGGAACTGGCTGGGTTGGTTGGTGCCACTTTGTGGCCAATCAGCCCTGACACCCCTGAGTGTAAACGAGTCACTTTCACTCTTTCAGTCACCTGGGGCAGACTTCATACCTGCCCACTCTGCTCTTTGTCACTTCAATGAGAACACGTTCCTGGCAAACCCCTTCCTTAAAGTGTCTCTTAACCCCAGATCTCATCCTGCCCGGAGAGTTCATCCTGCCCTGGGCTTTTCAAAAATTCCCCCAGAACAAACAGATGGACACACCCCGCAGCAGGAGAGCTGAGCTCAGCCTAGATGCTGGCACAATCGCCAGCCCTTCTGTGAGGCAGAGAGCACTGACCCAGAGAGAAAATGAGACCGAGGGGCAGGAATAATCTCCTTCTACCTGTGATCCCTTCGCAGAGATGCAACTGGAAGCAGCGAGGCAGAGTGATCCGAGAGGGGGACACCGTTCATTGTGGGCACAGAGAGAGAGAGAGAGAGAGAAATGAGCAACATGGCCCCTATTCATCATGGCATTGATGCAGAACCCCATTCCCACGGCCCGGCCCGGCGCTCTCCTCTCCTCCACCAGCCCCACTGACCGCCCATGGGTGCGCTGGCCCCAAGTCTCACAAGAGAGGTGCCAACTCCTAGGTGCTCCAAAACAAGGCATCCAACGGAGAGCCCCCTATCAGCGCCTCCCCCTCCCGCCAGTGCCACCTGCTCACCACCTTCCCCTCCCTCCCAGCACCTAGAGGATGCCTTCCTGACCTGCAGCTTTAGTGACCTGCATGTGGCTATTCCATCCAGACACACGCTCCGGCTGAGCCCTAGACTGGTTACCAGTTCTGCCTACTTGTTTTTCCCTTCGATATTTTCATACCCTCTGCTCCTTGTTTCCCACCCCCTACATTTTTTCCCCTTTCCCTCTCTCCCTTCTCCCCTATTTATTTTGGGTCTGCACGTCCTAAACTCAAAACTCCGGTCATCTGAAGAAGTGGGCTGTGCCCACGAAAGCTCATGATACCATCTACATGTTTTGTTAGTCTCTAAAGTGCTACAAGACCATTTGTTGTTTTTAAACTTTATCCAATAAATAATGTACAGAACCTAACACAGTGCTTCTCTGACCCCTAACTGGGGCTCCAGGGTGCTACTGCAACACAAATAACTAATCACGTGGCCAATCCCTTTCATCGTCTCTTTCATCTTTGCCCCAGGAAGCCTCCTGAAAACAAATGATCCATTTCACTGTCGATCTCATCTCTCTCCACCATCCCAGGCACACTGGGGACAGGGGATCTCAGGTGGTGTCTCTACCACGTCTGTCTATACATTTGCTAAGACGGCTCGGCCTCACTCTCACACCCACCTTTCTTCCCCAGCAGATAAAACACCACAGTCAGCACCAGCACAACAGGGACTGTAATTCCCAACAGGAGCTTTAGATCCAGCCCTAGGGAAGAAAATCACTGTAAATGGCCTCTCCAGTCAGCCACCGGCCAGTCCGCACTGGCTGGGGCTGGCTGACTCCTGTGGTAAGTGACCCCTCAGGTTATGAGGAGTCAGAAAAGCAGGGAACAGCCCAGGTTTGCTCAAGTTGCACTGGGACTTAGTGCAAAGGCCTTGGCACCAGCTGTGTGCTCAGGAGATGGTGGATGTGGGACGTGAGCGATGCCAGGGGTCATGCTGCCCTCTGACTTGGGGGGAATGGCACTGGCAGATCCCAGCCCAGCCAGGGTACCTGAGCTGCAGGCCGAGATGGTACCTGCCCGGGGTGAGTTTGGCCCAGACTTTGTGCCCTGAGGGCGGGGCTGGGGGTCACAGAGCCGGGCTCTGCTAACCAGGGTGTGACAGAGCAGTAGCCTGTTACCTGGGCGGGTCGGCTCCTCTGCTCCTTCACTGCTGCTCCCGCCGCCTGTGTGACAAGGACAAAGAGATTGGCACCATGTGGGAGAGACCCCTGCAGCCCCCGCAGGAATGCACCTCTCAGTTTGCTCAGGCTGCACCAGGACTCTGTGCAAAGGCCTCACAGGAGCCAGTGACAGACATGGCGACCAGATCCGATCGCCCTCCCCAGTGTGGCTGCAGTTCACCGCAGGGTGATCCTGCCCTGGGCAGAGGGCAGCACAAGGCTTTGGCACGAGCTGTGTGCTAAGGAGAGGGTGGATATGGGATGTGAGCGATACCAGGGACCATGCTGCCCTCTGCTATGGGGGAAGAGCACTGGCAGAGCCCAGCCCAGCCGTGGTGACTGAGCTGCAGGCCGAGGAGTTACCTGCCCCGGGGTGAGTTTGGCCCAGAATTTGTGCCCTGAGGGCTTGGATGGGGGCACAGAGCCGGGCTCTGCTAGCCAGGGTATGTGTGGGTGGTGGGTGAACTCCTGCCTGGAGAAGGCTAGCCCTCCAACCTCTCCCCTTCCATGCCCACCAGAGTCAAGCCCCACCCTGTCCTGGGCCCCCACTCTGCCAGTTGTGATTGTGGCTGCTGGCCCCTACAGACTAGACACCTCCTCCCCGACGTGCTGGGCAGTGTGGCAAGGCCGAGCATCACAGTCCCTGCCTTCCCAGCCCTTCAGTGCAGGTAGCACAGACCCTGCCATCCGGGCCCCACAGTTCAGGGTTGCGAGGCAGCATGGGCCCAGCCTCCCAGCCCCAGGGCATTAGGGGCCAGGCAGCCAGCCATGGAAACACCAGGAGGATGGGGGCAGAGTGCGGGCAGAGCACAGCTGTCTGTTTGGGGAGAATTTGCCTGCCCCTGCCTCTGACACCCACTGCCCATGAGGGTGTGGCAGATCAATAACCCCTTACCTGGGTGGGTCGTCGCCTCTGTTCCTCTGCTGCTTCTTCCATCACCTGTGTGACAAGGGCAAAGAGATTCACACTGTGTGGGAGAGATGTCTTCAGCCCCCGCAGGTATGCACCTCCTAGGTTGCACGGGCTGCACCAGGACTCTGTGCAAAGGCCTCACAGGAGCCAGCGAAAGACACGGCGACCAGACCGGATCATCCCTCCCCAATGTGGCTGCAGTTCACCGCAGGGTGATGCCACCCTGGGCACAGGGCAGCACGAGATCTTGGCACCAGCTATGTGCTCAGGAGAGTATGGACGTGGGATGTAAGCGTGCCCTGGGGGAACGGCACCAGCAGAGCCCAGCCCAGCCAGGGTGACTGAGATGGAGGCCAAGGAGGTACCTGCCCCAGGGTGAGTTTGGCCCAGACTTTGTGCCCTGAGGGCAGGGCTGGGGAGCACAGAGCCGGGCTCTGCTAACCAGGGTGTGACAGAGCAATAGCCTGTTACCTGGGCAGGTCGGTTCCTCTTCTCCACTGCTGCTCCCGCCGCCTGTGTGACAAGGGCAAAGAGATTCGCATGGTGTGGGAGAGATGCCTGCAGCCCCCACAGGGACGTGCCTCCCAGCGACAGACACAGTGGTTCTGCCGGCCCCTTGGCCAGAGCCCCACCGGGTGTAAATCAGCATCACCCTCTGGAGTCACTGGGCCAGATCCCCAATGGGTGTAAACTGTCCTCCCTCCATTGGCATCCACAGGGCTCTGCCAGTTCAAAGCAGCCAGCAACTGGGCCCTGGACTCTCTCGCTCTGAACCTCAAACTCATTTTCCCCACTACAGGCTGGGTTCCCTGCAGAGAGCTGGGGCTGCCCCAGGGTAAGTGCTGCAGGCAGGGGAGTTACCCCAGGGGCACGTTTGGCCCAGTCTCTATGCAGCGAGGGGAGAACAGGGCGGAGGGTGAGGGCAGAGCCAGGCTTGGATCCCAGGGTCTGGCCCAGGAGCCGTCAGAGCTGGGGGGTCTGACTCCTCGGCTCTGCTGCTCACCTGGCTGTGCCTGGGGACAAAGGGAATCTGGGCCCGTTGGTGCTGCAACGTGACAATCGTTGTGTGTGAGACGCAGCTGCGATGGCTGAGCCCAGCCCTGCACCAGTCCCATGGGACAGGGCTCTGCCCTGGGTGGAACCTCCCCAAAGGGGCTCCCCACGACTCCCTGAGACCTGCCAAGCACAGCACACTCCACCAGCCCTGTCCCTCTGTGCAGAAGCTGGTAATGGGGGAGGGGTGTGGACTCCTCAGAGGTTTCCTGGAGCCTGAGGCTGGTGCTCAACTATGAGGCAGGAGACCCTGCGCTGTAGGCCCAGCCGAGTGTTAGTAACTTCCCTGTGCTCATCACCACCCCCGGTACTAGCCCAGCGCTCCTGCCCCCGCAGTACAGCTGACACTGGTCAGTCCCCCCTTGTATGGACAAGGAAGGGCTGGGCAGGTCACTTGAGCAGGGCTGGGAACAGAGCAGGGGGCTCTAAAATGCCAAGCCCCAGTCACATCCACCTTGTCTCCCTGCCTGTCACAGGCAACGGGCCAGGTTTCTGGGCGTGGCTCTGCTGCCTCTGACCACTATCTGCTCCCAGAGCCGCCCACCCCCCACTGCTCTCTGAGAGCCAACAGTGAGTGTCATGTCTCCATACAGAGACTGGTGCACACAGAGGATAACAACCTACTTCATCTTACCAGTGATGCTGAGGTGCTGGGCAGGGCTGAGCTGGGATCTTCTCACCCGGTTGTTGCTGTCCTTGATCTCGTACCTGCAGGTAAAATTCCCAGAGCTGCCCCTGGACAGCGCATGGTCATAGTTGTAGTTCATCTTCTCCTTTATGGCCTGCTGGGTTGATAGCTCCTCCCCATCCTTACAGAAGACAATGCGGGTGACTGGGAGCTGGAAGTCCACAAGGCACCGGAGTTGCACAGAGTTTGTCTCCAGAGCAGGTGTCTGATTAAGGTAGAGAGTGGGGGCAGGAAGAGGACCTGGGAAGAGGGGGTGAAATCCATCAATGGGTCTGTGCAGGGCTGCCCAGGGAGCAGTTTCCTGTGGAAGTTGGTTGCCCTGGAAGTGGATTGCAGCTGGGAAGTGGATCAGTGGCCATGGAGGAGTTATAGGGTACAGCCCCGGAGAGTATGAGAGGTTCCACATGGGGATTGTGGGAGTGTAGAGAGTTTGGCCTCTCTTCCCACAATCCCCCTGGGCACCTGCAAGGTCACTGTGCAGCCACCCACAATCCCCTGGAGCAGGAGGGTGTAGGAGGGACCGTGCTGAGCAGAGTGTGAACATGTGCGGGATGAACGGCCCCGTGCGAACGATGGCTGGGATAGCCCACGTGCATGGAGCACAGTGCAGGTGGCTCTGAGGTGCTGAAATGGCTCCATGGGGCAGGGCAGGAGGGGTCTCCCTGCCCAAGGCTGTTATTGCAGCACAGCTGGGTAATGGGGGAGATAATGTCAGATCTGAGACTGTCAGCTCTGCAGGGGCAGAGACAGAGCTTCACATGGGGGGTGTAACACCGGACACGATGGCCCTGATCCCTGGGAGGGGCGTATGGGGGTCACAGTAACAATAATAATGAATACTAATCTTCTGTAGCTGGAAGCCTTTTCTGTTCATGCCAACCCCCCAGCATGAGTGTGTCTGGAGACAAACAGACAGACGGACAGACTCACCAGAAGCTGAACAGATCTCCTGGCTGCTGGGACTCAGCGCTGGGAACAGAAAGGTGACAGAAATGGAACAGGGAACAGAAAAGTGTGGTTAGTGCTCGAGATAAAATCTGCCCCTATCCCAAGACTTCTTGTCAGGGAAAAAACCTGCCTTTAAAATCCCTGAGTCCTGTTCTGGTGCAAACCCAGTAGGACGTTGGCTTCAGGCAGGGCAGATTCCTTGAGCACCCATACTTCGGCTGAGCTGGGGGTCTCCTTTCCCTTCAGATCTCCAGAGGGCCAGCTGGTGTAAGCCAACACTCATTCCAGTGGTGCAACACTGATTTACACCATTTGGGGATCTGGCCCAACAGCTCTCACACTCTGTGTTCCTATTTCTCTCCCACTGAAGAGGATTTGCTGACAGTCTGGGTCAGGGGCTGATCTCGGTTCTGTCTCCTCCCACCCTGCTCCTAATTAGCCCGGGATTCCCACGTACTCACCGGGCAGCAAGAGGCACAGAAACAGAAGCATTGAGACCATCGGGGAACCGATCAGCCTCTCCCCCATAGGTGAGGATGGGACAATCCGCAGTCGCTTCCTGCTCCCTCCTGCCCCTTTTGTTCTCTCTGACTTCCGCAGAAGGGAATCTCTGATACTCTGATCCGATCAGCCCGTCTGCTGCCCAGGGCTGGATACTCCAGCCAGCCCCTCTTCCTGCATCCAGGCCTCCTGGGATCTGTAGGGTTCTGACAGCAGAAATGCCACAGCCTGTGTCTGATCTGCTCTGTCCCCTCCCCAGGTCTGATATTCATCATTGTTCCCCATTTCCTGCCCCGCACCACCTCCCTTCCCCAGTCCAACCTCAGTGTTTCTATTTAGGGTTGAAGGTTGAGAGCCAAAGGGGCCTGGTTTGCTTGTCTGAGTCTAAACATACCATTAAAGAAACGTGCCCTGTCCTATCTCACAGCCTGGGGACCGAGACAGCCCCTGGCTAACGGCACAGCAGGGCCAGGGTGAAATGTCAGTGGGAATATTGGGAGGGGAATATTGATTGGACCTTTCCCCTCACCCTGGTCTCCAGTCCCTGCTTAGAAGTACAGCCCTCCCCCAGTGGGTGATTCCTTCTGGGCTTCTGTGGACCATAGATGGAGTCTGGGCCTCATGGGATCCTTACACAAGAGTCAGTTTCACACCCAGGGAACACCCTGGCCTCCACTTCTTTCCTTATCTGCTTGGAGTCCACCTGCCTGGTGCTACACACCCAGCTCCAGCCACTTCTGCCCACCCTGCTCTGTCTGCCACCGTCATCCCCTTTCTGAACAACTAAGAAATCTGCACTGGGAGACAGGCCCAGGGCACGGCCGGATGGGGAAGAGCACAAGATAGTTGAGAAAGAGCATCCAGAAGTGACTTCTGAGCCAGAATCAGTGGGACTGAGCCCATAGTAGGGGAATCAGGGCAAAAAGAAAGGTGGGAAAGAAAGAAGCCAAGGAGCCCAGGGCCTGTAGTGAGGTGGGTTGACCACCCTGCCTACAACTATGTGTTCTGGTGAGTGGGGCCAGTCCAGTCTCACCCCGCCCCCAGAAGCAGAGGGGTGTGGCTGGAAGTATAAAGGATAATGCTGACCGCTCAGTTGGAGTCCAGCTGCCTTAGGAGATAAATTCTCCCTCTGGTCTCCCACGCCGGGAGATGGTGACCAACCCAGAGAGGGCCAATGACTGGGCTGGACCACACGGATCCCTGACCAACACCGCCCCAGAGGAAGCTGCAGACTGGAGCCCTTCCTGACTTGAAGGAGCTACCTGTGGTGTCTGATGCCTGTCCGTCTAACAGGACAGCCCCACTGAGACTGCAGGTTTGCCAGGACGAGAGGGAGCGTGGCACGACCCACAGGGAGCAGGGCCACAATGTGTCCACCGAGGGGTGTCAGCGTGGTGTGGTCTGGATTCCCCGCTAACCAGGAGTAAGTCAATGTGGCACGGAGTGGACTCCCTGTTGATTCGGAAGCTGACTACACTACCACTGTTAGGGCTTTGGGCCACAGCCTGTGCCACCCGCCCCCAACTCTGAGTGGTGCAGTCTCCCTCTCCCAGAGAGCTGGGGCTAAACTGTGTGCTGTTCCCCCTGCAGCCAGGCTGAGCCCTCTGACTGGGTTACCGCCCTGCTCAGGTGCTCAGTCTGTGGAGCACAGCTGGAGACCAGCTGTTCCGAGCAGTGACGCAAAGACATCAGGGGAAAAAGGGAGGGAGGGGGAATCCAAAATGTAAATCTTTTCCAAATAGTAATGTGAAAAACTGGAAAAAACCCATTTTAAAATATGTTCCTGATGTTTCTTTAAAAATATTTTGAACTTTTCTTTGAAGAAATGGAAACTTTGGAAAAAACGAAACCATTGGACAAAACCAGCTCTACTCCCGAGTGATCCCCGGGGCTGTGGGTCATTTGGAGCGGTTGGCACCCTGGCATCGCAGCTGGGCACAGCTGGCAGCGCAGCCCATGAACCGGTACTGGAACTGGGAAAGTCTCCACTATGGGGGGGAAAGGGGGAGTGAAGGGAGGTTGCTGACGGGATCATGAGCAGTCCATAGCGGGATGTGAAGAAGGGGACTCACCCTCTTCCCCCAACCCCAGCCAGAGCTCCAAACACAGCTGAGACAGGAAGCAAGAGCAGCCGCAGAGTGAGTCCCCCGTGCTGCACAGACCCTGAGGCTACCTCACCGCACAGCCCCTGGGAGGAGCAGGGAGGCGGCTCCCCAAAGGGAAGGAATGAGGAGAGCGCCTCTCTAGGCAAGTGCGTTGGAACAGTGACCTAAAATCAGTCAGTTGCACAGAGCCTGTAGAGACAGGTGCTAATTGTTAAATTCTGTGGTTTCTCTCACTGGGAGGGCAGTGCCTCCTCATGTCAGAGATGGAGACATTGAGACACAATAAGGGTATGTCTACACTGCCACCCTAGTTCGAACTAGGCATTTAAAAATGGCTCCCGCCTGGCAAGATGCAAATGAAGCCTGGGATATTCAAATGACTACATTAGCCACCCTAGTTCAAACTAGGGTGGCAGTGTAGACATACCCTCAGAGACTGAGTCCCAGTCACACCAGAGTCCACATCTGAGTCAGGAATTGAACCCAGGGGTCATGATCCTCCATCCACTAGCCTGGCCACAAGATCCTCCGACTTTCCCCCACCCCTCCCAGAGCCTGGCTGAGAATGGCCAACCTCCTACCTGCCTGGCAGGCCAGTGATCCTGGGCTACATCAGCCAAAGAGGGGAGAAGCTGGATGGGACAGGACTGGGAATCAGGCAAAATATCAGAGACACAAGCTGGGAAATCTGCAGCAGGAGACTGAATTGATCTCACCGAATATCTCCCACTATTCCGACAGTACTCCAACCCCAGCCACAGCCCCTGCCTCCCTTTCCCTGGCCCAAAGCCCAGGGCAGAATTAGACCCCATCTGCCCAGCCCTTCAGGGGATAGTGATGGAGCCAGACACTGCTGGTCTAGAGGGACAGGCTGCTGCTCAGAGGAGGGCAGGGAGAGGAGAGCTGGTGTGGTGAGCAGCAGCCCCCGCTCAGCGACTCTCTGCACACACAGTCGAGCCGCTCTGTGCAGCTGTGCGGGGCAGGAACCACAGGATAAGCCCACAGCACCCTGAGCATCGGCAGAGTCTGCAGAATCATCTGTGCAAAAGCCTCTTCCGCACCCCACACCAGCAGGGAGCTCTCCCCAGGCCTGACCCTAAAATAGCAGCCCAATAGTGTGGGGTTTATCACCCTCTGTGGGACTGAATAACCCACTCTCACAATGTTATTTTTGTCCTCACATGTTAACCTGCCTCATTCTTGCTCTCTCCACTTAGTCTGTTTTCATGAGGGTTCAGGGCAGTTTATGTTCGTGGTCGTTCATGTAAAGGCCAGAAGGGACCAATGGGCCCATCTGGTCAGAGCGTCTGCCCAGTCCAGGCCAGAGTCTTCCCCAGGGATCCTGCACTGAGCTGCTAACTACTGGCTGAGCTAGAGCCTGTCTGGCCTAAAGAGACGTCCCCTCTTGGTTTAATGGCTCCCAGCCGGCTCCCATTTCTTAACGCTACGGTGGCTGTGACTGATCAGTGCAAGAGGGACCAGTGGGAAGGGAGATGCTGGACTGAGACAAAGCAATTGGTGATGGACCCTGAAGTTTAGCTCCAGCTGTGGGTCCTAATCTGACCTTTCCCAGCATCTGGGGGTGTGGATTAGGGGTTCCAGTTTGGGCCTCAGATAGAAACAGCCCCAGGCCACACAATTAGGATCTAAGCTGCCCCAAAGTCTTAATGTGGGGACTCTCCCTCTGAGACAAAAGTGCAACAACTACCAGAGACAGTGATTCGAGCCTGATAAAGGAGGGGAAGAAAATGCACAATCTGAGGTGACTGAGCCACCTAACAGTGAATGGACAAGAGGGACAAGTTGGAGTTATTGGTCTTGATGGAGATTTCAGCAAGTCCATGGAGCGTCCAAATCTGGTGTGTTCCCAAGATCTGACACTGACAAGACTGACTGAGCAGCTGGGCCAGGCCACACACATACCCAGGAGAGATTTTAGCAATGACTGCCATGAGTTTTAATGCTCTAGTCTAACCCATGGTAGGTTGTCAGGGCAGGGATGGGGCCAAATCATACAAGCTTGTACAACACGGGCAAACCAGTAGCACTGAGGAAACAACAGTCACAGTGACAACACACCTGGGCCAGATGGAATGTTACTTGAAGATCATTTTCAATAGAAAACTATTTTTTTTCTCAATGTTTTGTTTATTTTACTTATTTGTGGAGTTTCTGATTTCTCTGAACATTTTTTAATTTTTTGTTGGAAAATTAAAAGACCCAGAATATTCCTTTTCATTGAAGATTTCAGCGAACAGTTTTCCGTTTTCACTGGCCGTAACCTGATATTCTCCCCACCCCTACTTTTCAGGTCACCAGTTTTTCAACAGAAAGTTAAAATATTATCATGGATATTTCAGTGGAAGAATAGGTACACAATCCAGGGTAGAGCAGATATAGCAGGGGAGGCCTGCAAGCAGACCAGTGGTGTCAAGATTTCACACTTCAGTCCCATTCTTTTAAACTGGATTTGAGTGTAAGAAGTGCAGTCATGTGGCACCCAATTTGTGGAGAGCTTCTCTTTTTTTAGAAACTAGCTGGAAGAGGCCTGGAAGAACGAGCTATTGGGTGCCTCCACCAAAAGAAGAAGGGATGGTGAACCAGAAAATAATTCAAACACACATGTGTGGTAGACGCTTGATTAATAACCCACATCCCTGACCATAGAGCCATCTTGCACAATGTTGAGAGACTTGGTATCCCTACATGACAGGTCTCTGGTTTCTTCTCTACTTCCCCTTGGGTGCCTGGTCTTGGCTGAGTAGATAGAAGGTCATGTAAAAGGTTCCCTCTCACAGCAGTAGGTAAAGAGGTGGCTGAGATGTTAAGGCCGATCTCTTGTATTCTGCTTGGGCAGGTTTCAATCCAACTTATGCTGGTGGCCAGCCTTCCCTTTGGTAGCGGTGGCCTTTGGCTCTTTCCTCTTCAGGCCCTTGCTATCCCAGCAAGTCTTACCACTACAAACATTGTTCTCTGCAGTGTCATTGGAGCCGTGCAGCTGGAAGCGTCTCTCTCCCCAGCAGACGTTGGTGCAATACAAGCTTTGACCTCACCTGCCCTGCCTGGCTACTAAACTCAGGCACACCCACAGCCTGGACCCAGCAGCCCCTGGGCCAGCTGGGCTCCAGGCCGGGTCCTAGAGCTGGGGAATTTGCTCAGGGCCTCTCCAGCGCGGGCACCTCAGCAGGCAGAGCCCGTCTTGTCCGTGCACTCACTTGAGTGTCTGGCCGTGGCAGGGCACGGCCAGCATCACCCGCGTGTTGCATTGCAGGGCGCGGGGATGTCACTAGGGGAGCAAACAGCCAGGGGCTCCGTGGCCCTTTGCTCCATGGGCTAGAGACTGGCTGGAGCCTGGGGGGCCCTGCTGGGACGGGCCGAACCCTCCAACCCTGGGTGCGGTGAGTGCAGGGGATGGGCCGGATCCGCCGGCAGCAACTTGGGAACGTGCTGTGGGGGGAGGAGCCTGGCGAGCAGAATCAGCGACGGGCCCCTCAAGGGGGGAAACGACCAGCTGTCACCTGGGAGGGATGGGGTAGACCAACTGTCATATGATGGGGGATAGGAGAAGCCCATTTGGAAGGAAGCTTGCCCACAGCCATTGGTGAAAATGGCAGAGGAAGCAGATGCCCAAAACCCCCCATGTCCCTGCCAGGGAGCAGCCACAGGACTCCCAGCCCCGCCCTCCACCTCCCGGGGCAGCAAGTGCCATGCACCATCGTGCTCAAGCGCAGAAATCGTGACCCTCCTCCAATTGTGGGGGGAAGAGGAGTCACTGAGAGAACCCAGGGCAAAGTGCAGGAACGCCAACATCTACTCCCGCATGGCCATGTCCCTGACGGAGCGAGGTCACCCTGCCCAGACCATGGAACAAGTCCGGGCAAAGGTGAAGGAGCTCTGTCAGGGATATGTGAGGGTGACGGAGCAAAGGTGGCACTCAGAGGCAGGACCACACACCTGCTCCTACTGTAGGGAGCTCCATCACATCCTGGGGAGGAGGGAACCTTCTTTCCTCTCCATCGTGGTGAGCTCCGGGTTGGAGCAGCCCGTACTCCAGCGCCCGGAGCCTGTCCCCAAGCTGGAGGAGATGGAGGGGCAGGTCCAGTCCCCAACAGAGGAGGAGGACGACGACCAGGACAGCAGGACCATCACCTGCAGGGCCTGAGATCTGGAAGCTTCTCTCAGTTGTCTGAAGAAAGCCTCGTCTACCTCATCCACCTGAACCGGTGGTCTATAGGGGTATGTCTACACTACAAAGTTAATTCGAACTAAGCTAATTCAAACTAATGCATCTAGACCCAAAAACTAATTCGAATTAGCGTTTTGCTAATTCGAACTAGCGCGTCCACACTGATTGGACACTGGGTCGCATTTAAGGGCAGCTGAAACCGGTTCCGGCAGGGCATCAGGTCAGTAATTGCTTTGTGTGGCTGCTGTCTGAGGCTATATGAGGCTCGTGCTTAAAGGGACCCCCCTGGACAGCCGGTTCTCAGCTTCTCCGCTTGCTTGCCTACCTCGCCGAGGGACAGCAAAGCGTTTTCCTCTGCACCTGCCTGTGTCGGTGGTTCCCATTGGGGATGCTGCCGCAGTTGGCACCATGGAGCCAGAGCTCGCCCTGGGCATTCTGCTCCAGTTTTTGGACTTGCTGCTGCAAGCCTGCCAGCAATGACTGGAGGCTGCCTGGCACCACCTGGTGCATGTCAGACCCCTGCTTCTCTACCTGGCCTCCCTGGGGGCCATGGAGGAGCCGCAGCAGCGCCCAGATGCCAGCGTGCCCCGCCGCATCTGGCGTCTGGACACCAGCAGCGACTGGTGGGACCGCATCATCCTGGAGCCCTGGGGAGACAGACAGTGGACCCAGAACTTCAGGATGAAGAAGGACACCTTCCTGGAGCTCTGCGAGTGGCTCACCCCTGCTCTGTGGCAACGGGACACTCGCATGAGGCCCGCCATCCCCCTCCAGAAGCGTGTGGCCATCGCCTTGTGGAAGCTCTCCACGCCGGACAGCTACCGATCTGTCGGGAACCAGTTCGGCGTGGGGAGATCCACCGTCGGAGCAGTACTCATGCAGGTATGGCACTCACCGGCCACTGGGCCGGGGAGGAAGGGGGCTGCAAGGAGGGAATGGGCCGCCCCAGGGAAAATGGGGGCGGGGGAGGAGGCGACAGTGCCCCGCATGGGAGGGTTCAGTCTGTCCTGGCCGTACTACAGGCCGCCAGCGGCGGCCAGGATCGCAGCAGGGGTTGCTTCTGGGAGTGGGGCACGGGGCAGTGCCAGGGAATGAACACTCCCAGCCACCCGGGAGCCCCAGTGATTCGCAGTTTGCTGTGTCTCTCTGCAGGTGGTCAAGGCCCAGCGGGGGGCCGTCCAGATCCGGGAAGCCCTGCGGGAGACCTTCCTGGTGGAGGAGGAGGACTGAACTCTCCCTGCATGCCCCATTGGGGCCTTCTTCCACCCTCCCCTCCTTCCCCTTTCCCCTCCCTAACCCCCCTTCCTAATGTTAAATAAAGACACCTGTTTTGCAAACAACAATCTCTTTTTATTGTACATAACTGGGGTGGGGGGAGGGGGGAATGAGGGTGGGAGAGGGGAGGGGGAAACCTGGGAGGAGGGAGCTGGAAGGGGGAGGAAGGGGAGGACGGGAAGGGAAAGCTCAGGGTTGGGGGTCCTGCTGGCTCTCCCATCTCGCAGCACTGTGGGTGCGGGGGCGTCGGGGCGGAGTGGGTGTGGAGCAGGAGGGATGGGGGGTGTGGAGGAAGCGGGAAGGGGAGCAGGGGTGGGAGGAGGATCGAGAGCTGGGGCGGCCGCAGGGGCCGGAGCAGCAGGAGGCAGGAACCTGTCCACCAGGGTCTGGAGGTGGCCTCTGAGGGCACGGCCCTGCTCCTCCAGCGCCTCCAAGCTCCGCTGCCGCAGCCACAGGTCCTCCTGGACCCAGTGGTCCTGGGTGCGGAGCTAGTGCTCCAGTAGCCGCAGGTGCCGCCGGTGGTAGTCCTCCAGGTTGCGGGTGTGCCTGCTGGCCCGGGTGCGGGTGTCTGTTGCAGGTGGGGTGGTGCGCCCTGCACTCCCAGGTGCTGCGGCTGTGGTGAAACAAAAGCAGTGGTCAGTTCTCCCTGGGGACACAGCCCCCCAGCGCCCCTCTGCAAGGCGAGGTCGGCGTGTGGGGAACGGGCCAGGGCCCCTGCATGACACCCAGCTGCTGCTCCATGGTGGGCAAGGCCCAGAAGCACGGTCCCTGGGCTCCCTCTCCCCCCACCTCACCGTACACATAAGGGGAGCATGATGGCACTCACATGTGGAGCCCCCCTCGGCCTCGGACGACACAGCCAATGTTCTCTCTGGGATGCCTCGGGGGTCCTGGGTCCTGGGCAGGCTCCCTGCAAGCTCCTGGCTCTCAGCGTCCTCCTCCTCCTCCTCGGTGTCAGGGACGGGTCCCTCTGCCCCGGGGTTGATCACCACCCGGGGGACATGGACTGTGTGAGCCCCCAGGATGCGGTCCAGGGCCTCATAATGAGGGCATGCCTCCGGGTCGGCCCCTGGCTGGGAGGCCCTGGAGTAGGACTGCCGCAGGTCCTTAATTTTGCAGCAGACCTGCTCCCGGGTCCGCATGTGGCCTCTGGTGGCCAGGCTGGCAGCCATGCGGCTGTAGACGGCCGTGTTCCTGTGGCTAGTGCGGAGATCGTGGACGTTGGAGGCTTCCCCCCAAACCTCGATGAGGTCCACGATCTCCGCACTAGACCAGGACGGTGCCCGCCTCTTGCGGCCCCGGGCAGCCTGGTCCTGGGAAGAGGCGGAGGGCTGGGTGGCAGCGGGTGGCTGGCTCATGCCGTGCCAGGTGCAGGGTCTGCTGGCTGGGTGCTGGCAGGCTTGCAGCTGGCACGAGCAGTGTAGCCAGACCGTGCCCCTTTAAGGGCTCCGGGGCCGGGAGGGGGCAGAAGAGTTTCCCTGGCTTGGCCCAGAGTGGCCACCAGGGCAAGCTGGGAAGGGCTAGCCTCCAACTAGTTCGAATTAAGTGGCTACACAGCCCTTAATTCGAACTACTTAATTTGAACGAGGCATTAGTCCTCGTAGAATGAGGTTTACCTAGTTCGAATTAAGCGCTCCGCTAGTTCGAATTAAGTTCGAACTAGTGGTTTGCATGTGTAGCGCCTATGAAAGTTAATTTGAACTAACACCTCTAAACTTAACCCATAGACTCTCAACAGACTTTTCTCCCTCTATATACCAGAGCTCTGAGCAATCATACTGCTCTCTTAGGGTATGTCTACACTAGCTCGTTAGTTCGAGCTAGGTAGGCAAATGAGGGCAACCGGAGTTGCAAATGAAGCCCGGGATTTAAATATCCCGGGCTTCATTTGCATGTTCCCGGGCGCCACCATTTTTAAATCCCCCTTAGTCCAAACTCCGTGCCCGCGGCTACACGCAGCACGGACTAGGTAGTTCGAATTAAAGAGCCTAATTCGAACTACCGTTACTCCTTGTGGAATGAGGATGGATGAGAACACCACTTGCGCTTCAAATTCCTTGATCCTTCTTCCCAGCACTACATAATCTGCTGTGACCCGTTCAAGGTCATTATTGGCCATATTGTTAGTTCCTACATGGAGAAGCAGGAACGGGTAATGATCCAAAGGTTTGATCACTTTTGGAAGACTCTCAGTCACATCCTGAATGTGAGCTCCTGGAAAGCAGCACACTTCTCAAGATTCCAGGTCTGGATGGCAGATGGATGACTCGTCCCTCTTAGGGGGGAGTCCCTGACCACCACCACCCATCTTCTTCTTGTGGGGGTGGTGGTCATGGAACCCCCATCCCTAGGACTACACATCCCATGCCTTCCGGTAGATGATGTGCCCTCCTGATTTCTACCCTGAGAGGTCCCTGCCGAAGCATTCTCCACCACAGTGCCTGTGGAGAAAACCTGAAAGCGGTTACTTACCTCTACAGGAGTGGGGGATACCTGAGTTGGCCTTCTTCTTCTTCTAGAGGTTACATACTGCCAGTTTTCTTCCTTGTCCTGTACTGCCCTGACTGGCTCTTCAGCCTGCTGTGCCTGCAGGATTAAACACTGCCTTCTATCAAGGAAGTCTTCATCCTCTCTGATGGAACGAAGGGTCGATACTTGGGCCTGAAGTCCGCTAATATTTTCTTCCAAAATGGCGACCAGCTTGCACTTAGTGCAGATGAAATCCTTTCTTTCTTCCTGGAGGAAGACAAACATGGCACATGCTGTGCAGGTAACAACAGTAGACCTATCACTATCCATACCTGCCTTCCTTTTGAGAGATCCCTCAGTTGTTTTTAAATGCCTCCTTGAAGGGCAGGAGTACAGTGAAAAGATTTTAAAGAATGGTGAATGTCCCTCACCCCCTTCCCAACTCCCTCTCAAAACTCCCTGTTAGCAGTCCCTCTTCACAAGCTCCCTGGTCGCCGACTCACTCCTTTATAAAGCCCTGGACTGACTGATAGCCCCTCCCTCAATTAAGGCTCAACCAATGAGCAGAGGCTTCTAGATTTCAAACCCTGATTAGAAGCTCACAGCTTCCACCTGCCAGCCATAGAACACACTCTGTGGAGGGGGACAGGAGGGGAAGGGAAAGGAAGAAAAAAAACCCCAAACAACCAAACTCAAGCTCAGCACGCAGCAAGAAACCCTCAAACACAAACACACACCACAGACAGCCACTTCCTTCAAGGGTCTTGTATTAACTTTGTCCTTCACCTGGAGAACTCCCTCTCCAAACTCCTTGTTAGCAGTACCTGTTGGCAAGGGATCTGCAGAAGGAGAAACAGGAACACACAAAACAGAGAAATAAGAGAGGGGTTGTGTGCTCCCAGAGGGATGGGGCTGCCCTCCTTCCTGCCCCTCCGCAGGAGCCTCCCCCCCGTGAGCCTGTGCCCACCCCACTCCTCCCCCCCCCAACCAGGTCAGGGTTAGGGCGAGAAGGTGCCAGCCCCTGGGGCCAGGCCTTTCCCCCCACCCCCAGTCCACCGCGTACAGTGCCCAGCACCCCTGTCCTGAGGGTCCCCCTTATGCAACATCCCCTCTTCCCCCAGGCAGGGGCTGCATGCCGTGATCTCCTTACCTGCATGAGGACAGCCCCGATGGTGGACCTCCCCACCCCAAACTGAAAGGTAGCTGTCAGGGGTGGCCAGCTTCCAGAAGGTGATGGCGACCTGCTTTTGGAGTGGGATGGTGGACCGCAGGTGGGTGTCGCATCGTTGGAGGGCGGGTGCGAGCCAGACACAGAGCTTCTGGTAGGTGGCCCTCTTCATGTGGAAGTTCTGCACCCATTGCTGGTCGTCCCACCACTCCATGACCAGCCGGTCTCCAGCTTCCAGAATCTTCTGGGTATTGTGGGCTGGGACAGCCACAGACAGACAGAGTCTAATGAGGAAGATCTCGGGGTCCACCTCCATCTAGAAGAGGACCCCTGCTTGAAGCAGGCACTGCAGGGAGTGCAGCATGGCCCTGGGGGTCCATTGTATGCCCAGGGGCAGCTCCGGCTCCACAGCACAGGGCAGAATAGTGTAAACCTGTGTCGTCCCCCAAAAGCAAAGGGCAAACACAGCAGGAACTGCTGAAGCTTTGCTTGGCCAAAGCGGCTAGCAAGCAGGCAGGAGAGACAGAGAAGCAGCTGTCCAGGGGGGTCCCTTTAAGCGCGCGTCTCTGGAGGGCTCCAGCAACAGCACTTGAGAGCAACTGATGACCCCTAACCTGGCTAGAACCAGTTCCGGGTGGCTTTATATACAGGAGAGTGTCCAACAGTGTGGATGTTCTCTTGCACAAAAGTGCATCGCAAAAGCAATGTGTTTTGAGGTGTGGACGCATTTTTGCAGAAGACGTTTTTGCACAAAAACTTTTGTGCAAAAGGCTTCTTCTGCAAAAACCCTGCAGTGTAGACAAAGCCAGGGTGTCTCATGCAACTACCAGAACGTCCATGGGAGTGACGGGCCTAACTCTCCTTGGCTGCCAAAGGGAGTCAGGCATCCGGCCTGCCTGGGAGCTCTAGTGATTCCTACCATGTGCCGCTGTAGCACTAGGTACCTAACAACCCTTTGTCATGCTGAGGGATCTCGGGCCAGTGATGTTCCCACGGTATCGTCACTCAGTTTCCCCATACTGTTTCCCTGCTGTGTGAAGCATATTGAGCACTATGCATGAGCCTGGTGTGGTTAGTGTCAAACCCTCCAGCCAGGCCAGGCCTGCATTTACCAGGGTGGGTTTGGCTGAGTCTTGCTGCTAAATCCGGAGAGGGGTTTGCAGCAACATATTTGAGGTATGTTTGAGTCTCAAACTTTTGGCACTAAATCAAGATGCTGTGGCCGGGGGTGGGGTATTTGGGACAGGAAACGGGGAGCAGTGATGAGCAGACATGAGGATAGGACAGGGCAGAACAAAGAGTGGCCACAACATCCCTGCTGCTTCAGCCATAGAGCCCTGGCGGGGACTGAGAGCAAGGTCAGCCTCTGGTTACACAACTTGGACGAGACTCTGAGCAGGGAGAGGGGCCTTCTGCCCTGAGGCCTGAGGCACAGAGGGGGCAGGTAGGAGCTGAGGGAGGTCAGGGCTTTTTCTCGCCCTTCACTCTAAGGACTGCAGCGAGCAAGACAGAGCAGGGCGTGACTTTGGATTGTCCCCTCCCAACACCATCAAGACCAGACGCTGCTGAGCTGTTATCACTTTGATCGGTTGCTGCCACAGCCCCAAATGCTCCTGTCTCTGTGCCTTTTGCTGCCTGGTGAGTATCTGGGATCCCTGTGGTAACTCATAGGGGGCTGGGAAGATTCAGAACCAAGAGCAGCCCCTGGCCCAGGGAATTGGCGAAGCCTCCCTAGAGGCAGAGGGAGTTGCACTGTTGGAGGGAGTGGGACTGCCCCAAGCTAGCACAGGGCCAGCACTTAGGTCTGGGCTGGGGCCAGCAGTCGGCCAGGAGGGACCATTGGCCTGTCCAGTCTGACCCCCTGACAGCCCAGAGCAAGGACCTTCCCCCAGCTCCCTGCACCCAGCCCAGGCACTTGTGTGTGACTCAAGCATCCCCAGAAAGGCCCCGGCCAGGCGGTGACTCCCCCACTGCCCCGGGGAGCCGGCGCCGGGTGAATCCCCCGCACGGGGAGAACCTGCTGCCTCCTTCCTCACTGGTATTTGCCCAGACTCAGCGTCCAGCCCTGGCTCTGGCTCGGCCTGTCCCTGCTGCACTGAAGGGCCCGTCGGCACCTGGGGCTTCTCCCCAGGAAGGAGCTTAGACACCGTGACAGCCCGGCTCTCTGACCAGCCCCACACGGAGCTGCCCCGGACCCGCCTGGGAGGCCTCTTCTCCCACCCCCACAGCATTTTCTAGCCCTGCCCTGCCCCCGCTGCACTTTTCCAACAGCCTTTGAAATGGGGCCAGAGCCAGGCACAGGATCCAAGATCCGCAAATCCACCCTCCCCCAACCCTGTCTGCTCTCTGCCCCCTTGTTACACAGCCCAGGGGCCCATCAGCCCGGCTGCCCCACGGTTCCCTGGGAGCTCATGGCCAGTTACTGTCCCTGGGGCACTAAATCCTTCCCTGGGTCCCTGCTTCTCCAGCCAGGCCCCAGGCTGCAGGGCAGCAGCGTTCCCTGTGGGGAGCTGTGACCTGGCTGTTGGCTGGATCCCACCCCTGGGGTGTCCCTGGGCCCAGCTCCCCACGCCAGGCCATGGGGTCAGGCCGGGCTGGGCTCAGATGCGCCTGGGGTGTCCCTATCAGGTTTGGGCCATGTCCCTGATGCTTTGCTGGGGAAGTGAGGGGCTGGGGTCAGCTGACAGGGTGGGGGATGAACTTAGTCACTGCTGGGCTCTCAGCAGAGCCCTGTGCAGAGAAGCTCAGGGTTGATCTCCTTGGCCATGGGAACCCTGCAATCTGCCCCCATAGGAGTCACTGGCACAGAGGGGACCTTGGGCTCAGGGCTCACTACAGAGGCTGGCCCAGCCTTGGGGTTCCCCAGGTGGGATGGGCAGGGCAGGAACCAGGATTTGTGCTCATGTGGGGAGCCGAGACTCCATCAGCTGTTCGGGGCATCTCTCCACAGGGAGATTCCAGCTGGCACTGACCCCACGTCCCCTTTCTGTCCCCAGTGCTGAGCCCCAGCAGCCAGGAGATCTGCTCAGCTCCTGGTGAGTACAAATGTCTGTCTGTCTTTCCCCGCTGTGCCCAGCTATCTCTCCTTGGGCCTTGCCCTGCTCAGTACAGTGCCGGGAAGATGAACACGGCTGTGTGGGATCTGAGCAGGGCACCAAGGTCTCCCAGCTGATCCTTTCTTACCCCACCTGCCTGTGATCCAGGCCAGTGTGCCACATGGTGTAAGAGTCTTGTCCACGACCCAGCCTGGCCCACCCCCAGGGCACAGGCCGTGCGAAGCAGAGAGCATCACAGCTCTGACCCCAAGCTATTTACCTTCCCAGTGGCTCCCAGCCCCTCATGGTCTCAGGGCTGGGTCTGGAGTTCCAACCAGGCAGGGGGCTTTCAATGGGGTATGGCCAGAAGGGACAATTAGCTCACTCTGGCTCAGCTCCTCAATGTCCCGGGACAGAGGCTGTGCCCAGCGACCCTCACCCCGCCTAGCAGGGGCTGGCCAAGTCCTTTCTTTGCTGGCAGCCCAGACATGGCAGTAGCTGAGGACACCATGGGGATGGGGAAAGTGACAGGCAGATAATGACCTGCCCAACAGCAGCAATTCCCCAGCGAGTTGAGAGCTGGGTCCCTTCGCCCTGGCAATTCGCAGGATTTGCTCCCTGCTGCTCTTCCAGGATCTCCCTTAGCCTGGGCCTCCTGGGCCAGCTGGGAGTTTGGGAGCAGGGAGGGGGGTAGAGCAAA
The DNA here is from genome assembly GCA_032595735.1 of Pelochelys cantorii. NCBI lineage: Eukaryota > Metazoa > Chordata > Testudines > Trionychidae > Pelochelys > Pelochelys cantorii. Next base: position 16,035,863 of record CM064351.1, on the reverse strand, counting down.
TGCCAGAGGGGTTAGAAACTGGACATAGGCTCTTGGTTGTCAGCCAATGAGCTCCCTGGGGCAGCGATTGCATGAGCTGGGGAAGGGAGAGGGCAGGCTGAGGTGTTGGCCAGGCCCAGGATCTGGCCTCGCTGTGAAGTCACCTCTCTCCTAGCTGGGCTGGGCTCAGACCCTCCGTCTGAGAGATGGCACAAACAGACCTGCCATTTACCTCCTGCCCCACTGACAGCGCTGGCCACCACTGATGGCTCTGACCTATTCCCCTCTGTAGGCTCTCTCCCTGCTCCCACTCTCAACCTCAACCAGACAGCGTCCCCGCCAGGGAGCTACGTGCGGCTCCAGTGCTTTGTGATTTCCCAGGACCCTGTCACCCGCGTCATCTTCTGTAAGGACGGGGAGGAGGTTGCAACCCAGACAAGTCTGAAGGGGAAAATCATCCACAGTTATGACCATGTGGTGTCCAGGGACAGTGCTGGGAATTTTGCCTGTGCCTATGAGATCAAGAACAGCAGCAACCACGTGACCAAGTCCCTGCTCAGCCCTGCTAAGCTCCTCAGTGTCACTGGTAAGGTTGGTAGGGTGTGTGTGTGTGTGTGTGTGTGTGTGTGTGTGCGTGCGCGCACGCGCCCAGCAACTCAACATCACATGGGACAGAGTAGGAAGGGAATCGGCTTTTCTGTCCCACTGGAAAGTCTGATATTTCCAATTTCATTTTCAAATATCATCATGAGAAAAACTGCAGGTCCCGGGGCAAAGAGTGGTGGGGCCCAACTCCACTCCCCTGGAAGGTGCCTGGCTGAGGGCTGAAGTGATGGGGCTGAGTGCAGTCAGCCCTTAGTGCTGCCCAGACTACAATGTGCTCCCTTAAACCCTCAGAGCTGTGTGCAGAGGCACTCTAGTGCTCTGGCAGTAATTCAAGGGGGCCCAGGGCTCCAGCCACTGCACTCGGCCTTGGGGAAATTTTCCTCTTCCCTCCTGCCCCTGCCTTTGGCAGACCTTCTGTGAGAAGACTAGTGAGAGCAGTCTGCTTTGTGTTCTTAGCTTTGAAGCAGTTGGCTCTTACCCCCATGGTAAAGATACCTGACTTTACCCCTCAGGTTCAAGCCTGTCTGCCAGTGGTCTGGGTTATATGTAGAATAGAAAAATGCACATTTGTTGATCAGCTCCCCACACATCTCTGCAGGCCAGACATCGCTCTGACCCTGACAGAAAATCTGTGGTGTGTGTGCTGAATTCCAAACCCCTTCAGGACAGCCACTTGCTATGTCAGCCACTGTAAGCACCTGCTTACATCCTATTGATGGAACTAATGAGGTTGTTTAAAGTTTGTACCTGGGTGCTGTCCTCAATAGTGATGCTTCCTTCCCTGAAACAGTGCAGTTCCCACAGGGATGTTTCTTGTCTTAAGGAGCTCGCAACTTGCATGTTGAGGGAGGGGGAGATTTATTTTCACACACAAAAAATAGTGAAAACTATTTCATTCAAAACATTTTTCTGGACGTTTCAATGTTTTGATGAAAAATATTCATGGAATGCAACAAAAATATTTCATTTGGTTTCATTTCGTCCAGCTATTTTCCTTTGGCTTGGGTTTTCAGAAACAAAATGAGGCAAGTATGTCAGAAACACAGAGAAGGTGGGTGAGGGAATAATTTCCATTAGAACAGACACTGTTGCTGAAAGAAACCAGCTTTTGAGCCACACAGAGCTCTTCTGCCGGCCTAGGAAATCTTTCCTTTCATTTCCAAATTATTTTGGTGGAAAAACTAAGAAGATCCTTGCCTGTGAACTGTTTGGAAGAATGATTTTGATTTCAATTTAACTGCATTTGGATTAAAAAATGTTGTGTCGAAAGATTTGTGGTAAACGTCAACCAACTTTACTCATAAAGAACAGCCCATAATGTCACTGTACAGCATGGGTTCCCAAACTGGGGTGTGTGCCCCCCCTGGGGGGGGGGCGTGAAGAAATTCCAGGAGGTGCGTGAGGCGACCCAGCTCCCCCTCACTCCCCCCCCATTAATCTTCCCCTAAGCTGCTATTTTGCTTTTTGGCCCCGGTCAGTTCCTTTTTTTTTTTCCTCAACAAGTTTTGCTGCTATGGGGGGGGGGGGAAGTGAGGGTTTCTCAAAAATCAAAAAGGGGGCATGATGCCAAAAAGTTTGGGAACCACTGCTGTACAGATATCCACAAGGTGAGTTCTCTGGGTACATTCATGAAGACACAAGGGGTCACTTGCCACAGGATTCAGGTGGCTGCTTGGAGAGGCCATTCACATCAAAATTCTTTCCTAGGGCCAGATCTAAAGCTCCTGTTGGGAATTACAGCCCCTGCCGCCATCCTGGTGCTGGCTGTGGTGCTTTATCTGCTGGGGAAGAAAGGTGGGTGTGAGAGTGAGGCTGAGCCGTGTTAGCAAATGTACAGACAGACATGGCAGAGACAACCCCTGAGATCCCCTGTCCCCAGTGTGCCTGGGATGGGGGGAGAGAGATGAGCAAAGACACAGTGAAATCATGTTTTTCAAAGGATGGCTGGGGACAAAGACGAAAGGATGATAAAATGCATTATAAATGTGATTCATTATTTGTATTGCAGTAGCACGCTGGGGCCCTAATCAGGGATCAGCCCTCCATTACGCTCGGTGCTGTACATTATTGGTTAGATATGTTACTGGACTGCCCTGGAGTGCCAATGAGGGATCAGAGCCCCCATGATTCCAGTCATGCACAGATCAGCAATGTCCCTGCCTCACAGATAGTTGCAATTTATGACTCAGCCAGGGGCTTGTGTCTAGATCAAATATTTGCACACAGGCCATGAAGGATGCAGGTCGGGAAGGCATCCCCTAGCCAGGAAGAGCCACTAAGCCCATGCCTGTGTATAGGAGCTTTCCTGAATCAGGGCCTAACAACTCTGAACACAGAGCTCTGGGCACAGTGCTTCCCCACAGCCTTTCCTCACAGCACCCCCAGCTCCCAGCTCTCAGCCTCCAGTCAGCCCGACCAGTGTGAGATGAGGGTTATTGTGTTTGCTGGAAAATTTGCCCTTTGTAGGACTTCTCAGCTCACATGTCCAGGATTTTCTCCCAGGAAATGAGGGTGGAGTGTTTCTTGGTTTTTTGTTTTTAATCAAAGCCAGGATTCTCACTGAACTCCCTGCCTCCGAGATTTTCCACAGAACATCAAATGCCTTGAGAGTGGCACTAAACTGACAGATTGCCCCTGGGAGTGGTGTGGCCAAATAGGGCTGGTGTGGGAGAGAGCTGGACTGGGCCATTGGACATTAATGCATTAATGACCAACGCATTAATCTGGGCCATTGTCTGCATCAATGCAATGATGAATTGGGGCTGTGTTGCTCAGTTTCTGTCTCTCTCTCTGCCCACCAGGAATCCTGCCCACGTCTCTGATCACCGTGTTTCACTGTCTTCCAGTCACATTTCCACCAAGGGGTCAAAGGTAGGATCATTCCTTCTCCCATCTCGTTTCCTTTCTGGGTCCCTTCTCTCTGGCTGGGGAGGGAACTGGGGGTTATGTGGAGACACTTTAAGAAAGGGGTTTGCCAAAGTATAATGTTCCCTTCAAATTTCCCAGCAGTAGAGAATGTGTTTGAAAGTCACCCCCAGGTGTGTGAAAGAGGGGAAGTGACTCTGTTCTGCACTTTGGGGTATCAGAGCTGGTCAACCACAAACCTGCACCAGCTGACCCAGAACTAGGTCTGTTCTTTGGGGCAGGGCTGGGAGCATCTAGGCCTGGCCAAGGGTCTCCAGTCCAAGTAACACCCAACATTAGATCCACCTGCTACAGCTGGGTCAGTGCCAGGTTCAACACAGCCACACAAGGATTCACCTCAAAACACCTCCAGCAGGTTTCCTGCAGAGGCAGTGATTTGGGTGCAGGTCTGTGTATGAGGCGGCCATAGTGCTCCCCTTCTCTGCCTGTTGGGGAGAGCCGAGCAGGCACCCCCGTGGGGATTCATGGCGTACCATATGTGTGAGCAGAGGGGGTTCTGAGCCAGTTGCCTCTGCAGCATGGACCAGAGGAACCAACATATTGGGGCCACAGGTACCAATTTCCCCCCTAGCCAGGGGATGCTTGACCCCCCCTCCCCACACTCCAATCCACTTAATCCCTTCCCATGAACCATCACCCCTGCTCTGCCTCCATCCACCCATCACTTCCCACCTTTCCCCTTCCCCCTGCCCTGCCTCTTCCCCAAGTGCACTGCATCTCTGTTCCTCCCCCTCTCTCCAGGAGCATCCCACCCTTCATGGGATGTAGCTGATCAAGGTAGGCAGGAGGCAATGGGAAGGAGCTGGAGGAGACAGTGGCCCCATCAGTGGGGTAGGGGCAGATGGGCTGTTGGGGGTGCTGAGCACTTGCTAATTTTTTCCCATGGATGCGTCACGGGAAGCAATCTGCTAGCAGCTGGATCACTGGACACAGAATGAGCATCCAACATCACTAACACCCCCTGTGCTTGTTCCTGCCCACAGGGAACATGTCCAGCATGACACCAGAAATGCTCCTGAAGATCATCTTCACTGTAAGAGCTTTTGGAGAGCATTGGGGTTACCAGCTTCACCTGCTCATAGGCGAGAAATGTGGAGGCTGGGGGTAAATGTGGTAATTGGTGGGGGATGGGCAGATCCCAGGACGGACTGTCTGGCAGAGAGTTACAACAACAACCCTGCCTGTGATCAAAGTGAATGAAGATAAAGAGTCCTCAGGGGTCCCAAGGCTCGGGCATCTGAGTCCCTAGGTTCCTTTGCCCCACCCCCTTTGCCTGTGATCCCCTTTGCATTGCCGGGGCTTAGGGGAGTGAGGAAAAGTGTTACCCCTTCCTGTCCCTCATGGAAAGGACATCTCCTGAGGAACGCTTCCACTGGAGAGCGTCCCAGTCTCTTCACTGGGCGATGAGGCTGCCTGCTGCTGACCAGTCATAGAATCATAGAACCACAGAGCTAGAAGAGACCTCAGAAGGTCATCAAGTCCAGCCCCCTGCTCTAGGCAGGACCAATCCCAACTAAATCAACCCAGCCAGGGCTTGGTCAAGCCGAGACTTAAACACCTCTAGGGATGGAGACTCCACTACTTCCCTAGGTAACCCATTCCAGTGCTTCACTACCCTCCGAGTGAAATAGTTTTTCCTAATATCCAACCTGGACCTCTCCCACCACAACTTGAGACCATTGCTCCTTGTTCTGCCATCTGTCACTACTGAGAACAGCCTCTCTCCATCCTCTTTGGAACCTCCCTTCAGGAAGTTGAAGGCTGCTATCAAATCCCCCCTCACTCTTCGCTTCTGCAGACTAAACAGACACAACTCCCTCAGCCTCTCCTCATAAGTCATATGCTCCAGCCTCCTAATCATTTTGGTTGCCCTCCGCTGGACCCTCTCCAATGCGTCCACATCCTTTTTGTAGTGGGGGGGCCAGAACTGGACACAATACTCCAGATGTGGCCTCACCAGAGCCAAATAAAGGAGAATAATGACATCTTTGGATCTGCTGGCAATGCTCCTCTTAATGCAACCTAATATGCCATTAGCCTTCTTGGCTACAAGGGCACACTATTGACTCATATCCAGCTTCTCATCCACTGTAACCCCCAGGTCCTTTTCTGCACAACTACTACTTAACTGGTTGGTCCCCAGCATGTAACAATGCTTGGGATTCTTCCGTCCCAAGTGCAGGACTCTGCGCTTGTCCTTGTTGAACCTCATCAGATTTCTTGTGGCCCAATCCTCCAATTTGTCTAAGTCACTCTGGACTCTATCTCTGCCCTCAAGTGTATCTACCTCTCCCCCTAGCTTAGTATCATCCGCAAACTTGCTGAGGGTGCAATCCATCCCCTCATCCAGGTCATTAATAAAGATATTGAACAAAACCCGTCCTAGAACCGAACCTTGGGGCACTCCGCTAGAAACTGACCGCCATCCTGACATCGAGTGGTTGATCACTACCCGCTGGGCCCGGCCTTCTAGCCAGCTTTCTATCCATCTTACTGTCCATTTATCTAATCCACATTCCCTTAACTTGCTGGCAAGAATATTGTGGGAGACCGTATCAAAAGCCTTGCTAAAGTCAAGGTAGATCACATCCACTGACTTTCCCACATCCACAGAGCCAGTTACCTCATCATAGAAGCTAATCAGATTGGTCAGGCACGACTTGCCCTTTGTGAATCCATGCTGACTATTCCTAATCACTTTCCTCTCTTCCAAGTGCCTCAAAATGGATTCCTTAAGGATCCCTTCCATGATTTTTCCAGGAACCGAGGTAAGACTGACCGGACTATAGTTCCCTGGATTGTCCTTCCCTTTTTTGAAGATGGGCACTACATTTGCCTTTTTCCAATCATCTGGGATTGCTCATCTCCACGACTTTTCAAAGATAATGGCCAAAGGCTCCTCAATGACATTTGCCACCTCCCTCAGTACCCTTGGATGCATTAAGTCCGGACCCATGGATTTGTGTACGTTTAGCTTTTCTAAATAGTTCCTAATCTGTTCTTTACCCACCACGGGCTGTCCATCTTCATCCCATCTTGTGTCACTTGGCTCCTGGACTTCTGCGCTGATCTTGTCCGTGAATACAGAGGCAAAGAAAGCATTGAGTACTTCAGCTTTCCCCACATCATCTGTCACTAGGTTACCTCCTTCATCCAGTAGGGGCCCCACACCCTCTTTGATCATCTTCTTCTTGTTAACATTCCTGTAGAAACCTGTCTTGTTATCCTTCACATCCTTAGCCAGTCGCAATTCCATTTGTACTTTCGCCTTCCTGATAACCCTCCCCCCGGCATTCTCGAGCTATACATTTAAACCCCTCCCTGGTCATTTGTCCAAGTTTCCACTTTTTGTAAGCTTCCTTTTTGTGTTTATGTTCACCAAGGATTTGCCCCGTAAGCCAATCCGGTCTCCTACCATTTTTGCCTCTCTTGCTACGCGTTGGGATGGTTTCTTTCTGTGCCTTCAATAAGGCTTCTTTAAAATACTGCCAGCTGTCCTGGACTCCTTTCCCCTTCATGTTAGCATCCCAGGGGATTCTGCCCATCAGATCTCTGAGGGAGTCAAAATCTGCTTTTTTGAAGTCCAAGGTGTGTATTTTACTACTCTCTTTTCTTCCTTTGGTCAGATCCTGAAATCTACCATCTCATGATCACTGCTTCCCAGGTTCTCACCCACCTCTACTTCCCCTATTAGTTCCTCCCTGTTTGTGAACAGAAGGTCAAGCTGCGCACAGCCCCTGGTCGGATCCTTCAGCACTTGTACCAAGAAGTTATCCCCAACATTCTCCAAAAACTTCCTGGATTGCCTGTGTACTGCCGTATTGGTTTCCCAACAGATGTCAGGGTGATTAAAGTCCCCCACGAGAACCAGGGCCTGCGATCTGGAAGCTTCTCTCAGTTGTCCGAAGAAAGCCTCATCTACCTCATCTACCTGATTCGGTGGCCTGTAGCAGACAGCAACCACAACGTCACTGTTGTTGTTTGCTCCTTTAAACTTAACCCATAGACTCTCAACAGGTTTTTCTCCCTCTTTATACTGGAGTTCAGAGCAATCATAGTGCTCTCTTACATATAGTGCAACTCCTCCTCCTTTTCTCCCCTGCCTGTTCTTTCTGAACAGTCTATACCCTTCCATGACAGTGCTCCAGTCACGCGAGTCATCCCACCAAGTCTCTGTTATCCCAATTTAATCATATTTCTTGGACTGGGCCAGGGCCTCCAGTTCTTCCTGTTTGTTGCCCAGGCTTCTCGCATTAGTGTACAAACACCTCAGGTAACCAGTTGAAATCCCTATCTTCTCCATTCGAAACAGGGATCCTCCTTTCTTGCTCATTCCTCTCTGCATTTCTTCCCGGTATCCGACTTTCCCACTCCCCTCAGGGTTTTGGTCACCGTCCCCCGACGAACCTCGGTTAAAGCCCTCCTCACTAGGTTTGCAAGCCTGCCCGCAAAGATGCTCCTTCCTCTCTTCGTTAGGTGGATCCCATCTCTTCCTAACAATCCTTGTGCCCGGAATAGAGTCCCATGGTTGAAGAAACCAAAGCCCTCTCTGCGACACCACCTGCGCAACCACGCATTTACATCCTCAATTTGATGATCCCCACCCAGTCCTTTCCCTTCAACAGGGAGGATGGACGAGAACACCACTTGCACTCCAAATTCTTGGATCCTTCTTCCCAGCGCTACATAATCCACAGTAACCCGCTCAAGGTCATTCTTGGCCGTATCATTAGTTCCCACATGGAGAAGCAGGAAGGGGTAGCGATCCGAAGGTTTGATCAGTTTGGTAAGCCTCTCAGTCACATCCTGAATGCGAGCTCCCAGTAAGCAGCACACCTCTCGAGATTCCAGGTCCGGACGGCAGAGGGATGGCTCAGTCCCTCTTAGGAGGGAGTCCCCGACCACCACCACCCGTCATTTTCTTTTGGGGATGGTGGCCGTGGAACCCTCATCCCCAGGACTACACATCCCATGTCTTCCAGTAGATGGTGTTCCTTTCCGGTTTCTTCCTTGTGAGGTCCCTTCCAAAGCATTCACCACCTCAGAGCCTGTGGAGAGAGCCTGAAATCGATTACTTACCCCTATAGCATTGGGGGATTCCCATGCTGGCCTTTTTCCCCTTCTAGAAGTTACATGCTGCCAGTTCTCTTCCTGGTCACGTACTGCCCTCTCTGACTCTTCCGCCTCCCGTGCTTGAAGGATTAAATGCTCTCTGATCGAGCGTAGGGTCGACACTTGGGCCTCCAGTCCTCTAATTTTTTCTTCCAAAATGGCGACCAGCTTGCACTTAGTGCAGATGAAATCTGTTCTTTCTTCTGGGAGGAAGACAAACATGGCACACTCCGTGCAGGTAACAACAGCAGACCTATCACCATCCATCCCTGCTGTCCTGGAGAAGGGATTTAAAAAGAAAGGCAAGAGAACCTCACCCCCTTCCCAACTCCCTCTCTAAACTCCCTGTTAGCACTCACCTGTTCGCAAGCTCCTTGGTTGCTTGCCCAAGGAGCCTTATAAAGCCCTGGAGTACCTGAAAGTCCCTCCCCCTACCAAGGCTCAGCCAATCAGCAGAGGCTTCTAGATTTCAAACTCTAATTAGAAGCCAATCACAGCCAATCACAACACCAGCCAATCATAGCACACACTCCATGAAGGGGAGAGGGAGGGCAAAGGGGAAGTGGAAAAAAAAAAGCCTCACTCACAAACAGGGGAAAAAAACACCACAACCAAGAAAAGAACACACACCAACCCTCACTCACAAACACAAGCTCAGCACACAGCAAGAAAGCCCGAAACACAACACACACTTCTCTCAAGAGTCCTGATCTGCTTCTCCTCTACCTGGAGAACTCCCTCTCTAAAGCTTCACTCAAAAACACAGAGGAAAAAAAAAAAACAACCCCACCACCACACACCAACAAACACAAGCTCAGCACACAGTAAGAAAGCCCCAATAACAACACACACTTCCCTCAAGAGTCCTGTATCTGCTTCTCCTCTACCTGGAGAACTCCCTCTCTAAAGCTTCACTCAAAAACACACAAAAAACCCCCCCAAAAAAACAGTCCTTCCTGCCCTGTGCAAACATGGGCCATGGTGTAACAACACAGCAATAAAGTCCCAATATGCTGTATCTTAGCAGGCAACTGGTGCCCATGTATTGGCTTTTTTGTGAGGCCGAAGGCTGAGATACATACATGGGGGATATTCTTGTTTAAAATCCCCTAAGTGTCCAAGGTGTTTGGAAGCCCTGAGGAGTTTGTACCAAATCCCTGAGGGATTCAGGCTCCTGAGAAGTGCAGTCACACACACAACTCACAGGCTCTGTTCAACTTAGAGTCCAGCTGCCTCAGTTTACCTTTTTATTTTAAAAATTAAATAAATCTTACGCCTGGTTGTAAAATAAAGATCCTGCATTTTTTCCTGTGGAACATTTAGACAACAATGCTTTTTTTTTTTTTGGTTTAGTATTCATCAACATTTTCTGTGGGACATTTCAATTTTTCAATGATAATCAAACATCAAAAGCTTTGAGCTGACAAAGAAAATGGTTTGATTCGAAATAGTGCAAGAATTCCCTCTTGGAGCTGTGATTCAGGTGCCTTATGCTCTTGGTCTCCTCTTCCAGCCAAGCTCTCTCCACTTTTTACCCTTTGGTGATGGGAAATAGTACATGATGGGCTCCTTGGTTCCAGTGCATCATGGGAGTCCCTGGCTGCAGTGCATCATGGGTGATGAAACCCAGTCTGTCGAGGAGACAGTCAGCATGAGTCAAATGAACTACAAGTCCTATGTGGTACCATGGTGATAATGTTAATCGCAATATTTCAGGGTGTGGACAAAGTATTTCCACCCAAATTTTCTGTCGGTGGAAAACTAGCTCTGTCGAAAACCCAGATAAAGAGTTTCCACTGACCTTCTTCCTCAGCCGAACGAAACCCTTCTGCTTCAATATCCCCTGGTGACCCTGATCAGGCTCCATGGTTCTCAGTGCAGCCCTGGCCTGCCTGGGGGAGAACTATGAGCCATGGGGTTCTAGTTTGTGCTCAGCAAAGTTCTGCCTCTTAAAGGCATTTACAGCCAAGTGACGATATGTAACTGTCGTTCTCTTCCTAGATGCCACAATGAACTCATCAGAAAGCACCACGGTGAGTCATAGCTTTTAATAATGACAAAGTGAGGTGAGAGCAGAGAGCGACCGGCTTCCCTGTTCCCACTCGGCAAGGACCCATGAGCTGGGAATGTGGATTTACTCAGGGTTCCCAGACTTCAGATTGTGTCTCTGACTCTCCTCACTTCAGGCCTCCCAGGGTATGTCTACACTACAAAGTTAATTCGAAATAACAGCCATTATTTCGAATTAACTTTAATAGCGTCTACACAGCCAAACTGCTATTTTGAAATAAATTTGAAATAGTGGAGCACTTATTTTGAATTTGGTAAACCCCATTCTATGAGGAGTAACACCAAATTCGAAATAGCTATTTCGAATTAAGTGCTGTGTAGACACTTAATTCGAAATAGGGGGCCTCCAGCCCTTCCCAGGGAGTCCTGGTGGCCACTCTGGGCACAACCAGGAAAGCTTACTCTCCTCTCCCCCAGCCCCGGAGCCATTAAAGGGGTAGACCCTGGCCACAGTGCCTGTGCCAGCTCCAAGCCTGCCAGCCCAGAGCCAGGAGTGGCCACCGGGGCCCCTGACTCAGTGGACCCAAAACATGAGTGATCAAGTCACTGACAGCCAGCCCTCTACCGCTCCCCAGGAGCAGCCTGCCAGCTCCCAGGAGCCTGACAGGGGCTGGAGAAGGCGGGCGCCTTCCTGGTCCAGGGTGGAGATCATGGACCTTATTCAGGTTTGGGGGGGGGATGCCCCCAACATCCCTAATCTCTTCACTAGACAGAAGAATGCGGTCGTCTATGGCAGGATAGCTGCCAGCCTGGCCACCAAAGGCCACATGAGAACCCAGGAGCAGGTTTGCATGAAAGTCAGGTTGGTCCGGCGTGACCCCCAACCCTGAGCCCTGAGCTTTCCCTCCCCCTTCTTCCCCTTGCTTCCCCCTTCCAGCTCCCTCCTCCCAGGTTTCCCCCCCCCCCATCTTCCCCTCTCCCACCTCCTTTTCCCAGTCTCCCCAGAGGTCCATCCCCCCCCCCCAGTTTTGTTCAATAAACCCAGTTTCTATTTTTGACCATACGTGTCTTTTATTTGACATCAGGAAGGGGGGCTAGGGAGGGGGAAGTGGAAGGACGTGAGGGAGGAATGGGGCACGAGCCCCCAGTGGGGAGGACCAGGGAGGCTCTGAGGGCTCCTCGGGGTTGATGCCCTCCCTCAGGGCCTCCTGGATCCTGAGAGCCCCCCGATGGACCCCCGGATGGCAGCCTTCAGCAAGTGCAGCCGGGCTGATGGCAACGACCCCCACGAGAAGCCCAGGGGCAGCTCTGGCTCCATGTGGCCGAGTGCTGTGGTGTCCCAAGTATGGGCACTCAGGGCGCTCTAAGACAGGACTGCTTTGCTGTCCCTCATCGAGGTAGACAAGCAGGCGGGGAACCCTGAGAACTGTCTGTCCGGGGTGGGGGTCGGGTCCCTTTAAGCATGGAACTCAGTTAGCCTCAGGCAGCGCCCCACACACTAAGTCCTAACCTGATGCCCTGCTGGCACTGGTTCCGGCCAGCCTTAACTTCGGTTCAGGGTCCACTCAGTGTGGACGCGCTATTTCGAAATAGCAAAACGCTATTTTGAAATAGTTTTTGTGTATAGATGCATTATTTCAAATTAGCTTAATTCGAATTAACTGTTTGGAATTAAGTTAATTCAAAATAGCACTGTGGTGTAGACATACCCCCAGAGGGGAAGGAAGATGGGCAAGGGGTGAAATCCTGGAACTTTCCTCCTTTAACTTCAGGGGAGGCAGGGGGCCATGTCCTATTTTCCTTATACACAACAGAAACCAAACACCAAGAGGCACTCTTCTTTGCTTCCGGATCCAAGCTTCCCAGTAGCACTATGCCCCAAGGCTCTCTCTTAGTTTTTTTTTTTTCCTCAGTGTCCTGCTCTAAACACTTCTCTGGCTGCGTCTGGATTTCTTGTTGGCTTCTCTAGTTGCTTCTGAGTTAATTCTGCTGCTTCTGTCACACACACACACACACAAGTCCCTGGCAAAAACGAAGCAAAGGGGCATTTAATTGTTTCCTTATTTCACATGAATGGCAGGTGCTTATCATAGTCACCAACTTCAGGAATGTGTCACAATTGCCCATAGATAGAGACACAATCTCCATCATAACAAAACTCTAATAACAAGTGCAAATAACCTCTGTATATATCACCACTAACAACATCAGTGATTAAAGTATGAAACTGAAGAGAAAAAAAATGAAACCACCAGCAGCACAGAAGAATCCTTAGATCAGATAATAATACGCTAACACAGGGAGAACCCGGCACTATCTCAGTGGGGCTGCTGGCATGGAGGGTGAGAGAAGGGCTCTTCTCCCCAGCTGGCAGGTGTCAGTGCAAAGCCCAGCTGTCCTAACCCGGGAGTAGAAATGGGCCAGACCAAGGCTGGGGAGGGTGAAATCAGAGCTGCCTGCCATAGAAGAGATTATGTGGGGTTGTTGGTATTTCCCATCCTAGATGCCCGTTAGAACTGCTTCTGATTTTTTACATCAGGACTGTCTGATGAACGTTTTCCTGGCTTCATTTTCTCTGGCTTTGTGCTTGTTGAGCAGAAAAGTAACATGTCCACGTTTTGTCCGAAAGGATCCACCACCCCAGTCGGAAGAGACATCAACGTATGTGGAAATGGTCATGCGGCGGGAGAGGTGTCATTAATGCTCCAGTTGCTAGAATGAAGGGCTCATCAGTGCACAGCCACAACTCAGAGGCCACCACAGAGGTTGTGCAGCAATGAAGAGGAGAACCTTCTCTGGTGCCACAGCTGGACAATCATAGCACCTCCAGATGCTATTGGGCACTGGAATAGTCTCAGAGCATAGGCAGCCTGTTTGCCTTTTGGAAAAAATGCTTCATCTGAATAGAAAATACACAGACTCTGTATTCCTACTCCCTGACTCTGTATATCCACAGCTCAGCTCTGAATTCCTCTCAGCTCCATGGAGCAATTCCACAGTGAACGCAAAGTAGCTGAAAATCATCCCCTCCTAAATCCCAAGTCTGCCTTAACATTGATAAGATGTATTGAAAGATATGTTTTCTGCATCCTTTTCTTTGTTTTCTAGTGTTTGAAACTTTAAGGATCAATTTTTTAAAAATCGCTTGCTTTTCAAGCCAGTCAGAGTTGGGTTCTTTATAGGGACAAAATTTGAAAGGCCAAAACACAAAATGGGATTCAACTAGCTAGAAGCAGAAAGTGTAAGAAGAAAACATTCTACAAATACAGTAAAGCAAGAAGAAGACCAAGGACAGGGAAGGTCTGTTAGTCAGTCAGGTGGAAAGAAAACAACAGAAAATGTGCAAAAGGCAGAAATGCTAAATGATTTTTTGTTTCAATTTTCACCAAAAACATTAGTAGGAACTGGAAGTCTATGATAGTGAATGTCAGCGAAAATCAGGTAGGTTCAGAAGCTTATTTAAGGAAAGAACAAGTTACAAATTACTTAGACAAGTTAAAAGTCTTCAGGTTGCCAGGGCCTGAAGAAGTACATCTTACAATAATCAAGAAGATGAATGAGGAGACAACTATTATCAGACAGAGATAATCTTCAAAAAGTCATGGAAGATAGGCGAGATTCCAGGAAACACAAAATATAGTGCCCACCTATAAAAAGGGAAATTGGGATAACCCAGGGAATTATAGAGTAGTCACCTTAACTTCAGTACCCTGAAAGATAATGGAGCAAATAATTAAGTAAATAGCTTGCAAATATCTAGAAGATAATGAAGGGATAAGGTATACATTTGTGAAGAACAAATTGTGTCAAATCTACCTAGTAGCTCTTTTTGATAGGATAAGAAGTCTTGTGGGCTGGGAGAAGTTCTAGATGTGATATATTTTTATTATAGTAGGCTTTGGTACTCTCTCTCATGACTCCCTCATAAAAAAACCTAAGGGAATACAAGCCAGATGGAGCTATTATGAGGTAGGTGCATAACTAATTGGGAAACCATTCCCAGAGAGTAATTATCATTAGTTCATAGTCATGCAGGATGGGCAAATCAAGCGGAGTCCTGCAGGGTCAATATTAGGTATTAAATATCTTTATCAGTGATTTAGATAATGTCATAAAGCAGGGTGGGCAAGAGGCTGTTAGCGGGCCGGATCCAGCCCACCAAGCCACCAGATCTGCCCCACAGCCACCTCACTGGAACCCTTAGGCAGAGATCAGGTCACATTTTAAAAAGCCAGCCGTTCTCCATTCCGGACGGCTGGGGAGGGAGGAGGGAGACTTCTCATGCTGTTCCCAACTGCCAGCAAAATCTCTTAGCTCCCATTGGCCAATCTCTCGGTTTGTCTCGGGATCTGAGAATTTTTGCTGGGAGCAGGGGTAGGAGTGCCAGATGGTTTCTCAAAAAATACCGAACACACGTGCTAAACATTTGTTGAGCAAAACAAAGAAACAAAAAACCCCACCACAACTATGCTTAACACTGAATGGGGACTTTATTATAAACAATCAATTGTCTCCATCATATATTTTGACTACATGAACCTCCTAACATGCAACCAGCTGAGGCCTCCCACCTGGCAACTCTATTGCCAGGCTGAGCTAGCCTCTCAGAGCCTTTATTCAGCTGTGGAGGGGAATAAAGGGGGATTCAAGCCTGGCCCATACTCTGGCCATGACAAGAAGTGAATTATATGTCTGAAAATCTGTGAACAGAAAGTGGAAGGAGCCGTACTGTGCCCCCACTCCCGGGCCAGAATGTCTCGCTGGGCTCTGAGCAGAGGGCAGACTGTCTGATGAAAAGGGGTGAAGTAATTTACACTTCCCAAAGAGGATGGGGCAGCAGGAGAGGAAATTAATTACCTGCTCCCATGGGGAGCCCTCAGCTGGTTGCGTGCGGAAGCCTGGTGGGGGCGGGGGGAGTGTCTGGGGAGGTGGGGCCATGATTGGTGCTGGAAACCAATTTCAGCTGTCAGGAGAGACGCACTTTCCAGCTACATGGCTTTGCTCTCCTTGGACCTACATGACGGCAACTTTACTGCATTTTTCACAGGGTGGTGGGGTGACTACCCTGCATAGGCTGGAAGAGGTTAAAGCAGGCTGGTGGGAGTCTGTGCAGAGCCCTGGCCAATCAGAGAGGAGTTTTAAAGGGGCCAGCCAGAGGGCAGCTTGTTGAGGCAGCCCGGTATATAAGGAGCTGCTCAGCAGAGAGCGAACAGTTGCATCCTGACCAGAGATGGTGCAGGATGGGTTCCCTCTGGAAAGGCACCTTTAGTACAGCACTGCTAGGCAGGCTAAGGGGCAAGCTAGAGTTAAGGGCACCAGCCTGGTACATGTCAGGCTACAGCCCATGCGACAAGGGCCAAGGGGGTGCAGGAGTCACAGGGAAGTGGCCCAGGGAAAAAGTGGCAGTGAAGAGGAGAAAGGCCAGACAAGCCTGCCTCCAGAGTGTCCCTGGGCTGGTACCCAGAGGAGCGGGCAGTCCTGGGTTCCCCCTTCCCTTGCCACTAAGGTGTGGCCCATACAGACTGTGGCTTGTCCCTGCAACGGAGGGGTTAGGCTTTAGGACCACAGTTGGTCAAAGTGGCAGGTGAAACTGGGAACTGCTGATGCCCTCCCCAGAAGGGGAGCATGGCCCATACAGACTGCGGCTTACCCCTGTGACAGAGGGGCTGGACTTGGAGACCACAGCTGGCCACAGAGGCGGTAGAGTCCAAGGACTGCCAGTACACCCCCTAGAAGGGAGCAAGAGACCACAGTAAAGGACACTGCCCTCCAGCAATGTCCCAAAGAGGACGCTGTGGCCTGGGAGTGACGCAGGTCCGGAACGCAAGCGTAGAGTGAGGACGGGGGAGACACCAGCCAGAAGGAGTAGCCCAGCTGTCAAGCAAACGAATTCCCTAGAGCAACCAGCAGGAGCACCATGGTACCATGATACATGGTAAGACATGCTGGGATAGAAAGACCCTGAAGAAGAAAGAGCCAATGGCCCCCACCGCTAAAGGGAAGACTGGCCACCATCGTAAGTGGGGGATTCAAACTTCCCAGACATAATACAAGGGATCAGCCTTAAATCCATCTCATTCACTCCTTTTGGGGAGCCTGTTAGTCAGACAAGACCAGGCACCCGTGTGAATATAGAGAAGAAATCATAGACCTGTCTTGCAGGGATACCAAGTCTCTAGCTACATTATGGAAAATGTCTGAGAGGTTAGACCTGTGGCTTCTTAATCTCTCATGTGCTGCATATGCGGGTTTGAATCTTTTCAGAGGGGTCATCCCTTCATCTTTTGGTGGAGGCACCTACTAGCTCACCCACCCAGTCCCCAAAAAGAAGAGACGCTCCCCACAAATTGGGTGCCACACGACAGCACTTCCTGCACTAGCAAGATCTCAAATCCCGTTTTAAAGAATGGGGCTGATGTATGAACCCCCTGGCCTTCTTGCAGGCCTCCCCTGTGGTGTCTGTGCTAGCCTGGAGTGAGAGCATCGTCTTGGCTGGCCAAGGGACAGCTGGATGCAAAGGGATCATTTTGGCTGATAAAGTGACCAAAATGGGTAAGATGCTAGCTTGCTAAAATGTCGGGCTGTGTATGCTGGGACTAAAATGGTACCAGGAGCAATAGGCAGGTGAGCTTCTTCCAATTCTGCTCTTGGAGGAGGGCAGTGCAGTACCTTTCCCGGGGAAGGGGAACAGACAGGACCCTGGAATAATAGACACACCAACTTAAGTTTGATATCTGGACACATGTTGGAACAAATTGTTAAACTGCTACTTCTAAACACCTGGGCAGTATTTGTATAACTGCCACCATGCAGATTTGAACCTGGGACTTCCAGAGCTTCAGCACAACTGGTTTAGTACTCAAAGCCTACTTATCACCTGCATGTTATTAACAGGGGAAGCTGTATGTAGTGGGAACACTACAGGTTTAGGGGTTTTTTTGAGGGAAAGGTTTTCTCTCGAAATAACCCCACGGAGACCGAGTTTGATGTCCCGAATTAGCACCATTTTGCAATAGAGGCAGTCTGCAATTATGCAGATGAAGTGTGGGATATTTAAATCACCGCTTCATTTGCAATTTCAGATGTCTACATTTTCATTCCTCCCTCGAAGGAGGAATCAAGTGTAGACATACCCTAAGGCTCTGTCTACACTACATGCTTTGCCGAAAGAGGCATTGCAAATGAAGCACGAATTAGCATTTTCACATGCTTCATTTGCATACTCTCTTTCATTCTGTTTTTGCGCAAGGGGTTTTTGCTCAAAAACAAAAAATGTGGACATTTCCTTTTTGCTCAAAACCCCCTTTTTGTGCAAGATCCTTACGCCTCCCGGAGGTATCCCGAAATAGCTCTTCTGCATCTTCACAAGCCACCCGTTATTTCAAAATATTTGAATATTCAAAATATTCAAAAATATTTTTTGAAATAACACACACACTATTTCAGCATCTCTGTAACCCTCATTCCACGAGGGTTAAGGGATGTCTCAAAATAGCACTTTATTTTGAAATGTGCTGCTGTATAGACAGCACCACATTTCAAAATAGCCTATTTCAAAGTAAACTCAGAATAAGTATACAATTTACGTAGTACAAATTGTGTTTCTTATTTCAAGTTTAGAGTGCAGTGAAGATGTAACCACCACCAGTCAGATTTAAACCTGGGACTTCTGGGGCTTAGTATAGGAGCCTCTACCCTCTGAACTAAAAGCTAGCTACCGCCCAGCCCATGCTGTAGATATCTCTTGGTCTTAACTGTTGCTGTGGTCTAGGTGCAGAGAAGTAACAGTTAATTTGAGGGAAGGGTTTTCTCTTGGAATACCACGTCTACACGCGGCAAGTTATTTCGGACTACCGGCTTTTTAAAATGGCAACTGGACGGGAATATGCTAATCAAGAGCGGGATGTTTAAATCCCACGATTCATTAACAACTTCATTATGCTACATTTGCATCCCTAGTTCGGACTAGGGAGCAAGTGTAGACATACCCCCAGTGTGTGGGTTACATAGACATAGCCTAAGGTGCCACTAGACTATTTGTTGTTTTTTAAGTTTTTACAGTTACAGACTAACGTGGCCACCCCTCTGAAGCTCTTGACTAGAGCATTAAACTTCACAGCATACTTTGAAAAAGTCTATCCTGGGTCTGTCTGTGCCCTGGCCCAGCTGCTCAGTCAGTCTGCCTGTGTCAGGGCCTGGATATGCACCAGATCTGGACTCCACATTCACCTTCCTGAAACTTCTGACAAAGGCCAACAGCTCCACCTCCTGCCTCTTCATGGTTAGGTGGTTCAGCCACCCCAGACTGAGCTTCTTTCCCTCCCCCTCAGTCACATTCTGGATCATCCTTTCTGGTATCTCTTGCGCTTTCGGTCTCAGAAGCAGAGTCCCCACATTGAGACTCTGTGGGAGTTTAGATCTTAAACCAAAACCTCAAACCCACTCCCACAAACTCTGCAGATGGTCTGATTAGGACCTGAAAACAGAGCTAAACAGCAGGGCCCTCTACAGTTTCTGTGCCCCAGTCTAGCATCCTCCAAAGGTCAAATAGAAATACTGCTTGCCCCTGTCTGCCTTCGCTGCATCCTCAGGGACAGTTTTTCCAGCCCCCCCAGCTAGGCCGCTCCTAGGAATACATGACTTGTTATTGGGGTGACCTCTTTCTGACCTGAGCAGTTAGCCAACATTCAGGCCAAGTGGGCTGTTTCTGTTAGAAGGATAGACTGATTGAAGATGCTGCAGCTAAGTGTGTGAACGTGACCCTGTGATCTATAAGTAGGGGAATATCAAGTACATAAGAACATAAGAATGGCCATACTGGGTCAGACCAAAGGTCCATCGAGCCCAGCATCCCATCTGCCGACGGTGGCCAATGCCAGGTGCCCCAGAGAAGGAGAACAGAAGACAATGATCAAGTGATTTATCTCCTGCCATCCATCTCCTGCCCTTGTTATGAAGGCTAGGGCACCATACTTTATCCCTGGCTAATAGCCATTTATGGACCTAACCTGCAAAAATTTATCAAGCTCTTTTTTAAACCCTAATAGAGTCCTGGCCTTCACAGCCTCCTCGGGCAAGGAGTTCCACAGGTTGACTGTGCGCTGTGTGAAGAAAAATTTCCTTTTATTAGTTTTGAACCTACTACCCATCAATTTCATTTGGTGTCCCCTAGTTCTTGTATTATGGGAAAAGGTAAATAATTTTTCTATAATCACTTTCTCCACACCATTCATGATTTTATATACCTCTATCATATCGCCCCTCAATCGCCTTTTTTCCAAACTGAAAAGTCCCAGTCTCTCTAGCCTCTCCCCATATGGGACCCTTTCCAAGCCCCTAATCATCTTAGTCGCCCTTTTCTGAACCTTTTCTAATGCCAATATATCTTTTTTGAGGTGAGGAGACCACATCTGCACGCAGTACTCGAGATGTGGGCGTACCATAGTTTTATATAGGGGAAGTATGATATCTTTTGTCTTATTATCTATCCCTTTTTTAATAATTCCTAACATCCTGTTTGCCTTACTAACTGCCGCTGCACACTGCGTGGATGTCTTCATAGAACTATCCACTATAACTCCAAGATCCCTTTCCTGATCTGTCGTAGCTAAATTTAACCCCATCATGTAGTACGTGTAATTTGGGTTATTTTTTCCAACATGCATTACCTTACACTTACCCACATTAAATTTCATTTGCCAAGTAAATATCAAGTATCTCACCATGAGTACATAAAATTAGCTTTGGCACTTCTGGCTTTCTGTGATGCAAACCTGGTTATGTACAAAGCAGGTGCAAAGTCCTGTCTCCCTGAACACTGCCGAAACCAAACAACAGGCGAGAGTTTCTTTGCTCAGTGTTCAAGGTCTGTTGCAACCCGCCCTGAATCATGATCAGAGATTCTCTAGCTGCGTCTGAGCTTCTTTGCTCCTTCTCTTCATCCTTCTGTGTGGTTCTACTACTTTGCGCATGCACACAAACACATATCCCCTTCTCTCTCTCTCATCCCCCCGCCCCCTCTCCCCCCGCTCCTCTCTCCTACCACTCAAAGCCCTGGCCTCCTGGGGAACAGATTTACATCCTCACTCCTCATGCTGCTATTCACTCAGGGTCCCTTCTGGCCTTTACATGTACGACCATGAAAATAAACTGCCCTGCAAACCTCATGAGAGCAGAGTAAATGGGGAGTGAGCAAGAATGAGGCAGGTTAAAGTGTGAGGCCAAAAATAACATTGTGAGAGCGGGTTCTTCAATCCCACATCACAGCGTGTGACTCCGCCCCAACCCCGCTGGGCTGCTCGCTGGGGTCAGGCCTGGGAGAGCTCATCGCTGGGTGGGGAGAAGTGTCTGCACCGGCGACTCTGCAGATGGTCAGGGCGCTGTCAGCTCATTCTGCAGTTCCTGCCCTGCGTGGCTGCACAGAACATCCAGACTGTGCGTGCAGAGTCGCTGAGCAGGGGCTACTGCTCACAACACCTACTCTCCTCTCTCTTCCCTCTCCTGAGCAGCAGCCAGATGCTTGCTAGTGTTACAGGGTCTGGCTCCATCAATATCTCCTGCAGGGCTGGGGAGGCAGGTCTGATTCTGCCCTGGGCTTTGGGCCAGGGGAGGGAGGCAGGATCTTGCCCAGGTTTAGACACAACCAGGCCCCTTCGGTTCTCAGTCCTCCAGCCCTAAATAGAGACAATGAGGTCAGGGCAGGGAAGGGAGGTGGTGTGGGACAGAAAATGGCGAGTGGTGACCAATTTCAGACCCTAGACGGGGACAGAGCAGGTCAGAGAGGCTGCACCATCTCTGCTGCCTGAGTCCTGCAGACCCCAGAGAGCTTGGGAGCAGGAGAGGGGCCGGCTGGAGCATCCAATCCTGGGGAGCAGACAGGGGCAGATGAGAGAAGAAACTGGAGTTTCCCTTCTCCTGAAGCCAGACCGGGCAGTGGGGGCAGATGGGAGCAGGGGGCGACTGTGGATTGTCCCCTCCCAGTCCCATGAGACACAGATGCTGCTGAGCTGTCTTCATTCAGATCAGTTCCCCCCATCGCCGGGATGCTCTTGTCTCTGTGCCTCTTGCTGCCCGGTGAGTATCCAGGACTCCTGGGCTAATTCGTAGCCAGGTGGCCCAGACTGTCAACAAATTCTCTTCAGAGGGCGAGAAATGGGAACCAGGGTAAACACAGAGGGTGAGAGCTGCTGGGCTAGATTCCACACTGGTGTAAATCAGTGTTGCTCCACTGGAGTCAATGCCAGTTTACACCAGCTGAATATCTGGCTCTCTAGGGAGCTGAAGGGAAAGAGGACCCCAGCTCATCTGAGGTCTGTGTGAGCGAGGGATCTGCCCTGCCCCAGATCTAACATCCTGACTGATTGCTTCTTCAGCAACACACAGATCAGGAAATTATTTCCCTCTCTGTTACAGGCAGCTTCTGTCCCTTGAGAGGAACCTCAGACTAGTGGGAGATTTTATCTCCAGCACTAACCACATGGCACCTTTCTGTTCCCAGTGCTGAGTCCCAGCAGGCAGGAGATCTGCTCAGCTCCCGGTGAGTCCATCTGTCTGTCTGTCCCCAGACACCCACATGCTTTTCTTTTGATAGAAAAGAGTTCCTGCTATGGAAGATTATTATTAACTAGCCAATTAGCCCATCATAAGACAGGATTTTCAGGTCTCTCCTCCACGTTGGTCTTCTCTCCCGAGCCTCCGGTCTCTCGCTCCATCTCTCTCTCTCTCTCACTCCTCCTCCAACTGCCTCCCCCTCTCCCTCTCAACTCTCCTCCGCCTTCTGCCTCTCTCTCCATCTCTCTCTTTCTCTTCTCCCCCTCCTGCCTCTCACTCTCTCTCTGCTCTCCTTTGTGTCTGTCAGGGATGCACACTCATCCAGGCCCCACCCCTGGGCATGTACATCACTGCCCTGCCACCCTTTGCCTCCCTCCATGGCACTCAGCAAGGGGGGCGGTGACATTCACGGCCAGGGGTGGGGCCTGGAGCCGCTGTCACGCTGCACGTCACTGCCCTGCCCCCCTTTTGCCTCCCGCCATGACACTCAACTGAGTTCTGCACCGCTCAGCCGGGCCGCCGCTGGGGAACAAGCGGAGCAAGGGGCCATTTGGGCTCCCCCGCGGTGGCCTGTCTGAGCGCACAGCACTCAGCCGAGCACCACAGCGGGAGGGGAAGGGGGCGGGACGGTGACGTACACGACCAGGGGGTGGGGCCGTGTACGTCACCACCCTGTCCCCTTTCCCCTCTTGCCGTGGCGCTCGGCTGAGTGCTGTGCCGCTCGGCTGGGCCACCACGGGGAGCCCAAATGGCCGCTTGCTCCCCAGCGGCGGCCCGGCTGAGCAGCGCAGTACTCAGCCGAGCACCACGATGGGAGGGGAAGGGGGGCAGAGCCAGGGGCTGCATGGGGGACACAGACCCCAAACGGCCACTTGCTGCCACTTGCTCCCATGCCGCAGCCCGGCCAAGCGGTGCAGAACTCAGCCGAGCGCCACGGCGGGAGGCAAGAGCGCCCCCCAGAGGCAAGACTGTAACGCTACAGCGTTACAGAGTTACAGACATTGGACTACTATATATATGATTATTATTATGACTGTGTCCCCCAGACTCTACTTTCAGGGATCAGGGCCCATCCTGCCAGGTGCCTCCGCCCTGCCCCTATGTGAGGCTCTGTCCCTGCCCCTGCAGAGCTGACAGTCTCAGATCTGACATTATCTCCCCCATTACCCAGCTGTGCTGCAATAACAGCCTGCTCCAGACCCTGCAGCCCTTGGGCAGGAGAGCCCCTCCTGCCCTGCCCTGTAGAGGGTGTCAATGCTATGAAGCCACCCACACTGTGCTCCACGCACATGGGCTATCCCAGCTGTTGCTCACATGGGGCCGTGCATCCCGCACACATTTGCACCCTGCTCAACATGGTTCCTGCTGCCCCGTCCTGCTCTCAGCCACGTTAGCACCTGCCCCTTCTTGGAGCTCCCTAGCTCTCCTCCAGGGGATTGATGGTGGCTGCCCAGTGACCTTGCAGGCACCCAGGGGGATTGTGGGAAGGACCCAACTCTCCAGACTCACCCAATCCCCATGTGGAACATCCCAAGCTCCCTGGAGATGATCCCACAAATCCTCCATGGCCTGGGAGCTACCTACCAGCTGCAGCCTGCTTCCATAGCAACCAGCTGCTCCATGGCCTCCTCCTGAAGCAAGCACCGATAGCTCCATTGAGGGCCTTCACCCATTCCACTTCCTAGGCGCTCTCCTTGCCCCAGTCTTCTACCTGAACCAGACGTCGGCCCAGGAGGGAGACTTCGTGCTGCTCCAGTGCTCTGTGTTCTCCCTGGCCACCCCCATCGTCTTCTGCAAGGACGGGGAGGAGGTTTCATCCCAGAAGGGCTTGAAGGAGAAGGCCACCTACGACTATGTCCATGTGGTGTCCAGGGGCAGCTCTGGGAATTACTCCTGTGGGTACGAGATCAAGGACAGCAGCAACCAGGTGACTGGATCCCAGCTCAGCCACGCCGAGCGCCTCAGCATTACCGGTAAGGGGCGGGGAATAAGTAGAGCAAGTACAATTGTCCATGCAGTGGCAGAGAGAGAATCTAGCACCAGACAGCTGCACGACAGGGGTGATGGTCAGAAGAAGTAGGCTGTTATCCTTCTTGTGTGCCAGGATGGAGACATGACACCCACTATCTGCTCCAGGTAGTCAGAGGGGGAGGAAGCATGAATTGGGCCAATCCCCTGTGAAAGGCAGGGAGACAAGGTGGATGTGACTGGGGTTTGCCCTCTTAGAGCCCCCTGCTCTAGTCCCAGCCCTGCTCAAGTGACCTGCATGAGGAAACAGAAACAATGGATTTTACAAAGCCCCTTCTAGTGAGTGGGAAGGTGCGTTCTTCTGGCTTACACTGCAGAGGTCAAAGATGAAATATTTCTCAAGTGACCTGCCCAGCCCTTTGCTGATCAGCATAGCCCCCCCCATCCCCCCCCCACCCTTAGATTTGAGCCTCTGGGAGCTCACCCAGAGTCCCCATTACACTGTTCTGTGCCTAGTGCTGGCCCTGCAGTGCCACACAGCTGTCAAGCTGTCCCTTTCCATGCTGCAGGACCGACCATGTCCCTCACCATATGGGCCACCTGCTGCAGCTTGGTCCTGCTGCTCCTGGTGTCTGAACCCGTCATCACCTTTGTGCTGGAGAAGTGGGGCCTGCCTGAGCCTGCGGGGCTGGAGGAGACTCGTGGGGGGAGCATCGGGATTGTGAAGAGAAGTAACAGTGGATCCTCACTGGCCAGCTGTGAGCAGGAGAGATACCAAGGACTCTGAGCAGGGTGTTGGAGAGAGTGGAGCCAGAATCATCCTTACCTATATATAGAATACGCAGCTGCACAGAGCACTGGGAAATCTGGTGCAGCACTGGGTCTTAATGTCCACCCAACTGCCTATTCCTACCCCTCTTCTATGGCTCTGCTTCCTCCCGGAAGGATCTAGTTACCTTACCAGTGACACAGCCTGCCAGAGCTATTAACAGGACTGAACTTGTAAAGGGAAATTCGAGTGGTAATGAAGCCATTTCACAGGAATGTGCCATCCCCAGGTACAGACTGTCAGTTCCTGAATTTACTGTGCGAGTCGACAGGAGCTTAGTTTAAAATTTGCTTTAAAAATATTTCATTAGTTTGTGTTGCTGAAGATTGTAAAATCACATCTCAAATACCCCTCCCGCCCGCAACAAACCCTTCCTGGCTGCCATGAGGCACAGGGGCACCATATTAATAGTTCTGTGAAAGGCCCTATACTTTCTAGGGGCATCCCTGAGTGATGGAGCTTTGGGATGTAGAAGTTAGACTGAGGCTTTGTCTACACTGTGAACTTTTTGCAGAAGAAGCAATGCAAGTGAAATGCTTATTAGCATTTTCTCGCACTTCATTTGCATAATCTCTTCCGATTCTTTTTGAGCACGAGGTTTTTTGCGTAAAAACCTCTTGCACAAAAAGAATTGGAAGAGATTATGCAAATGAAGCATGAGAAAATGCTAATGAGCACTTTGTTTGCATTGTCTCTTCCACAAAAAAAGTAGTGTAGACTGAGTGTAACCCGGATGCCTAATAGGCAGCTGTCTCTGTCAAAGCTTTTGAGCAAAGGGGGAGGAATAAGTTGTGTCTGGGGCATTATTGCTAGGCAGATGCATTGCACCCCAGCCACATGTTTTGAAATTGGGTGTCATAGGCTGGGAATGCTCACTAGATAAGTAATTACACAGTCCAAAAGATCAGAAAGTCTCCATCACTGCCACTTAAAAAGTTGTGTACGCAAGAGAAAAAAGTTGTGTACGCAAGAGAAAAAAATTGTGGTTTTCACTGAGCAAACTATATATAGTAAGGGGATTGATTAATCACAGTTAACTCATGTGATTCACTGAAAATAATTCATCATGAAATAAAAAATGAATCACACTATTATATAACAGAATACCAGTTCAAATTTATTAAAGCTTTTTTGATGTTTTTCTACATTTTCAATGCTGATGTCAATTACAACCGAATACAAAATATACAATGCTCACTTAATAATATTAATTGTGAGTATAAATATATTCACTGTACAAATGATTAAAAATTGTATTTTCACTTCATACAGATACTGTAGTGCAATCTCTTTATTGTGAAAATGCAATTTACAAATGTAGATGGGGGGATACATAACTGTACTAAAAACCAAAACAATGTAAAATTTTAGCAGAAAAGTTCACTCAGTTCTACTTCTTGTTCAGCCAATTGTTATGTCAAACAAGTTGGTTTATATTGATGGGAGATACTTCTGTCTGCTTATTTGCAGTGTCACCAGAAAGGCAGAAGAATCATTCAAATGGTACTTTTGTAGCTGGCATTGCAAGATATTTACTGCCGGATATGCTAAATATTCTGTATTGTAATTGAAATCAATATATTTGAAAATACAGAAAACATCCAAAATATTTAAAACTAGGCAATTCTCCCGTCATAAGACGGGATTTTCAGGTCTCTCCTCCACGTCGGTCTTCTCTCCTGAGCCTCTGGGGGGTGGGGGTGGGGGTGGGGGTGGGTGTGTGTGTGTGTCTCTCTCTCTCTCTCCTCCTTCTACTGCCTCCCCCCCCCCCAGCTCTCCTCCGCCTCCTGCCTCTCTCTCTGTCTCTCTCTTTCTCTTCTCCTCCCTCTCCTGCCTCTCACTCGGGGGACCACGGAGCCCAAATGTCTGTTTGGGCTCCACGCCCCCCGTGCTGCTTGGGGGGTGCGGAGCCCAAACGGTTGCTTGCGCCACTTGCTCCCACGTGGTGGCCTGGCTGAGCAGCGCAGAAGTCAGCCGAGTACCACGGCAGGAGGCGAAGGGGGGTGGGGCGATGATGTTCACGGCCAGGGGGCGGGGCCTGGAGCCGCTGTCACGCCGCACGTCACCACCCCGCCCCCCTTTGCCTCCCACCGTGGCACTTGGCTGACTTCTGCGCCACTCAGCCGGGCTGCCGCGGGGGAGCAAGTGGCACAAGCGGCCGTTTGGGCCCCGCACTCCCCATGCAGCACGGGCCGCCCAGAGGGAACAGCCAGCATTTCAGGCAACAGAGCCCCCCAGAGGGAACAGCCGGCATTTCAGCGTTACAGACTCACAGACACTGGGCTACTATATATATGACTAGCCAATTAGCCCATCATAAGACGGGATTTTCAGGTCTCTTCTCCACATTGGTCTTCTCTCCTGAGCCTCCGGTCTCTCGCGCCGTCTCTCTCTCTCTCTCTCTCTCTCCTCCTCCTACTGCCTCCCCCTCTCTCTCTTTCTCAGCTCTCCTCCACCTCCCGCTTCTCTCTCTGTCTCTCTCTTTCTCTTCTCCTCCCCCTCCTGCCTCTCACTCGGGGGACTGCGGAGCACAAATGGCCATTTGGGCTACTCACTCCCCGTGCTGTATGGGGGGCACGGAGCCCAAATGGTCGCTTGCGCCACTTGCTCCCATGCAGCAGCCTGGCTGAGCAGTGCAGAAGTCAGCCGAGCGCATGGTGGGAGGCGAAGGGGGGCAGGGTGGTGACGTTCACGGCAAGGGAGCGGGGCCTGGAGCCGCTGTCACACTGCACGTCACCACCCCACTCCCCTTCCCCTCCCACCATGGTGCTCGGCTGACTTTTACGCCGCTCAGCGGGGCCGCCACGGGGGAGCAAACGTCCGTTTGGTCTCCCCCGCGGCGGCCCAGCTGAGCGGTGCAGAAGTCAGCCGAGCACCACGGTGGGAGATGAAGGGGGGCGGAGCGGTGATGTACATGGCCAGGCCCCGCCCTTTGGCCATGTATGTCACCACCCCGCCCCTCTTAACCTCCTGCCGTGGCACTCAGCTGACTTCTGCGCCACTCAGCCGGGCCGCCGCAGGGGAGCAAGCGGTGCAAGCGGCCGTTTGGGCCCCACACTCCCCATGCAGCACAGGCCACCCAGAAGGAACAGCCAGCATTTCAGCAACAGCGCCGCCCAGAGGGAACAGCCAGCATTTCAGGCAACAGCGCCCCCCAGAGGGAACAGCCAGCATTTCAGGCAACAGCGCCGCCCAGAGGGAACAGCCAGCATTTCAGCAACAGCGCCCCCCAGAGGGAACAGCCAGCATTTCAGGCAACAGCGACCGCCCAGAGGGAACAGCCAGCATTTCAGGCAACAGCGCCCCCCAGAGGGAACAGCCAGCATTTCAGCGTTACAGACTCACAGACACTGGGCTACTATATATATGATAATAGTATTTCATTATTGTTTAATGGAGTGATTAATCATACAATTAATCATGATTCATTTTAATCACACAATTGATCATGATTAATATTTTTAATTGCTTGATACCTTAATATAAAGTTAATAAAGATTCTAATCAAAATGCATGTAAACTTATTCTAAGCTTTAAGACCTCTGTATTTCTTCTCGCTGTTTGTTAGATCTAACCTGTTTAAATTTATTTTTCTTTATATTTATATGTAATGAAAATAATATATATAAATTATAAAGCGGCCTTGTTGTTTAGTAAATATTAAGCTATCATTTTATCATTATGACATTTTATAACATTAAATCCTAATAAATGAATTTCATTCATTTAAAACTTAATTACACAAAGGTTAACCCTATGCAATCCTTCCTGAAAATCATCGAAAAGCTAAGCTGTGGCTCTCCATGTGGTGTTCTTTAAAAATTATGTTAAAGTGGTAGAGACAAGCCAAAAGTTACATATGCTCTTTGGGGCATGTGTAGTCACTTGCCTTCTGTTTGTACCAGCACAATTCCCCCACCCCAGTCAGTCTTGATGTGCTACCACAGTAGCAATGTTACTTCACAACAATGCAGAGAGTCTGGGTGAAAGGCCCTGACTATTTTTAATCAGTTGGGTTTCTCCTGTTAGTTTCCCTGGATTTTACTTACCCATCAGTGTAAGGCTCCCATCAGATCAATCCATCAGCTCAATCCCATCAGATCCATCAGTTAGTCAGAGAACAGAAACTGGGGCTGACCTATGTGAGGTGCTGGGAAGTTCCTCATCACTGGAAAGTTCCCCTTGGATATCTTACATCTACACAGGGCCTTCAGAGAGACACACTTAGCTATATTTCACATCTGGGAATGTGCCAGGGCTCCATTGTGGGTTTTACAGACAATGTGTAAGTCTTAAAATAGGGCATAAGAAATAATATGAAACACCTGGAAATATTTCATCTTTGACCTCTGCAGTGTAAGCCAGAAGAATGCACCTTCCCACCCACTTGAAGGGGCTTTGTAAAATCCATTGTTTCTGTTTCCTCATGCCACTAGCTACAAGCCAAAAATTACGAAGACCAGTGTGGACCCAGACTTTCAGTAGAAACCTCCTGGCATCGGCCATTTCTGGAAGACTGACTACTGGGGTAGGTGAAAATTTGGTCTGACCCACAATGTCCATTCATATGTTTTTAATGTAAATCCCGGACTTTGGGGATCCTTGTAACCTTTATGCACCCCTGGATCTTCTGCTATTTGGCCTCCAGAGGTTCATGCATCTCAGACCCCAAAATAATGCAATTGCTTCATGCAATAACTGCTTTCCAAAGAGCTAAATGCTCTCATGCGGTTCTCTTGCAGCTACATGGCTGCAGTATCAGGTTGAGGGGAACAAGTGTGGTTTCACCAAGGCATAGTTGATGGCAAATAGCTTTTGTCTGACATTGAAATTCCATATTTTCATATTACTGTATTTCATAACTTCCCCACAAGCCAAGAAGGCATTTACCAGACAGGGACACAAACACTGCTAATTCCAAAGTAACCCAAACGCTGTGGTCGGTGTTGCTGATTTAGCAGCAATTCACAAGATCGTTGCTGTGTTTCTTAGAGCCCCAGCTCCTGGGGTGTTCAGAATAGGTGAGCATTTTGGCTTTTGTTTCAAAAGTTAAGTTTCTAGCCCTCTTGATTATGGCAAAATCCAGGGAAACCTGACCCCTAAAGGCTCAAACACCAGAAGGCAAATCAAAGGAAGGAAAAAACATATAAAAAAAAAACCCTCATGAATTCTTAAGGCAAAATTGGGATCTGGGGAGAAGGTCACTTTGGGTTGGCAGTGGAATCTCTGCATAGAACGGACAGGACTTGAGATCTGAGCTGTTGATATAAAGAGTCAGAGCGTGGGAATTCAGAGTTTGGGCATCTTCCCCAATTTTATTCATAGGAAACATTTTTTCTAAAAGGCAGACAGGCAGTACTTGCCCTAAGAACATTCCAGCTCTCCAAGAGAGTTTCAGGGTGCTGTGTATTGTCCAGCTGTAGCACCAAAAAAGGTTCCCCACGTTCTGGCCTTAAGGCAGCCTGTGATTTGGGGAGGTTGTGTGATGTGACTGCGCACCGATGAGCCCTGCATTTCAGCAAGTGAAGCGTCAGCGACATCTTGTCCCGTTGCAGAGTGTGGCTGTGTACGTCGGTGTCTGTTCTCTCTAGCGCTGTGGATGCTTTATGTTAAAACTTGGAGATGTTACTTTTCTGCTGAGACAACCTAAAGCCAGAAAAAGCCTTTTTGACAACATGGCTGTTAAAGATGTGAATGGGCGCAGAGCTGCTCCGGCCCTGCTGAGCCCACTGCACCATGGACTGGGAGCCGGCAGCCAAGAGCCAGCAGCCCCATGGGGCCAGCAGCTGGCAGCCTCAAGGAGCAGGGAGCAGAAGCTGGCAGCCCCAGGGGACCAGCAACCCGATGGAGAGGGCAGCCAGGAGCCCCGTGGATAAGGGGACTGTTCCAGCCAAGCTGGAGTATCTCCCCACCCACGTGACCCCGCTTAATGGGTTAACCAGTTACACATAAAATGTAATCTGTTAATTGATTACACAGGATTTTACAAGCCTAACTGCTGTAAAAACAGCCCAAGCAGTGCTACTGCGCATCTAGGCCGGGAAACACCAATGTCCCCACTTCCTACATAACCCCTCTCCGTCTGGCCCTTTTCTGCCCCTGATTAGGTCACTTTGGGCTTTGCTTTGACACCTGCCAGCTAGGCAAAAGAGCCCTTCTCCCTCTCTCCACACCAGCCACTCCTGATGTGGTGGTGATGACCAGTTCTCCCTGCGATGGGGCATTATTATGTAAAATAAGGACTCTACTGTGCTGCAGGCAATTCAGTTTTTTTCTGTCCTGTTTCATATTTTAATCATTGATGTGGTTAAGGCCAATATTTATAACAGTTCTGGGCCATTTTTAGTATCCTATTGTTATCCTGGAGATTGGGTAAAGCCCAGCAAATGTGTCTTTGATCTATGGGCAATCCCAGCACCTTGTTGAATTTGGTGGCTGTGAGAAGCACCTTCCATTCAAACTAAATAAGGGAACCATGAAATGCCCTTTTATTCAATTCCAGCTGAAGCAATGGGAAACTACCACCCAGGAACTAGACCACAGGCATGTCTGGGAATGGCAGGGCCAGGCTATCCAAAGGGGTTCCTCAGGATCTGGACAGAAACACAGGAACGGGGAGGGGTGTGTGACAGAAGCAACAAATACACCTCAGACACAATCAGAAAGACAGAGTGAGAGGAGCACTTGGAGCAGGACTCTGAGCAAAAGCTGAGCAGGAGAGAGAGCTTTTGGGCAGAGTGCTGGTGGGGAAGAGGTTTGGAGCCAGAAGCAGGTGAAGTATTTTTTTTTGTGTGTGGCTCTTCTGTTGAGTCTTTGTAAGTGAATCCACCAAGATCCCTCAGACTCTTTCATCACTCTCAACTTCTCATCCCTGTTGGAAGTGAGCCTCCTCCACCCTGATTTCATTCGCACTGATGTGACACTCCCGCCTCTGTATCCCTGCCTTTCTTTCTCTTCAAGTATCTGAGGAAGTGAGCTGTACCTCACAAACACTTCTGTCCTAATAATTTTGTTAGTTTTTCAAGTGCCACTGGACCCCTTGTTGTTTAACCTGAAGCCTGGGAACCCTGAATAAATCCACGTTCCAAGCCCACAGGTTCCCTGCCGAGCTGGAACAGGGAAACCAATCGCTCTTTTTTCTCACATGACTTTGTCCTTAATAAAAGCTGCGACTCACCATGGCTGTGGCTCTTCCTGGCCAAACCACTGAGGCATCTGAGGAGAGAATAACAGGTACACATTGTAACATAGTTGTAAATGCCCTTAAAGGAAGGCACCTCCTGAAAAACCAATTATAACCCCACAGTTCCTGCCTCCCCTAGCCAGAGCAAGGCTCCTTGCTGCTGATCAGGGACACTCGAGGATACTTTACAGAAGGATTTAATTCAGCTTTTGAAGATGCCCATTGGAAACTGCCTGTCTGAGTTTTCAACAGAGCTATTTTGTCACGGGCAGAGTCGACTTTTGGCAGAAAAGGTCAACGTTTTATTCAAAAAATGAGCAGCCCAAAAATGAAATATTTTGGACAGTCCCCAAAAATATTCTGATCAATAATACCAACATGGTGTCTCATGAGACTTGTAGTTTAATGGCCTTGTGTTGATAGTCTCTTCTACAGGCTGTCTGGACTTCATTTGCCAGGATGCACTGCAACCCGGAACTCCTTATACTGCCTACTGAGACCAAGTGGGGAAAATTGGCACATCCTGGGAGAGCCAGAGAGCCCGGCTTAAAGAGAAGACCAGGAGCAGGAGGTAGCTGAACAACAGCTCCCATGAGGCCCTCTTGCACCCAATTCAAATCTAAATATTTTATTTTACAGTTGAAATATTTCAATTTTTGATATTCCATGGAAAAGTTGAAATTTTCCACAGAAATTTTTGAGAAAAACTAAAATATATATATTTAGCTAAATGTTTCACAGGAAAACCTCTGTTTTCCCACCAGGTTGAGCATTGAATAATTTATTGAGTTAGTTTATAATACAGTGGAACAGAGCCCAGCCAGTTGTGTGAGACTTTGCTTCCCAAGGACAAAATTTCTCTCTGGGATGTGACACTAATTCCTCAGGGCTTTCAAAAACCTTAGACATTTTAGGGGGTATTGAACAAGGTATATTGCCAGCCTCACACACTCTGAGACGACCATATCCCCCACATGCATATCTCAGCCTTCATCCTTGGGCCTCACAATTGAGCAAATGGATGGGCACCAATTCCTTGACAAGGCCCAGTCGGTTAGGACTTATAGCAGTACTGTCATATCCTAGTGCATTAGCGCAGGGCACATGGATTGGACAGCCCCAGGCAGCTCCAGCTCCCAGTGACAGGGGTGGACACTTTCCATGGGAGCTTTCCCCAGGATGTGACCTTTCCAAGAGGGAGAAGTGGTAACACCCCGGGCAATGGAGGGCTGGGGATCACAGGCAAAGGGTGGGACAAAGGAACCTCAGGGACTCAGCTGCCCAAGCCCTGGGACCCCTGAGGACTCTTTATCCTCATTTACTTTTATCACAGGCAGTTTATTGTTATAACTCTCAGCCAGACACACTGATCTGGGATCTGCCCATCCCCCACCAGTTACCACATTCACCTCCAAACCCCATATTTCTCTGCCATGTGCTGGTGCCCCTGGTGACCCCAATGCTCTACAAAGGCTCTTACATTCATGCTTGTCTTCAGGAGCGCTGCAGCGGTCACGCTGGACTCGTTCCCTGTGGAGAGTAAAAAGGACAGAGGGTGTCAGTGACGCACGTTGGTGACACTGAGTCTGTTTGCAGGCACCCAGCTGTGAGCAGGTTTCTTCCCATGGCTGGTTCTCCTGCCAGGACCGTACATCTCCTTTCAGCTTATACACAGTTTGTTTACATATTTTTCACCCCAATAAAACTGGATTTCTGGCGCAGGCCTGCTCACGCTGTGTCAGCGCTGGAAATCTGAACACTGATCACTGAGGCCGAGCTGTACAGCTGAGAGTCAGGGAGAGGGTCCCAGGACTGAGGGTCTCTGTGTCCTGTCCCCTGCCCCCACTGGCTTTACTGGCAGAGTCGCTGCACTGGGAACCCAGGCTGGACTGGATACTGGGAGAACCTGGAAACTGCCTCTCGTCTCCTCACGCGTCCGGCCTTCTCTGTGTTCGGAGCTGGTCACCCCATGGACTCCCTGGCTGTTCCCCGCATCACGCCCATCTCGGCCGGGGCCTGTAGATTTCCTGGTCTCCCTCTTGGGGCATCATACAATTGATGAATTGGCTTGGCCCGGTGGCCCTCAGAGGGGCTGCCACTGGCCTCCCAGGCGGCAAAGTGGGGGAGGAAGCAGGAGTCTGGGGGAGCCCTGAGTGGAGGATGTTGGCTGCAGAACAATGGGGAGTGACCCTTAGGCATGGTCTGAGGGGGTCCCCGGCAGGTCTCTGTGAGGGGAGGGCGGGGAGGGGTCCCTCAGAGCCCTCTGACAGGGTGGGGGCAGACAGTGAGCCAGCAGCGCTTAGCAGCTCTCCCAGCACTGGGGGCAGCCTGGGGCCCAATGAGCTCGTCTCCCGGGCTTGGTCGGTTGGTGCCATTTTGTGGCCGACCAAGTGCCGCCAATGTGGGGGAGGGGAGGGCAAAAGGGGCAGCCGCTCTGGGGCCTGGCGATTTGGCCCCTGTTGCTGCAGTTGAGCCCCAGACCCTTTAAATCACTGCTGCAGTGCTGGGTGGTGCAGGCCGGGAACACCTTGCCCAGCAGCCTGGCAATTCTGTCGGCAGCCCTGCCGACCAGCCCCAAACCCTGAGCGTAGAACAGTCACACCCCTGGGGCAACTATGACCTGCGCACGCTGCTGCCGGCGAATGCACCCCCCATCCCCTCCCACACACACACAGCAGGAGAGCTGGAGACAGATAGACAGCCCATCTGCAGGGCAGAGAGAAGTGACCCTGACTGGAAAGGAGATGGGAGAGGGAACAATCTCCTACCTGTGATCCCTTCGTGGAGACACAGCTGGAAGCAGCGAGACAGAGTGATCAGAGACGGGGCCACGTTTCCTCGTGGGCAGAGAGAGAGACAGAGACTGAGTGATACAGCTCCAGCCCCTCATTGTACCGACACAGAGCCCCAGCCCCATGGCGCGACCCAGCGCTCTCCTGCACGAGCCCCACTGACTGGCCCTGGAAGCAGTGTCCCCAAGTCTCACAATGTTAGTTCCACTCTCCCAGTGTTTCGTGTTTTACACAAAGTCCCAGGTCTGAGAGTCAGGGAAGTCAGTCAGAAACGCGGCTTTTATTTAAAAAAGAGTAGACGTATAACCTTATTGCTTAGGGGGAAAAGCCTGAAAATGTGACCTCCAAACCCTCCAAAGATCAAATCTCCCCTGTAAATACTAAGTCCCCACATTGGCGACTTGTTGGCAATCCCATAAGCTCTGAGCCAGTCTCGAGCTGGTTGGGGTGACTGGAGGCTGTGAGAGTTGGGGGCTGGGGGCGCTGTGAGGAAAGGCTGCAGGGCAGAGCTGTGCCCAGAGCTCTGTGTTCAGAGTTGTTAGGGCCTGATGCAGGAAAGCCTTAGTGACCTGTGTGTTGATATTCCATCCACCTGGCTGAGTCATAGATTGTGACCATCTATGGGACAGAGACTCTCCCCTTCATTGCTGATCTGTGCAACTCTGGATACAGGGGGGTCCTGATTCCAGACTGGGGCTCCAGGGCACGACAGTAACATACCTAATAAATAATGTACAGCACCTAGCACAGTGGGGCTCTGACCCCTGATTGGGGCTCCAGGGTGCTACTGCAACACAAATAACTAATCACGAGGACAATCCCTTTCATCTTCTCTTTGATCTGTGCATCCACCCAGCTTCCCCAAACCAAATGATCATTTCACTGGGTCTATCTCATCTCTCTCCCCTCATCCCAGGCACACTGGGGACAGGGGATCTCAGGGGTGTCTCTGCCACGTCTGTCTGTACATTTGTTAACACGGCTCAGCCTCGTTCTCATACCCACCTTTCTTCCCCAGCAAACAAAGCGCCACAGCCAGCACCAGGATGGCAGGGACTGCAATTCCCAACAGGAGCTTTAGATCCAGCCCTAGGAAAGAACCTCGCTGTGAATGGCCTCTCCAAGCAGCCACCAGCCAGCTCCCACCGGCTGGAACTGGCTGAGTCCTGTAGTAAGTGACCCCTAACGTTTCCATGAGTATACCTGGAAGCTCACCTCATGGTTACCTGCAGGTCAACATTATCTGCTGTTCTTTGGGAGTAAAAGTTCACTGAAGCTTTTCAACCAATTTTTCTTGCCAAAGTTTATTTTTATCCAAAGATAGATTACATGAAAACAAAATTTTCCCCCAAGCAGTTCATGTGCAAGGACCTTCTTTGTCTTTCCCTAAAAATAATTTGGATACGGAAGACACCATTTTGCTTGGTTTAGAACCGACAGACTTGTTTCATTTTAGATTTCCAAATGCAGAAGTGGAAGACAAACGTCCCTTGGAAAGGAAACAAACCAAAACCCTCTGTGTTTCCAGCTGACATTTTAGGTCATGTTTGTTCTGAAAAAGGAAACTGCCAAGTCAAAGTAAGACTAAAGGAAAATGTTTGTTCAGTTTCATGATTTTTTTTCCATCAAAACACTGACATTATCCATGGCAAGTTTTGTTCATAATTTTTTCTAGAAATAAATCTGGTTCTACCCTCCCACCAGGGCAAGTTCCTCAAGCAGGAAACATCCACATACCTAGGTACTGTCCTGAATTGGGCTGAACTTCAGCTCATGCTTGAGAGCTTTTTGGGCATCCGGAGAGACATGTGTGGGGCTGATCTACCTGTAAGCCACACACCTAGTGGGTGTGGGTCACTGTCCCATATAGTGGCACTTACACCACTTACACAGATACCATGAGTCTGCTCTACAACTGACTTTTAGCTCAAGCTGTAGAGCTAGGGTGGGAAACCTCAGGCCTGGGGGCTGCATCCAGCCACTGGCTTGACTGGATCCAGCCCCAAGGCTCAGGCTCCCCACAGCACTGCCCCACAGCCCCCGGCCCCTGCTGTCCCACTGCAAGAAGCACACAAAATCTACTAGGCTGCTCCTCCCCTGCCCCCGGACTCTGGAGTATGAAGGGAATATGGGCAGTGTCTGTCTCCTCATTTGGGGGCCAGGTCAGTGTTTTTGTTTTTGGGTGGGGTTTTTTTTTTTTTGCTTGTCACTTGTGTGTGGCCCCCAACTGATTTCCCTGTGGGTCAGTGGCTGCAACCCAAAAAATGTTCCCTGCCCCCAATGTAGAGTCTCATGCACTAAGCTCCAGCGCTCCCAGGTTTGGTTCCACCTGTCAGCGCTACATAACCAGCGTAGCAGTTTTCTGTGGAAAATGCTATTTCTTCAAAATAAAAACTTTTCAACGAGGTCACTTCAGTGTTGCTAAATTTCTGTTCCATGGAAAAATCTGAATGTTTGACTATTTTTCCTGATTCAGGATGAAAATACAATTGAGGAAGGTCAGAATTTTTCAGTTAGGGGTTGGTTTGCTGATGCGGACACTTTGCAGGGAGTTGGGGCAAACAGCCACGTTGGGCTCTGATCAGTTCAGTTCCTGGGGCTCGGTTGCTCCCTGGGAACCGGACATTGGTGCTGGGCTGAGATTCCTGGCAGAGGGGTTTACCCACATGCCGGGTGTGACACTCTGGACCAGGTCAGGAGCACAGAGCATGACTAGCTAATGACACGGAGACAGAACCTGGGATGGGAGCCCAGGTGGGATGATGTGTCTGGTGCCAGAGCAACCCCATACTCAGTGAGTGCAGAGGGAGGCAATAACTCACTGGTTGCCGGGTTAGCAGAGGGGGCAGGGAACTCCAGAGGAAACTTGCCCATCCCATGAATTTAGATTCCCCCTCTGGAAGAGCCATTTTCCTTCCCTGTGAAGATATTGCCTGGCTCAGCCATGCTGGGTAAAGCCTAGGAGAGCTGCAGGGAGAATGTTCTGCATTGGAAGATCCTGTCACCCTGTTGCATGGTGGCATATTTCCTAATCCATCGTCATGGCGATCACACTCACAGTGGGGGCTGCCCAGGCCAGGACCTACTTTGCCCTAAATAAAGACCCCACAACACAGAAACACTTCAGAAGCATTTACCTGGAGGGAATGAACCACCATCACTGCCACTGCTGGAGCCATCACCTGGGCAATAAATACACATAAATAAATTGTCATGGCAATTACACTCAGATTGGGGGGTTATCAGCTAAGGACCCACCTTTCCCTACATAAGGACCAAGGAGGAAAAATGCTTCAGAAGCATTTACCGGAGGTGGGAGGGGGGGGAGAGAAGATCTCCAGTACTGCCACCGCTGGGTTCATCCCCTCTAGGCAATAAACCAACAGAGATCAGAGCAGGCCGTGGCTCAGTCCAGGCCCCTACGCTGCCCTAGCACAACTAGCCTACTGGCTGGGGGTAGGGCTGCTGGGTTCAGGGTGAGTCACAAATTAGATCTGAGTCAGCAACTGGAGTGTGTGTAAGACACGGGAGGTGGCTGTTTTGCTCCAGTCAGCTGACAGCCCAGTGCAGCATCAGAAGCAGCCCATGGTGTGGGGGCCACTCCAACCCAGCCATGGAGAGAAAGGGGAGGGGGGCATGCTGCAGCCTGGCCTTCTTTAACCAACTAACTGGTTAAACTTAATGTTTAAGCAGTTAACTAATTAAACAGGATTTTACATCCTTAGCAGGTTTAGTCTTGAGAGAAGAAACCGGGGGGCGGGGGATGGAAACATGGTAACAGTCTCTAAATCTGCTCAGGGCTGTTACACAGAGGCTGGGGATCAATGGTTCTAAGGGCCCATGGAAGGTAGGGCTCGAGGTGACGGGGCTAATCTGCAGCAAGGGAGGGTTCGGTTCAGTAGCAGGGAAGAGAAGCTCTGGAACCGGCCTCCAGGGCAGGTTCTGGAGTCCCCGTTGTCAGAGGTTAGTAGCAGGCTGAATAAACCCCGTGTCAGTGCTGGTCTAGGGTCACTCTGTCCTGCAGGCCTTGATGGCATCTCAAAGTCCCTTCCAGCCTGACATTTCTATGATGATCCCGTCACCCTGCTGCCAGAGCTGGGCCAGGCAAGCTGAGCTGTGTGAAAGATGGGATGGGGGTGAAACACACAGCAGGGGTGGGGAGAAACACAGGACGGGGGTAAAACACAGAGAAGGGGTGGGGTGAAACACAGGACGGGGGTAAACACACAGCAGGGGTGGGGTGAAACACAGGACGGGGGTAAAACACAGAGAAGGGGTGGGGTGAAACACAGGACGGGGGTAAACACACAGCAGGGGTGGGGTGAAACACAGGACAGGGGTGAAACACAGAGCAGGGGTGGGGTGAAACACAGGACAGGGGTAAAACACAGAGCAGGGATGGGGTGAAACACAGGACAGGGGTAAAACACAGAGCGGGGGGGGGTGAAACAGGGCTGACCTTACCATGAGGCAAACTCAGGCGACTGCCTCAGGTGCCAGACTGTGGGGCAGGGGGATAGGGGAGGAGAAGGGGAAGCACCACTAGGACCCAGAGTATAGAAAATTGTATCTGCTGCTGGCGCATATGTAGGTAGCAGACCAGTGCCATGAGAGGAGTAGAACAGGAAGAAGGCAGAATTGAGACCTTTCAGAATTTTGGCCCAAGTGAGGGATCATGGGGGCTTCATTTAAGCTCCCCGCCTCAGGTGCCAAAATGTTGTGGGCCAGCCCTGGGGTGAAACCCGGGACGGGGTGAAACACACAGGAAGGGGTGGTTGTACAAAGACGTTTCATGAGATATTTTGTTTCAGAGTTTGGAAATTGATGAATGTCAGTTTGGATTTTTTGGGGAGGGGTTCATTTAATTGATGTTTTCACACTGTCATTAACCTCATTCCCAGGATGCTGAGTT
Source organism: Pelochelys cantorii (assembly GCA_032595735.1). NCBI lineage: Eukaryota > Metazoa > Chordata > Testudines > Trionychidae > Pelochelys > Pelochelys cantorii. The sequence goes on along the minus strand of CM064351.1, from coordinate 15,995,997 downwards.
TCTGCTGGGCAGGGCTAAGATAGGATATGTCACCCACAGACACACACGCACGCACGGCTCACACCTTACCAGTGACACTGAGGTGCTGGGTGCGGCTGAGCTGGGATCTGATCACCTGATTGACGCTGTCTTTGATCTCGTACCCACAGGAGTAATTCCCAGAGCTGTTGCTGGACACCACAAGGTCATAGTCATAGGTGGCCTTCTCCTCTGAGCCCATCTGGAATGAAACCTCTTCCCCGTCCTTGCAGAAGACGATGCGGGTGGCCAGGTGCCAGGAGGACATGAAGCACCTGACCCGCACGGAGTCCCCCAGCTGAGCTGATGTCTGGCTCGGGTAGAGGGTGGGGGCAGGGAGAGAACCTGGGGAGGGGAATGGGTCAGAGCTGTAGGTGGGGTGCTGCTGGTGCCTGGTGCTGTCTGTGGGGCAGGAGGTAAATGGCAGGGGTCTGAGTCATGTCTCAGATGGAGGCTCTGATCCCAGCCCAGCTGGACAGACAGGAGATGAGCTCTCTCTGCTGACTGGAGGCTTTACCCCAAGGGCTAATGGGCTGAATGCGAGTCTCAGGGCTCGGCCAAGCTGGGTGCCATTGCCTGGCACTGTGCACTGTGTGAGAACAGGCCCTGCTGCGGGCACAGATAGACACAGCTGGGGCAGGACGGCTGGGAGACAGGCCAAGGGCTGGGAGCCGGCGCTGTGGAAAGGTAAATCCCTTGGGGTCAGAGCTGCAGCATTTGCTGCTTCCCAAGGCCAGAGCCCAGGCGAGGGATGGGCCAAGGACGTCCCAGAAGAACTGGAAGGCAGCGGGGCAGGGAGAGGTCAGTTGAGAGACCCATAGGCCCTGCTCAGATGCCACCGAGCCCTGCACCCTTCCTGTGCCATTGCCACTGGCACCGCACTCAGCAGGGAGTGGCCCTGTGGGGAGGGAGATGGATTCCCAGGACGGGGAAGGGTAAAGGCCCCGGCACATTGAGGACAGACAGACAGACATCTGGACTCACCGGGAGCTGAGCAGATCTCCTGGCTGCTGGGGCTCAGAGCTGGGAACAGAAAGGAGACGTGGGGTCAGTGCCAGGTTGGAATCTCCCCTGAGGGGAGACGCCCTGAGCAGCTGATGGGATGAACAGCCGGGGCCTTTCTGGGGATGCTTGAGTCACACACAAGTGACTGGGCTGGGTGCAGGGAGCTGGGGGAAGGTCTCTGCTCTGGGCTGTCAGGGGTCAGACTGGATGGGCCAATGGTCCCTTCTGGCCTGAAACTCAGTGAAACCGGGACTGTCACCCCAGCCTGGGTTGACTGCTGAACCTGATCTGAGTTGAGACATTCAACATAAGAACACAAGAAAGGCCACCCTGGGTCAGACCAAAGGCCCCTCTAGCCCAGTATCCTCCCTTCTGACAGTGGCCTCAGAAGCCCCAGAGGGTGGGAACCGAATAGGGAACCACCCACCAGTGACCCTACCCTGTCATCTCTTTCCTGCCTCTGACAAAGAGAGACTAGGGACACCAGTCCTACTCCCTCCAACAGCGCAGCCCCCTCTGTTGCTAGAGGGGATTTGCTGACTCTGTGGGCTTTCTTGGTTCCATTTTCTCCCACCCCCTGCGAGTTAGCCCAGGGTCTCACACACTCACCGAGCAGCAAGAGGAACAGAGACAGGAGCATCAGGGCTGTGGCAGGAACCGAGAGGGATGGAAATGGCCCAGCGACGTCTGCTTCTGACAGGGCCAGGAAGGGTCAATCTGCAGTCACTGTCTGCTCCGACCTGCCCCCCACTGCCCCTCTAGCCTCACGGCAGAAAGCCCCCCCTCCCCGTGCAGAGTCTCTGCCAGCCCCTCAGGGCTGGGCTGTGAACCCAGATGCTGTCACTGCTCTGATCCTCGTCAGGGCGTATGGCTGAGGGAGCAGAGATGCCGCGGCCCTCTGCTCTGCCCCGTCCTGTCCTCGTGTCTGATCGTCACTGTTCTTCATTTCCTGTCCTCTACATACCCGACCACCAACAGCGTCTTTATTTAGCGCCGGAAGCCTGAGAATCAAACATACATAGTTACAGGACTCAGCAAAACCTACCATGTTAGATGTAGTCCTGGCCTCGCTGGAAGGTTTAACATGAACTATACTGAGCTCATGCATAGAGCTCAAAGTGCTGTATCCGGGAAACAGGTGGGGAAACTGAGGCATGGGAAGGTGGGATAGGAGTGGCCTGAAGTCACAGAGCAGGACAGGGCCAAGAATAGAAGTCAAGTCTTGGTCTATACATTCAACATTAAAACACTGCACTCATGGGGTGATTTTTTACATCCCTAAGCAATGTTCCCTCTAATTATTTCCATCTGTGTGCACCATAAATGTTGTTATGTGCACCGAGGCATGTGTGGATGTGCACCACTAGTGGCAACACCTGTTACCGGCTGTGGGCACTGTGCTCCTCAGCTAGGCTGCATGTGAAACTCTCCTTCATGAACCTCCAAGCACACAGCTTACAGGGAACACTGCCAGGGACCTGGGGGTCTGGCCTGATTTGCATCCCTGTTCAGGGACCTGTGCAGCATTTTGGTCACTGAGGCACCAGAAAATGCTCTGATCCCTGTGTGGACAGGAAGGGGAAGGAGATAGGCCCCCAATGCCTGGGGTGTGTTGTTGGCTTGCGCTGAGTGGACAGTGGCAGGAGAGGTTGGTGAGGTCCAGGTTCACCTGGGAGATAAGAGAAAGGGAGGGATGTGAGGTGGATTTAGAGTCCGGGATGTTAAGGTCGGGGAGTCGCTGTGGGTTGTTTCTCTTGCTCTGTCTGGAGGGGCACATGAGCTGTGTTAGTTATTAAAAAAAATGGAGAGGGAAACCTAACTTCTTTCATACAAATTGTAGGCCTGAAATGTTTGTCATTTTTAGTCAAATTGTCTGAACCAGTCTGGCTCACCAAATCTCATTTCATTTAATTTTAGTAATAAAGAAAAAGTCATCCATGTTTTGCTGTTCCTGGTTTTTGTATTTGTAACAAGATTTATCTTATATATATGTAGTACTAATTAATTAGTTAATTACCTCAAAAAAGATATATTGGCATTAGAAAAGGTTCAGAAAAGGGCGACTAAGATGATTAGGGGCTTGGAAAGGGTCCCATATGGGGAGAGGCTAGAGAGACTGGGACTTTGCAGTTTGGAAAAAAGGCGATTGAGGGGCGATATGATAGAGGTATATAAAATCATGAATGGTGTGGAGAAAGTGATTATAGAAAAATTATTTACCTTTTCCCATAATACAAGAACTAGGGGACACCAAATGAAATTGATGGGTAGTAGGTTCAAAACTAATAAAAGGAAATTTTTCTTCACACAGCGCACAGTCAACCTGTGGAACTCCTTGCCCGAGGAGGCTGTGAAGGCCAGGACTCTATTAGGGTTTAAAAAAGAGCTTGATAAATTTTTGCAGGTTAGGTCCATAAATGGCTATTAGCCAGGGATAAAGTATGGTGCCCTAGCCTTCATAACAAGGGCAGGAGATGGATGGCAGGAGATAAATCACTTGATCATTGTCTTCTGTTCTCCTTCTCTGGGGCACCTGGCATTGGCCACCGTCGGCAGATGGGATGCTGGGCTCGATGGACCTTTGGTCTGACCCAGTATGGCCATTCTTATGTTCTTATGTTCTTATGTTCTTAATTAGCTAACAAAGTAATTCTTCAGTCCAGTAAAGGAGAAAAACCTCCCATGGATTACTCTTAAAAAGCAAAAGAAAATATTTTTACTGTGCTTTTCACTGGACTAACAATATAAAATTAATTAACAAACACTCTTACTAAAATTCATGTGAAGGCAATTTAAGATACTTCTCACTGTGAACACTAGCTGGTTAAATTTATTTTTTTATTTGTACTTATATGTTACAAAAATAATATAGTACATGTAAAGTATGAAATAGTCTTGTAATTCAGTAAAAAGTAGGCTACAGGGTGTCCTTGCTATAAGTCATCCTGGTTGGTGTACATCCATTCTGCACAAAAGTCATTGAAGTTTATAGGAACTGATGCGTTATAAGAACTACCATTCCTCATTCTTAAGTCATGCAAAAAAACCCCCAAAACCAATTTGCACAAATGTAAGCCAGCCATGGGAAAAAATTCCTCGGTTTATGTTGGTTTGCTATGGCTATGTCTACACTACAGAGTTTTTGAACAAAAACAACTTTTTTGCACAAAAACTCGCGGAGCATCCACACCTCAAGCGGGTTTTTGCGCAAAAAAATTGAAAGAACAGAGGAGTTTTTGCACAATAGTTATTCCTCTTTCTACAAGGAATAACGCCTTTTTGTTCAACAGTTCTTGCACAAAAAGGTGTGTGTGGACAGGGAAAAGGGTTTTTTGTGTGTGTGTGTGTGTGTGTGTGTGCAAAAGGAGCCCTGGTGGCCATTCTGTGCATAGCAATCAGTTTATTTTCAAGAGAGCATCCATGAAGTCTGGACACTCTCTTGAGCAAAAGCGCATCACTTTTTCCATGCGCTTTTGCAGTGTGGACACTCTCTTCTGCAAAAAACTTCTTGCGCAAGAAGCCTGCCGTCTACACGTAACCTATAAGTCCAAGTTTTTTGGAACGTATCTTGGACTTATAGTGAGGACAGCCTGTATTGTTATTATTTGTATTGTTACTAAATTTTATAAAGTGAATTCCTAAGCTCATACCTTTTATTCTTTTTAAGCTTAACTGTAAAAAGGTGAGCCCTCTGCAATCCTAGCAGAAAATCCTTAGGTTGCTAAATTGTGGCTCTCCATAGCCTTTTGTATAATACCTGTGTGAAAGCACTAACCGAGGGGAGGTACTTTTGCCACCCAAAAGTTACCTGAGCAGTTTGGGGGAGGGACTGTAATTTGCTCTTTGTTTGTACCGCTCCTGGCACAATGAGGACACAACCCAGTCGGTCACGAGGTGCTATCAGAATAGAAATGGTAAATCACAGTAATGCAGAGTGTTTCAGTGAAAGGTCCCATCTACTGTTCATTATTTGGGTTTCTGTTGTTAGCTTCCCCAGATTTTACTCTCCCCTCAGTATAAGGCTCCAGTCAGGTGAGTAACAAAATGACTGGCTGGAGAACAGAGACAGGGGCTAATCCGTGTGGGGTGCAAGGATGTTTCCCACCACTGGAAGGACACCCCCTTGGATGTCTTACATGTACATAGGTTATTGAGCAACACACATTCTGGGGATTGTGTGGGGACCTTCCTCGTGATTTTATGCACTTGGGTTGGCAGTGCAATCACAGCACGGAGCAGACCTGGGAACTGAGCTGTCCATACAAAGAGTCAGAGGGTAGGACACAGAGTTTGGGCATTTCCCCCAGTTTTATTGAGAAGGAACATTGTTTCCTGCACCACATCGGGTGCTGCGCATTGTCCAGCTGTGGCCCCAGACAAAGTCCTGCACTTCCTTGCTGCACAGCCTCTGATTTGGGGGCGTTCTGTGATGCAGTTGTGCATTGACCAGCCCTGTATGTCAGCAACAGGAGTGCTAATGATATCTGCCCGGCTGCAAAGCGACATTTGCATACGTTGGATTCTCTTCTGTCGGGGGCCGCAGACGCTGTAAGGTAAAACATGGAAATGTTACTGTTCTGCTCAGCCAGCCAAAAGCCAGAGAAACGAAGCTAGAAAATTCCCCTCAGAAATGCATACAGCGGGGCATTTCTAATGGGTATCTTGTCTGGAAAACACCAGTGACCCCACTTCCTAGATAAACCCTCTGAGGCAGGCAGCTCAGATTCACCCTCTGCAGCCTTGGCTTGGCCTTTTCCTGCTCCCCAGAGTTCCTGTGACACCTGCCAGCTGTGCAGAAGAGCCCTTCTCCCTTCCCTTTCTTCATGCCAGCAACCCCATGGAGGTGGTGCTGGGTTCTCACTGCGATGGGATGTTATTATCTGAAATAAGGATTCTTCTGTGCTGCAGGCAGTGTCATTTATCCTGTCTAGTTTTTTATTTTGATCACCGATGTTGTTAAGGGGAAAATTTATAAAGATTATATACACTTGTTGTCAGGGGCGGATGAGAGTGCCGTGGGGCCCAGGGCAGCACAATTTTGCGCATGTGCCACGGCCACAGCTGACAGGAATTAGCGCATGTGCGGGGCCTATTGAAGCATGGGGCCCAGGGCAGCCGCCCTGCTCGCCCTGCCCTATATCTGCCGCTGCTTGTTGTTATAATATTGTTATGCAGGATGTGCGGTGGCTCCCAACAAGCCTGACTGATCTCTGGGCAATCACAGCACGTTGCTTATGCTGGTGGCTGAAATGAGCAGCTGCCACTCAGGCTGGATAAGGCAACCATTAAATTCCCCTTTGTTTAGTGTCTGCTGAACCACCGGGCAGCCACCAGAAACACCTCAGAAGCACATAGATTAAGCAACAAGAAAGCCAGTCCTGACCAGAGCAGCACTTGGAGCAGGACCCTGAGAAAAAGTTGAGAGAAAGAGAGTGGCTACGTCTAGACTGCAGCTCTTTTCTGGACACATTCTTTCGCCATCCCTGTAAACCTCGTTTTACAAGGAAGAAGGGATGGCTCAAAAGAGCAGGTTTTTCAAAAAATTTGGTGCCGTGTAGACGCACTGAATTTTGGAAAAGACTCTTTCGAAAGAAAAGCGGGAAAAGACACACAGATTGCAGTTCATGTATCTTTTTCCAACTTTTCTTTGTAGTCTAGATGTAACCAGAGACAGAGACTGGGTGTGAGCGTGTTTGGGCAGAGTGCTGGCTGGGGTCAAAGACTCTGCCTCCTGGTGTTTGGTTCCTGTTGTGTCCCGGGAACCAGCACTTTGTAGGTTCACTGTAAATCAAAGGGGTTGCATCCACACCCAAACCTCTCCTCTCACCAGAGCAACCCTGGAACTCCAACTACCGGCTTACTGCTTGGATCAGACGGGAGACCAGTCTGTACCATTTTAATAGCATTTAACCGACTTGTGAATTCACACGGCGCATAAACAGCTCTGCCTGTCGCACCCTGTCCCAGAGACATTCCTGAAAAGCCCTAAGGGGTAAATCCGTGTATTAGTGTAAGAGGAGCCACAGCGATGCCAGGGGAATCTCTGCAAAGTGAATGACACTCCATCTCCAAGACTATTTATGTTCTCTGCCCCAGGCTTTTAGGACAAAACTGTACCAAGAATGACGTGGTGATAAAACCTTCCTATTGACCGGATTGGTCTGGACATAAGAACATAAGAACGGCCGTTCTGGGTCAGACCAAGGTCCATCTAGCCCAGTAGCCTGTCTGCCAACAGTGGCCAGCACCAGGTGCCCCAGAGGGAGTGGACCGAAGACAATGATCAAGCCATTTGTCTCCTGCCATCCTTCTCCAGCCTCTGACAAACAGAGGCCAGGGACACCATTTCTATCCCCTGGCTAATAGCCTTTTATGGACCTAACCTCCATGAAATTATCTAGCTTCTCTTTAAACTCTATTATAGTCCTAGCCTTCACAGCCTCCTCTGGCAAGGAGTTCCACAGATTGACTACACTCTGTGTGAAGAAGAACTTTCTTTTATTAGTTTTAAACCTGCTACCCATTAATTTCATTTGGTGTCCTCTAGTTCTTCTATTATGGGAACTAATAAATAACTTTTCTTTATTCGCCCTCTCCACACCACTCATGATTTTATATACCTCTATCATACCCCCCTCAGTCTCCTCTTTTCTAAACTGAAAATTCCCAGTCATTTTAACCTCTCTTCATATGGGACCCGTCCCAAGCCCCTAATCATTTTAGTTGCCCTTTTCTGAACCCTTTCCAAGGTCAAAATATCTTTTTTGATGTGAGGAGACCACATCTGGACATAGTATTCAAGATGTGGGCGTACCATAGTTTTATACAGGGGCAGTAAGATATTCTGGGTCTTATTTTCTATCCCTTTCTTAATAATTCCTAGCATCCTATTTGCCTTTTTGACCGCTGCTGCACACTGTGGAAGTTTTCAGGGAACTATCCACGATAACTCCAAGATCTTTTTCCCGATTTGTCATAGCCAAATTAGCCCCCATCATACTGTACGTATAGTTGGGGTTATTTTTCCCAATGTGCATTACTTTACACTTACCCACATTAAATTTCATTTGCCATTTTGTTGCCCAATCACTCAGTTTGGTGAGATCTTTCTGGAGTCCCTCACAGTCTGCTTCTGTCTTGACTATCCTAAACAGTTTGGTATCATCCGCAACCTTTACTACCTCACTTCTTACCCCTTTCTCCAGATCATTTATGAATAAGTTGAACAGGATTGGTCCTAGGACTGACCCTTGGGGGACACGACTAGCTGCCCCTCTCCATTCTGAAAATTTACCATTTATTCCTACCCTTTGTAACCAGTTTTCAATCCATGAAAGGACCTTCCCTCTTATACCATGGCAATGTAATTTACACAAGAGCCTTTGATGAGGGACCGTGTCAAAGGCTTTCTGAAAATCTAAGTATACTATATCTACTGGATCCCCCTTGTCCGCATGTTTGTTAACCCCTTCAAAGAACTCTAATAGATTAGTAAGACATGATTTCCCTTTACAGAAACCATGTTGACTTTTGTCCAACAAATTATGTTCTTCTACGTGCCTGACAATTTTATTATTTACTATTGTTTCGACTAATTTGCCCGGTATTGAAGTTAGACTTACTGGACTGTAATTGCCAAGATCGCCTCCAGAGCCCTTTTTAAATATTGGTGTCACGTTAGCTACCTTCCAGTCATTAGGTACGGAAGCCAATTTAAGGGATAGGTTACAAACCACAGATAATAGTTCAGCAATTTCCCATTTGAGTTCTTTTAGAACCCTTGGGTGAATGCCATCCGGTCCCGGAGATTTGTTGACATTAAGTTTTTCTATTTGTTCCAAAACCTCCTCTAACGACACTTCAATCCGGGACAGTTCCTCAGATTCATCACCCACAAAGGACGGTGCAGATTTGGGAATCTCCCTAACGTCCTCAGACATGAAGACTGAAGCAAAGAAATCATTTAGTTTCTCCGCAATGGCTTTATCGTCCTTGATTGCTCCTTTTATATCTCGATGGACATCTGTGTGTCTGTGGGGACGAAGGTGTAGTGGAAGTGTGGAAGACAATTATGATATCAAGGAGATTAGGTGGTATACAGCAATCGTTCCTTTTATGCCTGCATCTCCCTTCAGACCTGGATGCCCTAGGCAGCACCATTTGTGCTTTTTACTTCTCATTATTTTCTTATTATTCGCAAAGGGTCAGCTGCTTGCTCAAGATAGTACAGTTAGGAATGCACTGTTTACTTTCAACACATTCTGGGATGGGTCCCAAGGCCATCCACGTGGTACGGGAGTACGGGAGTGTTTGGGATTATCACATAGTTATCTATGTTGAAGGTTTGCCACCTGATAAAGCTAATTTTTTGACTTGGGAAAATATGCAATGTATCAACAATTTTTTCAGGTTCTCAAAGCAACAGGTGTGAGTAATGTAAATCCAATAGTATATAAAGGCCAGGGATATTTCTAATATTCAAACCTGAAGCTGCAGAAGGTGCTACGTACCAGCCACTGAGGTCCATCTGCTGTCCTTCTTCAGGGGGTTCCTGACAGCAGAAGAGACGTAAGCATTGCATTTTATCCTGAGATTTCCTTAATAAAGTCTTTAAGCCTTCGCCCAAGTTATATGCTTATTGCCTCCAAATCCTTTAAGGAAAGAACAATCGCCTCTTGGCAACACACAAGCCTGACTGGCCAGGCTACAAGCAGGTGAGGGAGGCAGCTACCCGCTCCTGGGCAGAGATCTGGGGCAGCAGCAAGGACACCGGAGTAACAGATACAAGGAACCCTGAGTGAATCCACGTTCTAAGCCCACGGGTCCCTGCCAAGTGGGAACAAGCAATCCAATTGCTCTCCGCTCTCACCTCACTTTGTCCTTAATAAAAACCACAACTCACCCTGACGTTTCCAGGCCAATTCTTTGAGGTATCTGGGGAGAGAAGGACAGTTAGTTGCACATGCTAGTGACACAGAGACAAATGGGTATCTTAAAAATGATCTGCATCTACTATGATTCTTCAGTTTAAATGTTGTTTTATTCATACAATATAATCTTTCTCATCTTCAAGTTTTCAGGTGTCCAGTCTACCTAACTTTTGAATTATTGCCTTTCTGTTTGTGTCTAAGCTTCCTGTGTGGTTTCTCAGTACAGACCCCTGAAGAGGTGTCATCTCTGCTGTGGGCCTGTGCCCTATCTTGGACCTCCCTCAGTACAGGTGCAGCTAGCACTTCTCTTATCTTCTAATCATTTGCTAGGAGACAGAACCCAAGACAGAAGGCACAGGCTGAAGTTAGTAACACAGAACTCTTTAGCTGCAGAGGAGAAATGCCAGCTGCCCACCTCAGGAGTGATCTAAGATAGAATCATTACTGCACTCAGCAGTTATATCATATTTCAAAGCACTTAGTACTAATTAGGAATGTGATAAGTGCATCTCTGTCCCATAATAAGGCTTGTTCTGAACAGTTGTTGTATCAGTATAAGTATTTCAGTTTGGGGTATTTTTTTTTACAAAATCAGACATAAAAGTACACAGATGTCCCAGTCACTATTACTGAAGAATTGTTTTCTCATTTTTAATTATAGAATTACATATAATTATAACATAAATCTATTGAAACATAAATATTCTTATGTTTCAGGGTATACTATATTCAGCAGTTTTTAAAAGTCATTCTATGAAATTTTAGTTTGCACTGACTTCACTAGTGTTTTTTATGGATCCTGTTGTAAAAGTAGGCACATCTCTAGATGAGTTTATGTGCCCTGGGAAGACCTCAATGTATCCCCCTGGTCAGGAACCACTGCCCTACACCCTGGATTCAATTACTCCACCCTGATTTCTAGCCTTGTGCTCCCTTCTCATCTGTGCTAGGCACCTACCATTCCCTGTCTCCCACTTTGTGCTTTTTTTTCTTCCATCTACTCTGGCCCTGCCCACTGACCCACATTGGTTCCTGTTGCCATTCCTGACCATCCACTGGCTCCTGCTACCCTCTTTATTCCTCGCCCTTCTGTATTATTCCAGGCAGATTATCTCCTCCTTCCCCTCCTGCCAGGGCATCAGCAGGGGAAAGCACTGAAACCCGTGCACTCGCAATCTTCCTGCCCTCAGATCTGGCACCTGATGCCACCCCAGCCTGGGAATCAGTTGCAGGGAAAGTCCTGTCACTCCCGGGAGCTCTGGGGCGAAGCATGCTGAGCCAGCTTGTGGAGATGACACTTGTGCAGTGGTCAAAGTCCAGGGGGCTTGAGAGGAGCAGGCCCCCTTTCTGCTTTGAGGAAATGTATCACTTCTGTCTCATCCAAAGGTGCTGTGGGGCCGTGTATTGACCCCCTACTCACCTAGCTCGGGTGTCTGCTGGGGTGCTGCCTGCAGCTACACGCGGCAGAGAGCCGGTAGTTCGAATTAAAGCCCCTAATTCGAACTACCGTTAAACCTCCTTGCAGGAGGAATAACAGTAGTTCGAATTAGGGTTTTAATTTGAACTACCGGCTCCCTGCCACGTGTAGCTGCGGGCTGTTAGTCCGGACTAGCGACATTTCAAAATGGCGACAGGACGGAAAGATGCAAATAAAGCCCAGGATATTTAAATCCTGGGCTTCATCTGCAACTTCGAATGCCTAAATTAGCCTCCCTAGTTCGAACTAGGGGGCTAGTGTAGACATACCCTAACAGATACAAGGAACCCTGAGTGAATCGACGTTCTGAGCCCATAGGTCCCTGCCAAGTGGGAACAAGCAATCCAATTGCTCTCCGCTCTCACCTCACTTTGTCCTTAATAAAAACCACAACTCACCCTGACTTTTCCAGGCCTATTCTTCGAGGTGTCTGGGGAGAGAAGGACAGTTAGTTGCACATGGTCACCTGGGTGTAAGTGCCTTTAGGGGAAGGTGCCTCTTCAAGCATGAATTATAACCACAGGGTACCTGCTGCTCCCCCAGCTGGGGCAGGGCTCCCCTGGGCAGCTCTGAGCATCATGGGGCCTGATGCTGATAAGGTTGACCAGGTGGTACCAGAACACGGGGAATGCAGGTGGCCATTGAAGATGTCCGATGCAAATTGTCTGTCTGGGTTTCTGTCCAAGCCGGTTTGTCACAAACAGAGTTGGCTTGCGGCAGAAAATTTCAATATTGTGTTAAAAAAAAGTGCCCCAAAATTGCAGTATTTTGGCCCAGCCTAGAAATATTCTGATTCAGTTACCACCATGGGGCTGCATGGGATGTATAGGTCAGTGTCCTCTTGATGGTAGTCTCCTCTACAAGCTGGACTGGGTGGGCTGCATCTCCCATGATGCACTGCAGCTAGGGAGTCTCATAATGTACCATCATCAAGAGGGGAGAAAGTGATGCATCATGGGAGAGCCCAGCTGAAAGAGGAGACCACGGTTATGAGGCATCTGAACTACAGCTCCCATGAGGCACTCTTGCCCCAGCTCCCACTGACAGGGGTGGGGCACTTTTCAGTAGGAGCTTTCCCTGGGATGTGCCTTTCCATGAAGGAAGGGAAGGGACAACGCTTGATTCAGTCCCCTAAGCTTTGGCAATGCAGGGCTGGGGGTCACAGGCAAAGGGTGGGACAAAGGAACCTCAGGGACTCAGATGCCCCAGGCCCTAGAACCCTGAGAATCTTTTCTCCTCCTTCGCTTTGATCACAGGCAGTTTGTTGTTGTAACTCTCGGCCAGACAGTCTGTCTTGGGATCAACTCACCCCCCCCCCCAAATAACACATTTACCCCCAGTCCCCACATTCCTCCCTCTTGTGCAGGTGATCCCAGGAGCTCCAAAAGACTCCAAAAGCTCTTACACTCATGCTCTTGTGGGGCGCCAGTGGTGTCACGCTGGACGTGTTCCAGCAGATAAAGCACCACAGCCAGCACCAGGACGGCAGGGACTGTAATTCCCAACAGGAGCTTTAGATCCAGCCCTAGGAAAGAACCTCACTGTGAATGGCCTCTCCAAGCAGCCACCGACCAGTCCATACTGGCTGGGGCTTGCTGAGTCCTGTGGTAAGTGACCCCTAGGGTATGTCTACACTGCACCCTATATTCAAAATAAGATACGCAATTTGCACGACACATATTGCGTGTCTCATTTCGAATCTATTTCAGAAGCAGTTATTTTGAAATTTAGCACGTCTACACAGCACCAAATTTTGTAATAAAGCACTATTTTGAGACATCCCTTCACCCTTGTGGAATGAGGGGAATCGGGACGCAGAAACAGTGAGCTGGTTATTTTGAAAAAATATTTTGAAATTAACAGGCGTCTTTTTAAGATGCAGGGTAGTCATTTCAGGGTACCTTTGGGAACCCCAAAATAGCCACGCAGTGTAGACATACCCCTAGGATCCCCATGAACATACCTGGCAGCCCACCCCATGGATCCCTGCAGAGCAACATAACTGGATGCTCTTTGAAAGTAACATTCATTGAAGTTTTTCAACCAATTTTTTTTGCCAAACTTTATTTTAATCCAAACACGGTTTAACTGAAATCAGAAATGTGCACCACTGGAGAGCTGTGCAAGGTAAGTACACCCCATCGCCCAGATCCTGCATGCCCTCTCCTGCCCAGATCCCCCACCCTTAGCCCACTCCTAAATCCTACCTCCCCCCAGACCTTCCACCCCAACGCACTCCTGCACTTTCCCTCCTGCCCAGACCCCACATGCCAACTTCGCTCTTGCACCTGCCTCCCGCCCAGACCTCACACCCCAAGCCTGCTTCCTGGCAGCCCGCCCACCCCACACTGAACCCCTCATTTTTGGTGTCTTTCTGCTTCTTAGTCGGGGGCCACATTAGAGAGAGTTTGGGGAGTTTTCTTTTCACTTTCTCTTCTCACTTGTGTGCAGCCCTGATCTGATTTTTCTGCGGGTCAGTGGCCCATGACCCAAAAAAGTTTCCCAAACCCTGACATACTGAGGCACACACTTGAGAGCTTTCCTGACTCAGGGCCAGAGGCCAGAGGCCAGAGGTGTGGGCAGCCTGCAGAATTCTGTGTGAGGCTGGCCTACACATCCCTACACATCCCCCGTGGAGCCGTTTTCCGCAGAAAATGCTCTTTCTTCCGAAGAATATTTTTCAGCAAAGTCACTTTAATGTTGCTGAATTTCTGTTCCACGAGAAAACTGAATTTTTGACTTTTTCTCCTGATGCAGGATGAAAATACAAGAAAGGTCAGAATTTCTCCTGGGATGGAAATGCAGTTCCCCAAGTTCTGGAAGCACGTGTATCATTAGTATCTCTGCGACAGGAGTCACTAGTAGCGCTGATACACACAGCCGGATTCCACCTTCTCCTTGACCTAAGTCCTATACACAAAGCTTTTGCTGACATGTAGGGGTGGGGTTGGTTGCTGATGCAGATGCTTTGGAGGGAACTGGGGCAAACAGCCAGGCTTGGGCTCTGATCAGTTCAGTCTCTGGGGCTCGGTTGCTCCCTGGGAACCAGACACTGGTGTTGGGCTGAGATTCCTGGCAGAGGGGTTTGCCCACACGCTGGGTGTGACACTCCGGGCCAGGCCTGGAGCACAGAGCGTAACTAGCTAATGACACAGACACAGGACCTGGGAGCCAGAAGGGATGATGCGTTTGGGGCCTCCTGCCAGAACAACTCCCCACCCGGTGAGTGCAGGGGAAGGCAATAACTCACCGGCTGCCGGGTTAGCAGAGAGGGCAGGGAACTCCAGAGGAAACTTGCCCAGCAGAAGGGTTTGGGATTCCCCCTCTGAAAAAGCCACTTTCCTGCCCTGCAAAGATACAACCCAGCTCATCCATGCTGGGTAAAGCCTGGGAGAGCTGCAGGGAGAATGTGCTTCTTTGGACAAGCCTGACACTCTGTTTTGTGTTGGTGTGTTTCCTACATCCATCATCATGGCGATCACACTCAGAATGGGGTTGCCCAGGCTAGAACCTCCTCTGCCCTAAGTACAATTCCCAGAACACAGAAACGTGCCAGAAGCACTTACCTGGGGATGAGGAAATCCTGGTACTACCACTGCTGGAGTCATTACCTAGGCAATAAATACACAAGGGCCATTGTCATGACGATCATACTCACACTGGAGACCTACTTTCCCTAAATAGAGTCCCCAGAACACAGAATCTCTTCAGAAGCATTTATCTGGGGGGAGGAGGTTGACCTCCCAGCACCGCCGCTGTGGGAGCCATCACCTAGGCAATAAATTCACAAGAGATGAGAGGAGACCATGGCCCCACTCTACAGCCACACGTTGCCCTTGCACAACTAACCGTGGGCAGTCACTGGCTGAGGGCAGAAGGCTACTGCCCCACTGAGGTCACAAACTGGAGGTGAGTCGGCCCTGTGAGCGTATGTGAGACACGGGAGGTCCCTCTTCCACTCTGATGCCGTCCGGGTGAGACACATTAGCAAAGCTGCGGGCGATTTGGAGAGAGTCCAAAGAAAAGCAACAAAAATGAGCAAAAGCTGAGGAAACCCGACCTGTGCGGAAAGGTTAAAGACACTGGACAGGTTTAGTCGAGATTTATTGTGTCCTGACTCAGTGCAAGGGGCCAGCCTTGATGACATCTCAACCTCCCTTCCAGCCTTTCTGTGATCACCCTGCTGCCAAGGCTGGGACATCTGAGTGGGGACGGGTGAAACACAAGGCAGAGGTGCTGGGTGTGGGGTGAAACACAGAGCAGGGGCTGGTTCCCTGCGACAAACTTGGAACAAAGCTGTTATATTCACTATTAGTTTGTTTCAGATTTTGAAAATCGATGAATTTCAGTGTTTAGATTTTAGGGGGGATTCATTTAATTGTTCTCACTCTTCCATTAATGCCTCTCCTGTGATGCTGAGTTTCTGCTGGGCAGCGCTGAAATAGGACACACACACACACACACACACACACACACACACACACACACACACACACCTTACCAGTGACACTGAGGCTCTGGGCAGGGCTGAGCTGGGATCCATTCACCCGACTGTTGCTGTCCTTGATCTCATACCCGCAGGAGTAATTCCCAGAGCTGTTGCTGGAGACTGCATGGACATAGTCGTAGGTGGCCTTCTCTGAGCCCGTCTGGAATGAAACCTCCTCCCCGTCCTTGCAGAAGACGATGCGGGCGGCCAGGTGCCAGGAGGACATGAAGCACCTGACCCGCACGGAGTCCCCTGGCCGGGCCGACATCTCTTTCAGGTAGAGGATGGGGGCAGGAAGAGCACCTGGCAAGGGGAATGGATCAGAGCTGTCAGTGGGGTGTTGCTGGTGCCTGGTGCTGTCCGTGGGGCAGGAGGTAAATGGCAGGGGTCTGAGCCAAGTCTCAGATGGAGGCTCTGATCCCAGCCCAGCTGGACAGACAGGAGATGAGCTCTCTCTGCTGACCAGAGGCTTTACCGCGTGGGCTCATGGGCTGAGGAAGAGTCTCAGGGCTCAGCTGGGCTGGGTGCCATTGCCTGGCGCTGTGCACTGTGCAAGGACAGGCCCTGCTGCGGGCACAGATGGACACAGCAGGGGTAGGACGGCTGGGAGAGAGGCCAAGGGCTGGGAGCCGGCGCTGTGGGCAGGTAAATCCCTTTGGGTCCGAGCCTCAGTATTTGCTGCTTCCCAAGGCCAGAGCCCGGGAGAGGGATGGGCCAAGGATGTCCCAGAAGAACTGGGAGGCAGGAAGAGGTCAGTTGAGAGACCCGTAGGCCCTGGTAGACCCCACCCAACCCTGCCCCCTTCCTGTGACATTGCCACTGGAACCGCACTCAGCAGGGAGCAAGTCAAGGCGGGTGGGGCGGCGGGAGGGCTGGATTCACAGGACTGGGAGGGGTAAAGGCCCTGGGCACATTGAGTACAGACAGACAGACATTTGGACTCACCGGGAGCTGAGCAGATCTCCTGGCTGCTGGGGCTCAGCGCTGGGAACAGAAAGGGGACGTGGGGTCAGTGCTGGGCTGGAATCTCCTCTGCGGTGAGACGCCCTGAACAGCTGATGGGGGCTCTGCTCCCTCCATGAACACAGGCCCCAATTCCTGCCCTGCCCAACTCACCAGGGCACCCTGTCTGCTCCATGAGGCTGTGCCAGGCACCGTGCAAAGCCCTGACCTCTGAGTCGCCTCCTGAAAACAACCGAGGTGATTTGGGCCCAGCCCTGTCATGAGTCTGACCCCGAGTCCCAGACCCAACCCCCTGAATTCTGGGGGAATCCAGAACCAGAGCCCAGACTGGACCCCAGTTCAGTGCCTCTGGTCCTTAGGTAACAGGGAGCCCTGGGGCTGGACCGCGATATCCCCCCACTCTCCAATGACAACAGCCTCCCTGCTCTCTGCCTGCAGGCTGCACTGACACCCCAGGAGCATCTGAGCCCAGCCCGGCCTGACCCCATGGGCCTGGCGTGGGGAGCTGGGCCCAGGGACACCCCAGGGGTGGGATCCAGCCAAGTGCCAGGTCACAGCTCCCCACAGGGAACGCCGCCACCCTGCAGCCTGGGGCCTCTGTGGGGAAGCAGGGACCCGGGGAAGGATTTAGGGACCCAGGGGACGGTTACTGTCCACGAGCTCCCAGGCACCGTGGGGCAGCAGGGCTGATGGGCTCCTGGGCTGTGTAACGAGGGGGCAGGGAGCAGGCGGGGGGGTGGGAGGATTTCCCCGGCCTGAGGCCTTGAGGAGGCGGACCCTGGACCCGGCTCTGGGACCCATTTCAAAGGCTGCTGGCAAAGTGCAGCGGGGGGCAGGGCAGGGCCAGAAAACGCTGCGGGGGGGGCGGGGCGGGGGAAGAGGCCTCCCAGGCGGGGCCGGGGCAGCTCCGTGTGGGGCTGGTCAGACAGCCGGGCTGTCACGGTGTCTAAGCTCCTTCCCGGGGAGAAGCCCCAGGTGCCGACGGGCCCTTCAGTGCAGCAGGGACAGGCCGAGCCAGAGCCAGGGCTGGACGCTGAGTCTGGGCCAAGGCCAGTGAGGAAGGAGGCAGCAGGTTCTCCCCGTGCGGGGGATTCACCCGGCGACGGCTCCCCAGGGTAGTGGGGGAGTCACCGCCCGGCCGGGGCCTTTCTGGGGATGCTTGAGTCACACACAAGTGACTGGGCTGGGTGCAGGGAGCTGGGGGAAGGTCTCTGCTCTGGGCTGTCAGGGGTCAGACTGGATGGGCCAATGGTCTCTCCTGGCCTGAAACTCTGTGAAGCTGGGACTGTCACCCCAGCCTGGGCCGACTGCTTGTCCCGTCCCAGCACTAAGTCCTGGCCCTGGGCTGGCTTGGGACAGTCCCACTCCTCCAACAGCACAGCCCCCTCTGCTGCTCTGCCAACTCCCTGGGCCACGGGCTGCTCTCGATTCTGTGTCCTCCCAGCCCCCCACGAGTTAGCCCCGGGGTCCCAGACACTCACCAGGCAGCAAGAGGACCAGAGACAGGAGCATCGGGGCAGTGGCAGGAACCGAGAGGGCTGGAAATGGCCCAACGATGTCGTCTCCAGATGGAGTGGGGGGGACGAGTTGCAGTTACTGTCTGGGCCGACCTGCCCCTCTGCCCCTCGGGGCTCAGCACAAAAGACCCTTTTCCCCGCGCAGAGTCTCTGACAGACCCTCAGGGCTGGGCTGTGAACACAGACACGGTCGCTGCTCCGAGTCCTTGTCAGGGCCTATGGCTGAGGCAGCAGATACACCGCAGCCCTTCTGCTCTGACCGGTGCTACCCTCATGACTGATCGTGACTGCTACCTGTTTCCTCTCCCGTACACCCCACCACCAGCAGCGTCTGTATTTATCTCCGGATGCCAGAGAGTCAAACACACATCAAATATATCGACAAACCCTCTCTTCTGATTTGCTAATAGAGGACTTCATCAAACCTACCCTGTTAGATGCAGACCTGGCCTGGCTGGAGGGTTTAGCATTAACCACACTGAGCTCATAATACCATCTACAAGTTTTGTTAGCCTACAAAGTACTACCAGACCATTTGTTGGGTTTTTTTGTTGTTTTATCCAGGAGAGAAATAGATGGTGAAACTGAGGCACAGGAAGGTGGAGGTGTGAGTGGCCTGAGGACACCCAGCAGGACAGAACCAGGAATAGAAGCCAAGGCTTTTTTCATACCCCGGAGCAGTGTTCCCTGTAAGTTTTTCATCCACCAGTAGCAACACATGCTGCTGACTGTGGGCACTGGGCTGATCAGCTGGGCAGCATTTGAATCTCTCCTGGGGGGACGCCTAAGTGTCCAGTTTACAGGGAACCCTTCTGCTGACCATTAGGGTTGCCAGCTGTCCGGTTTTGAACCAGACAGTCTGCTATTTGAGGGTTCTGTCTGGGAAACACATTGAGAAAATACCGGACCGATAAAATGTCTGGTATTTCCTAATTAGGTAAGTTTTATTATTCGGAGTATCAGTACATAGTTGTGAACTGCCTGGCTGGTAGACACGCTCATGCTGTGTCAGTGGGTATGTCTAGATTACATGCTTCTGGCGACAGAGGCATGTAGATTAGGCGACCTGGCATAGGCAAAGATCCTCGGCACAGCACGACGGCCATGTTTATTTTAATGAAGCAGGGATTATTTAAATCCCCTCCTCTTTGTCTATGTGTGGTAGCCTACTCTACATGCCTCTGGCGACAGAGGCATGTAGTCTAGACATACCCAGTGTGTCTACCAGCCAGGCAGTATGCAACTATGAGACAGTGGGTGCAGGGCCGGGGTGGCATGGAATCCCCAGGGCCAGATTCACTTCTGGTTCTCCGGGATTGTGTGCGAGACGGACAGTGGCCCGGGATCTGTATGCGCCTGGGTCAGCCCCGCTTCCTGCTGGCCAATTTTCTCACCTCGTTCCCCCTTCCCAGGTCAGCCCCGCTCCCCCTGATCTCCTCCTGGCCATCCCTGCTTCCCTCCGGCTGGTTCTCCCCCTGATCTCCCCTGGCCAGCCCCGCTGCTCCTGCCCCCCCTCCGATCTTCCCCAGCTAGCCCCGCTCCCCTGACCCTTCTCCGCCAGCCCCACTCCCCTCTCAGCCGGACCCCTCCGCCCCCATCTGAGATCAAGCATTTCCAGTATTTTTTTTGAAGCCACCTGGTAACCCTAATGACCGGGGAGTCTGGCCTGATTTGCATCCCTGATCGGGGACCTTCTGGGGCATTTCCATCATTGACTTTTACCCTGGGTGCCAGGAAACACTGGGATCCCTGAAGAGACAGGAGGGGAAAGCAGATAGACCCCCAATACCTGGGTTGTGGGGTTGGCTTGGGTTGAGTTGAGCATGGCAGGGGATGGTGGTGGGGCTCAGGGACACCTGGGATTTAAACATACAAAACAACCAGCATGGCCCCTTTGAGGCCTTTGAGGCTTTTTTTGGTGGCAGCCATCTTGTTTTCTTCCTCTGTGCCACAAGACAGCTTCCCTGCGGAACCAGGTAAGCGGAGAGGAGAGAGGAAGAGATGGCCTGGGGTGGCGGGTCTGGGAGGGGCTGTGGGCTGGGGCTGGGGCTCGGGCTCGGGCTGGTCTGGGGCCGGGTCCGGGCCCAGAACTGGTTCCGGTTGCTGAGTGTGTCACAGGGTTGCCTGGTGTCCAGTATTTTCACCTCCTGGACAGGAAAGAATCTGGACGGGACATTCTATCACTTCTGCAAACTAAATAAGCCCAAATCCCTCAGCCTCTCCTCGTAGGTCATGTGCTCCAGCCCCCAAGTCATTTTTCTTGCCCTCCGCTGGACCCTCTCCAATGCGTCCACATCCTTTCTATTGTGGGGGGCCCAGAACTGGACACAAATCTACAGATGCACCCTCACCAGAGCCGAATAAAGTGGAATAATCACTTCTCTGGATCTGCTGGCAATGCTTCTCCAAACGCAACCTAATATGCCATTAGCCTTCTTGGCTACAAGGGCACACTGTTGACTCCTATCCAGCTTCTCATCTACTTGTAATCCTGAGGTCCTCTTCTACAGAACTGCTATTTAGCCATTTGGTTCCCATCCTGTAACTGCGCTTGGGATTCTTCCGTCCCAAGGGCAGGACTCCACGCTTATCCTTGTTGAACCTCATCAGATTTCTTGTGGCCCAATCCTCCAATTTGTCAAGGTCACTCTGGACCCTATCCCTGCCTGCCAGTGTATCTACCTCTCCCCCTAGCTTAGTGTCATCTGCAAACTTGCTGAGGGTGCAATCCATCCCTTCATCCAGGTCATTAATAAAGATACTGAAAAAAACCGGTCCTAGAACCGATCCTTGGGGCACTCTGCTAGAAACTGACCACCATCCTGACATCAAGCCGGTTGAGCTTGACAATCTAGCCAACTTTTTATCCACCTTCCAGTCCATTTATCCAATCCACACTTCCTTCATTTGCTGTCAAGTATACTTATAATTGTAGGCCTGAAAGGTTCTTCAATTTTAGTCGACTCATCCTAACCAGTCTGCTGGTTATCCATATTTCACTATTTTGGATTTTGTATGTGTTTGTAAAAGAGTTTATCATTTATATACTTCAAACTATTTACTTAGTTAAAGAAGCAATTCTGCAGTCCACTAAAGGAGAAAATGCTCCCATAGATTACTCTTAACAAGCAAGCGAAAAAAATATTTGTACTGTGCTTTTCAGACTGCAAACCACAGGAAGTTAATTAAGAAAGACTGTGACTAAAACTGAGGTGGATGGGTTCTAAGATACTTCTCACTCACACTGTGAAAACTCTTTGCTTTAAATGTAATTTTTGTTTATTTCCATATGTTAATAAAATAGTACATGTACATTGTTAAATAGCCTTGTAATTTAGTAAAAACTAGGGTATTATTTGGATCACTACTCAATTTTATAAAGTGAATTCCTAAGCTTATACCTTTTATTCCTTTTAATTGTAATGGGCAGCCCTCTGCAATCCTTGCAGAAAATGCTCACATTTACTAAATTGTGGTTCTCCACATCCCCTCATATAAATATTGTGTGAAAGCACGAAGAGAGGGGCAGTACTTTTGCCCACCCAACAGTTACCTGAGCAATTTGGGGCAGACTCTGTCATTTCCTCTCCGTCTGTGCAGCTGCTGACACAATGGAGCCAGGACCCAGTCGCTGTCTAGGTGCTTCCACAATAGAAACAGTGAATCACAGTAATATGGAGTGTTTCTGTGGAAGCTCCTGTCTACTCTTCATTGTCTGGGTCTTTGTTGTTCGTGTCTCTGTGTTTCACTCTCCCACCAGTGTAAGGCTCAAGCCTGATGAGTCAAAGGACGACTGGCCCGAGCACAGAAACAGGGCTAATCTGTGTGGGGTGCTGGGATGTTTCTCACCACTGGCAGGACACTCACACCCTTGCATGTCTCATGTATACACAGGTTATTGAGCAATACGCACTTTGGGGATTGTGAGGGGCCTTCCTTGTGATTTTGTGCACTTGGGTTGGTGGTGCAAACTCTGCACAGCACGGAGCGGGCCCGGGAGCTGAGCCGTCCATACAAAGAATCTGAGGGTAGGACACAGAGTTTGGGCATTTCCCCCAATTTTATTGAGAAGGAACATTGTTTCCTGTAACACGTTGTCCAGCTGTGGCCCCAGACAAGGTCCCGCACTTCCTTGCTGAAAGGCCCTTATGGGATTCTGTGATGTGGTTCTGTGATGCGGCTGCGCACGGAAGAGCCCTGCATTCCAGCGCCGTAGCACTAATGATATCTGCCCTGCTACAGTGCGATGTTCTCGTATATCGGTGCCGTCTGTCTCTGGGGCTGCCAATGATTTAAGGTAAAACAGGGAAATGTTACTGTTCTGCTCAGCCAGCGGAAAGCCAGAGAAACGAACTTAGAAGAAATCCCTTCGGACAGCCCCGCTGTGCGTACAACAGGAGCAGCTCTAGTGGGCATCTCATCTGGGAAACATCACATCAGCTTCCAACACTAGCCCCTCTGATGCGGGCAGCTCAGATTCCCCTTCCCCCAGCCTCGGTGTGGCCCTTTTCTGCTCCCCAGGGTTGCCCTGATGCCTGCCAGCTGGGCAGAGGAGCCCTTCTCCCCCTCTCCCTATGCCGGACGCCCATGGAGGCGGTGCCGGGTTCCCCCTGCAACGGGGAGCCATTGTCTGAAAAAAGGATTCCTCTGCGCCAAAGGCAGTGTCGTTTTCCCCATCCAGTGTTGCATTTTAATCACCATTGTTATTAACGGCGATATTGAAAATGATTATTTGCACTTGGTATAACGATATTGTGACTGGGCACCAGCATAGCCTGACTCCAATCTCTGGGCACTCACAGCACGTTGCTGACATTGGGGACTGTGATGAGCACCTATCACTCAGGCTAAAGAAGGGAACCATTAAATGCCCCTTTGTTCAGTGTCTGCTGAAGCACTGGGCAACCCCCACCCGTGGACTGGACTCCAGACAGCCTGGGCATGGCAGAGCCAGGTACCTCGGGGTCTGCTAACAGGGCAGGGGTTGATCTGACTGCAGCTTTATGTACTTGCGTGTGTGAGAGAGACAAAAGCAACAGAAACACCTTAGAAGCAACTACAGAAAACAACAAGAAAGTCAGACATGGGCAGGACCCTGAGAAAAAAAGAGCGACAGAAAGAGCATGAGAGAGGGCTTTTGGGCAGAGTGCTGGCTGGGAACAGACTCGGAGCTGGGATCAAAGACTCTGCCTCCTGCTGTTTGGTTCCTGTTTCCAGGAGCCAGGACTTAGAATGAATCTACAAAATCAATGGGGTTGTATCAACACCGAAATCCAACTCTGCCATCATTGTCTCCTCTGCAACTCCAACCATTGGCTCACTGCTTGGATTAGAAGGAAGACCAGTCTGCTGGGGTCAAAGACTCTGCCTCCTGGTATTTGGTTCCTGTTGTGTCCCAGGAACCAGCACTTTGTAGGTTCACTGTAAATCAAATCCATGCCCAACCCTCTCCTCTCACCAGAGCAACCCTGGAACTCCAACTACCGGCTCACTGCTTGGATCAGAAGGGAGACCAGTCTGTACCATTTTAATAGCATTTAACCGACTTGTGAATTCACACAGGGCATAAATAGCTCTGCCTGTCGCACCCTGTCCCAGAGACACGCCTGAAAAGCCCTAAGGGGTAAATCCATGTGTATTAGTGTAAGAGAAGCCACAGCAACACTAGGAGAATCTCTGCAAAGTGAATGACACTCCATCTCTGAGACTATTTATGCTCTCTGCCCCAGGCTATTAGGACAAAACTGTACCAAGAATGAGGTGGTGATGAAACCTTCCTATTGACCTGATTGGTCTGGACGTCTGTGTGTCTGTGGGGACCAAGATGTAGTGGAAGTGTGGAAGACAATTATGGGTATGTCTACACTACCACCCTACTTCGAACTAGGGTGGCTAATGTAGGCATTCGAAGTTGCAAATGAAGCAATTTAAATATCCCGGGCTTCATTTGTATCTTGCCGGGCGGGCGCCATTTTTAAATCCCCTTAGGTCGAACTCCATGCCCGCGGCTACACGCGGCACAGAGTAGGTAGTTCGAATTAGGATCTCTAATTCGAACTACCGTTACTCCTCGTGGAAATGGCACCCGCCCGGCAAGATGCAAATGAAGCCCGGGATATTTAAATCCCGGGCTTTATTTGCAACTTCGAATGCATACATTAGCCACCATAGTTCGAACTAGGGTGGTAGTGTAGACATACCCTATGATATCAAGGAGATTAGGTGGTATACAGCAATCGTTCCTTTTATGCCTGCATCTCCCTTCAGGCCTGGATGCCCTAGGCAGCGCCATTTGTGCTTTTTACTTCTCATTATTTTCTTATTATTCTCAAAGGGTCAGCTGCTTGCTCAAGATGGTACAGGTAGGAATGCACTGTTTACTTTCAACAAGTTCTGGGATGGGTCCCAAGGCCATCCACATGGTACGGGAGTACGGGAGTGTTTGGGATCATCACATAGTTATCTATGTTGAAGGTTTGCCACCTGATAAAGCTAATTTTTTGACTTAGGAAAATATGCAATGTATCAACAATTTTGTCAGGTTCTCAAAGCAACAGGTGTGAGTAATATAAATCCAATAGTATATAAAGGCCAGGGACATTTCTAATATTCGAACCTGAAGCTGCAGGGGGTGCTACGTACCGGCCACTGGGGTCCGTCTGCTGTCCTTCAGGGGGTTCCCGACAGCAGAAGGGACGTAAGCATTTTATCCTGAGATCTGCTTAGGCTTAATAAGCATTGTACTTTCTTAATAAGCATTGCATTTTCTTCTGAGATTTGCTTAATAAAGTCTTTAAGCCGTCACCCAAGTTATGGGCTTATTGCCTCCAAATCCTTTAAGGAAAGAACCATTGCCTCTTGGCAACACACAAGCCTGACTGGCCAGACTACAAGTAGGTGAGGGAGGCAGCTACCTGCTCCTGGGCAGAGATCTGGGGCAGCAGCAAGGACACCAGAGTAAGGGTATGTCTGCACTAGCCCCCTAGTTCGAACTAGGGAGGCTAATTTAGGCATTCGTAGTTGCAAATGAAGCCCGGGATTTAAATATCCTGGGCTTTATTTGCATCTTCCCGTCCTCTCGCCAGTTTGAAATTTCACTACTCCGGACTAACTGCCTGCGGCTACACGCAGCAGGGAGCAGGTAGTTCGAATTAAAGCCCCTAATTCGAACTACCGTTAAACCTCCTTGCAGAAGGAATAACAGTAGTTCGAATCAGGGCTTTAATTTAAATTACCGGCTCCCTGCCGCGTGTAGCCGCAGGCAGTTAGTCCGGACTAGTGACATTTCAAAATGGCGACAGGACGGGACGATGCTAATAAAGCCCAGGATATTTAAATCCCGGGCTTCATTTGCAACTTCGAATACCTACATTAGCCTCCCGAGTTCGAACTAGGGGGCTAGTGGAGACATACCCTAACAGATACAAGGAACCCTGAGTGAATCGAGTTTCTGAGCCCAGGGGTCCCTGCCAAGTGGGAACAAGCAATCCAATTGCTCTCCACGCTCACCTCACTTTGTCCTTAATAAAAACCATGACTCACCCTGACTTTTCCAGGCCAATTCTTCGAGGTATCTGGGGAGAGAAGGACAGTTAGTTGCACATGGTCACCTGGGTGTAAGTGCCTTGAGGGGACAGTGCCTCTACAAGCATGAATTATAACCACAGGGCACCTGCTGCTCCCCCAGCTGGGGCAGGGCTCCCCTGGGCAGCTCTGAGCATCATGGGGCCTGATGCTGATAAGGTTGACTAGGTGGTACCAGAACACGGGGAATGCAGGTGGCCATTGAAGATGTCGAATAGAAACAGTCTGTCTGGGTTTCTGTCTGAGCCAGTTTGTCACAGAGTTGGCTTCCGGCAGAAAATTTCAATATTTTGTTGAATAAAAGTGCCCCAAAATTGCAGTATTTTGGCCCAAACTAGATATATTCTGATTCAGTTACCACCAAGGGGCTGCATGGGATGTATAGGTCAGTGTCCTCTTGCTGGTTGCCTCCTCTACAAGCTGGACTGGGTGGGCTGCATCTCCCATGATGCACTGCAGCTAGGGAGTCTCATAATGTACCATCATCAAGAGGGGAGAAAGTGATGCATCATGGGAGAGCCCAGCTGAAAGAGGAGACCACGGTTATGAGGCATCTGAACTACAGCTCCCATGAGGCACTCTTACCCCAGCTCCCACTGACAGGGGTGGGGCACTTTTCAGTAGGAGCTTTCCCTGGGATGTGCCTTTCCATGAAGGAAGGGAAGGGACAACGCTTGATTCAGTCCCCTAAGCCCTGGCAATGCAGGGCTGGGGGTCACAGGCAAAGGGTGGGACAAAGGAACCTCAGGGACTC
The DNA here is from genome assembly GCA_032595735.1 of Pelochelys cantorii. NCBI lineage: Eukaryota > Metazoa > Chordata > Testudines > Trionychidae > Pelochelys > Pelochelys cantorii. Next base: position 15,969,260 of record CM064351.1, on the reverse strand, counting down.
AGATGCCCCAGGCCCTAGAACCCTGAGAATCTTTTCTCCTCCTTCGCTTTGATCACAGGCAGTTTGTTGTTGTAACTCTCGGCCAGACAGTCTGTCTTGGGATCAACTCCCCCCCCCAATAACACATTTACCCCCAGTCCCCACATTCCTCCCTCTTGTGCAGGTGATCCCAGGAGCTCCAAAAGACTTCAAAAGCTCTTACACTCATGCTCTTGTGGGGCGCCAGTGGTGTCATGCTGGACGTGTTCCCTGTGGGGAGCAGTAAGGATGGGGGGGGTCAGTGAGGCCATGTGCTGTAGCTCACGCTGGTGGCACTGAGTCTGTTTGCAGAGACCCAGCTGTGAGTGGGTTTCCGCCCGTGGCTGGTTCTCCCGCTAGGACCTTCCATCTCCATTCAGCTCACATGCAGTGGACAGGGAGCAAGCCCTGCTCCTGGGTAGCAGGTACCATGATGGTTGCACCATTCATGGAGGGAAGGTCTGATAAGAAGACTTGCACATCGTGTTCTACTCCAGCTAAATGGCCAAGCCACCAACCACACCAAACCTGGCTAGGTCAGCAGGGAGCTCAGAAACCCCGTGGCTTAGCTCTCCGCAGTGGGGAAGAAGGGGCGGGGCGCTATAGCTGCACCCCTACCCCTTGCCCAAACCTGCATTGAAATCACAGCCGCTGGGAGGGAACCGCTGTGGGTGTTTCCGGACGGGTCCATGTGTGCATGTGCCGAGCCTGGCCCTGAACTAGCTGTCACTGATGGAGCTAACGCTGGGTGTTACCCACCCCATCTGGATGGACGGGAGACCTTTGGTTCCCAGCCAGGCCTGGCCACTCCCAGCCCCAGAAAAACAGGCCTGGCTGTTGCAAAAGGGCTAAATCAGTCGGTGCCACTTTGTGATGGTAAAACAGGGTCACTTTCCTTCTTTCAGATCCCTGGGGCAAATTTCAACATGCTCACTCTGCTGCCGGTGAATGGGATGGAAACCCGCTTCTGTGACAAACCCCTTCCTTAAAGCATCTCCTCGTAACCCCCCGATCCCACCCCACCAGGGAGCTCAACCTGCCCTGGGCTTTCCAAAAGCTCCTCCAGATCAAACACACACAGACCCCGCAGCAGAAGGGCTGAGTTACACTGTGAGGCTGCACCAGCCCTTCCATGAGGCAGAGGGACCCAGAATGGAAACAAGAGGGGAGAGGGAATAATTTCCTCCTACCTGTGCTCCCTCCGCAGAGACAGAGCTGGAAGCAGCGAGACAGAGTGATCAGAGACGGGGCCACGTTTCCTCGTGGGCAGAAAGAGAGAGACAGAGACTGAGTGACATGGCCCCAGCCCCTCATTGTACCGACAAAGAGCCCCCTCCCCACAGCCCGGCCCAGCACTCTCCTGCACCTGCCCCACTGACTGGGAGTGGAGTGGTCAAATTTGATGACTTAACTGCCAGTCTCCTGCCATTTTATGTTGTAGGAAACCCCAGGGCGGAGAATTCTGGGGATCAGTGAGAGTCTTGATTTTCATGAAAAAAATTATAACCCTCATTCTGGGGGAGAAAAGCCTGAGGAGGTGACCCTAGAGACCCCGTCAGGATCACCCCACCAAGAAAATTCAAAGCCCCTGCACTGGTGACTTGTTGGCGCCACCATTTTTAAATCCCCCTTAGTCCGAACTTCGTGCCCGTGGCTACATGTGGCACAGAGTAAGTAGTTTGAATTAGCCGCAGGCACGGAATTCGGACTAAGGGGGATTTAAAAATGGCGGCGCCCCGGAACATGCAAATGAAGCCCGGGATATTTAAATCCCGGGCTTCATTTGCAACTCCGCTTGCCCTCATTACCCTACCGAGCTCGAACTAACAAGCTAGTGTAGACGTACCCTGATTGAGGCTCCAGGGTGCTACTGCCAGACAAATAACTAATCACACGGCCAATCCCTTGCATCAGCTGTTGATGTTTTCCCCAAGCCAGCTGCCCCAAAACATGGTTTCCTGTGTGTGTGGTATCTCTCTCTCCCCATCCCAGGCACACTGGGGCAGGAGCTCTCAGGGGGTGTCCCTGCCACGTCTGTCTGTACATTTGCTAACACGGCTCGGCCTCACTCTCATACCCACCTTTCTTCCCCAGCAGATAAAGCACCACAGCCAGCACCAGGATGGAAGGGACTGTAATTCCCAACAGGAGCTTTAGATCCAGCCCTAGGAAAGAATTTTGATGTGAATGGCCTCTCCAAGCAGCCACCTGAGTCCTGTGGCAAGTGACCCTTGTGTCTTCATGAATGTACCCAGAGAACTCACCTTGTGGATATCTGTACAGCAGTGGTTCCCAAACTTTTCGGCATCATGCCCCTTTTTGATTTTTGAGAAACCCTCACTGCCCCCCCCCCCATAGCAGCAAAACTTGTTGAGAAAAAAAAAAAAGTAACTGACTGGGGCAAAAAACAAAAATAGCAGCTTAGGGGAGGATTAATGGGGGGGGGGAAGTGAGGGGGGAAGCTGGGTCACCTCGCGCACCCCTGGATTTCTTCCCCAGCAGATAAAGCACCACAGCCAGGACCAGGACGGCAGGGGCTGTAATTCCCAACAGGAGCTTTAGATCGAGCCCTAGGAAAGAATCTTGCTGTGAATGGCCTCTCCTAACAGCCACCGACCAGTCCATACTGGCTGGGGCTTGCTGAGTCCTGTGGTAAGTGACCCTTAGGGTATGTCTACACTGCACCCTATATTCAAAATAAGATACGCAATTTGCACGACACATATTGCGTGTCTCATTTTGAATCTATTTCAGAAGCAGTTATTTTGAAATTTAGCATGTCTACACAGCACCAAATTTTGTAATAAAGCACTATTTTGAGACATCCCTTAACCCTTGTGGAATGAGGGGAATCGGGACGCAGAAACAGTGAGCTGGTTATTTTGAAAAAATATTTTGAAATTAACAGGCGTCTTTTTAAGATGCAGGGTAGTCATTTCAGGGTACCTTTGGGAACCCCAAAATAGCCACGCAGTGTAGACATACCCCTAGGATCCCCATGAACATACCTGGCAGCCCACCCCATGGATCCCTGCAGAGCAACATAACTGGATGCTCTTTGAAAGTAACATTCATTGAAGTTTTTCAACCAATTTTTTTTGCCAAACTTTATTTTAATCCAAACACGGTTTAACTGAAATCAGAAATGTGCACCACTGGAGAGCTGTGCAAGGTAAGTACACCCCATCGCCCAGATCCTGCATGCCCTCTCCTGCCCAGATCCCCCACCCTTAGCCCACTCCTAAATCCTACCTCCCCCCAGACCTTCCACCCCAACGCACTCCTGCACTTTCCCTCCTGCCCAGACCCCACATGCCAACTTCGCTCTTGCACCTGCCTCCCGCCCAGACCTCACACCCCAAGCCTGCTTCCTGGCAGCCCGCCCACCCCACACTGAACCCCTCATTTTTGGTGTCTTTCTGCTTCTTAGTCGGGGGCCACATTAGAGAGAGTTTGGGGAGTTTTCTTTTCACTTTCTCTTCTCACTTGTGTGCAGCCCTGATCTGATTTTTCTGCGGGTCAGTGGCCCATGACCCAAAAAAGTTTCCCAAACCCTGACATACTGAGGCACACACTTGAGAGCTTTCCTGACTCAGGGCCAGAGGCCAGAGGCCAGAGGTGTGGGCAGCCTGCAGAATTCTGTGTGAGGCTGGCCTACACATCCCTACACATCCCCCGTGGAGCCGTTTTCCGCAGAAAATGCTCTTTCTTCCGAAGAATATTTTTCAGCAAAGTCACTTTAATGTTGCTGAATTTCTGTTCCACGAGAAAACTGAATTTTTGACTTTTTCTCCTGATGCAGGATGAAAATACAAGAAAGGTCAGAATTTCTCCTGGGATGGAAATGCAGTTCCCCAAGTTCTGGAAGCACGTGTATCATTAGTATCTCTGCGACAGGAGTCACTAGTAGCGCTGATACACACAGCCGGATTCCACCTTCTCCTTGACCTAAGTCCTATACACAAAGCTTTTGCTGACATGTAGGGGTGGGGTTGGTTGCTGATGCAGATGCTTTGGAGGGAACTGGGGCAAACAGCCAGGCTTGGGCTCTGATCAGTTCAGTCTCTGGGGCTCGGTTGCTCCCTGGGAACCAGACACTGGTGTTGGGCTGAGATTCCTGGCAGAGGGGTTTGCCCACACGCTGGGTGTGACACTCCGGGCCAGGCCTGGAGCACAGAGCGTAACTAGCTAATGACACAGACACAGGACCTGGGAGCCAGAAGGGATGATGCGTTTGGGGCCTCCTGCCAGAACAACTCCCCACCCGGTGAGTGCAGGGGAAGGCAATAACTCACCGGCTGCCGGGTTAGCAGAGAGGGCAGGGAACTCCAGAGGAAACTTGCCCAGCAGAAGGGTTTGGGATTCCCCCTCTGAAAAAGCCACTTTCCTGCCCTGCAAAGATACAACCCAGCTCATCCATGCTGGGTAAAGCCTGGGAGAGCTGCAGGGAGAATGTGCTTCTTTGGACAAGCCTGACACTCTGTTTTGTGTTGGTGTGTTTCCTACATCCATCATCATGGCGATCACACTCAGAATGGGGTTGCCCAGGCTAGAACCTCCTCTGCCCTAAGTACAATTCCCAGAACACAGAAACGTGCCAGAAGCACTTACCTGGGGATGAGGAAATCCTGGTACTACCACTGCTGGAGTCATTACCTAGGCAATAAATACACAAGGGCCATTGTCATGACGATCATACTCACACTGGAGACCTACTTTCCCTAAATAGAGTCCCCAGAACACAGAATCTCTTCAGAAGCATTTATCTGGGGGGAGGAGGTTGACCTCCCAGCACCGCCGCTGTGGGAGCCATCACCTAGGCAATAAATTCACAAGAGATGAGAGGAGACCATGGCCCCACTCTACAGCCACACGTTGCCCTTGCACAACTAACCGTGGGCAGTCACTGGCTGAGGGCAGAAGGCTACTGCCCCACTGAGGTCACAAACTGGAGGTGAGTCGGCCCTGTGAGCGTATGTGAGACACGGGAGGTCCCTCTTCCACTCTGATGCCGTCCGGGTGAGACACATTAGCAAAGCTGCGGGCGATTTGGAGAGAGTCCAAAGAAAAGCAACAAAAATGAGCAAAAGCTGAGGAAACCCGACCTGTGCGGAAAGGTTAAAGACACTGGACAGGTTTAGTCGAGATTTATTGTGTCCTGACTCAGTGCAAGGGGCCAGCCTTGATGACATCTCAACCTCCCTTCCAGCCTTTCTGTGATCACCCTGCTGCCAAGGCTGGGACATCTGAGTGGGGACGGGTGAAACACAAGGCAGAGGTGCTGGGTGTGGGGTGAAACACAGAGCAGGGGCTGGTTCCCTGCGACAAACTTGGAACAAAGCTGTTATATTCACTATTAGTTTGTTTCAGATTTTGAAAATCGATGAATTTCAGTGTTTAGATTTTAGGGGGGATTCATTTAATTGTTCTCACTCTTCCATTAATGCCTCTCCTGTGATGCTGAGTTTCTGCTGGGCAGCGCTGAAATAGGACACACACACACACACACACACACACACACACACACACACACACACACACCTTACCAGTGACACTGAGGCTCTGGGCAGGGCTGAGCTGGGATCCATTCACCCGACTGTTGCTGTCCTTGATCTCATACCCGCAGGAGTAATTCCCAGAGCTGTTGCTGGAGACTGCATGGACATAGTCGTAGGTGGCCTTCTCTGAGCCCGTCTGGAATGAAACCTCCTCCCCGTCCTTGCAGAAGACGATGCGGGCGGCCAGGTGCCAGGAGGACATGAAGCACCTGACCCGCACGGAGTCCCCTGGCCGGGCCGACATCTCTTTCAGGTAGAGGATGGGGGCAGGAAGAGCACCTGGCAAGGGGAATGGATCAGAGCTGTCAGTGGGGTATTGCTGGTGCCTGGTGCTGTCCGTGGGGCAGGAGGTAAATGGCAGGGGTCTGAGCCAAGTCTCAGATGGAGGCTCTGATCCCAGCCCAGCTGGACAGACAGGAGATGAGCTCTCTCTGCTGACCGGAGGCTTTACCGCGTGGGCTCATGGGCTGAGGAAGAGTCTCAGGGCTCAGCTGGGCTGGGTGCCATTGCCTGGCGCTGTGCACTGGCAAGGACAGGCCCTGCTGCGGGCACAGATGGACACAGCAGGGGTAGGACGGCTGGGAGAGAGGCCAAGGGCTGGGAGCCGGCGCTGTGGGCAGGTAAATCCCTTTGGGTCCGAGCCTCAGTATTTGCTGCTTCCCAAGGCCAGAGCCCGGGAGAGGGATGGGCCAAGGATGTCCCAGAAGAACTGGGAGGCAGGAAGAGGTCAGTTGAGAGACCCGTAGGCCCTGGTAGACCCCACCCAACCCTGCCCCCTTCCTGTGACATTGCCACTGGAACCGCACTCAGCAGGGAGCAAGTCAAGGCGGGTGGGGCGGCGGGAGGGCTGGATTCACAGGACTGGGAGGGGTAAAGGCCCTGGGCACATTGAGGACAGACAGACAGACATTTGGACTCACCGGGAGCTGAGCAGATCTCCTGGCTGCTGGGGCTCAGAGCTGGAAACAGAAAGGGGACGTGGGGTCAGTGCTGGGCTGGAATCTCCTCTGCGGTGAGACGCCCTGAACAGCTGATGGGGGCTCTGCTCCCTCCATGAACACAGGCCCCAATTCCTGCCCTGCCCAACTCACCAGGGCACCCTGTCTGCTCCATGAGGCTGTGCCAGGCACCGTGCAAAGCCCTGACCTCTGAGTCGCCTCCTGAAAACAACCGAGGTGATTTGGGCCCAGCCCTGTCATGAGTCTGACCCCGAGTCCCAGACCCAACCCCCTGAATTCTGGGGGAATCCAGAACCAGAGCCCAGACTGGACCCCAGTTCAGTGCCTCTGGTCCTTAGGTAACAGGGAGCCCTGGGGCTGGACCGCGATATCCCCCCACTCTCCAATGACAACAGCCTCCCTGCTCTCTGCCTGCAGGCTGCACTGACACCCCAGGAGCATCTGAGCCCAGCCCGGCCTGACCCCATGGGCCTGGCGTGGGGAGCTGGGCCCAGGGACACCCCAGGGGTGGGATCCAGCCAAGTGCCAGGTCACAGCTCCCCACAGGGAACGCCGCCACCCTGCAGCCTGGGGCCTCTGTGGGGAAGCAGGGACCCGGGGAAGGATTTAGGGACCCAGGGGACGGTTACTGTCCACGAGCTCCCAGGCACCGTGGGGCAGCAGGGCTGATGGGCTCCTGGGCTGTGTAACGAGGGGGCAGGGAGCAGGCGGGGGGGTGGGAGGATTTCCCCGGCCTGAGGCCTTGAGGAGGCGGACCCTGGACCCGGCTCTGGGACCCATTTCAAAGGCTGCTGGCAAAGTGCAGCGGGGGGCAGGGCAGGGCCAGAAAACGCTGCGGGGGGGGCGGGGCGGGGGAAGAGGCCTCCCAGGCGGGGCCGGGGCAGCTCCGTGTGGGGCTGGTCAGACAGCCGGGCTGTCACGGTGTCTAAGCTCCTTCCCGGGGAGAAGCCCCAGGTGCCGACGGGCCCTTCAGTGCAGCAGGGACAGGCTGAGCCAGAGCCAGGGCTGGACGCTGAGTCTGGGCCAAGGCCAGTGAGGAAGGAGGCAGCAGGTTCTCCCCGTGCGGGGGATTCACCCGGCGACGGCTCCCCAGGGTAGTGGGGGAGTCACCGCCCGGCCGGGGCCTTTCTGGGGATGCTTGAGTCACACACAAGTGACTGGGCTGGGTGCAGGGAGCTGGGGGAAGGTCTCTGCTCTGGGCTGTCAGGGGTCAGACTGGATGGGCTAATGGTCCCTCCTGGCCTGAAACTCTGTGAAGCTGGGACTGTCACCCCAGCCTGGGCCGACTGCTTGTCCCGTCCCAGCACTAAGTCCTGGCCCTGGGCTGGCTTGGGACAGTCCCACTCCTCCAACAGCACAGCCCCCTCTGCTGCTCTGCCAACTCCCTGGGCCACGGGCTGCTCTCAATTCTGTGTCCTCCCAGCCCCCCACGAGTTAGCCCCGGGGTCCCAGACACTCACCAGGCAGCAAGAGGACCAGAGACAGGAGCATCGGGGCAGTGGCAGGAACCGAGAGGGCTGGAAATGGCCCAACGATGTCGTCTCCAGATGGAGCGGGGGGGGACGAGTTGCAGTTACTGTCTGGGCCGACCTGCCCCTCTGCCCCTCGGGGCTCAGCACAAAAGACCCTTTTCCCCGCGCAGAGTCTCTGACAGACCCTCAGGGCTGGGCTGTGAACACAGACACGGTCGCTGCTCCGAGTCCTTGTCAGGGCCTATGGCTGAGGCAGCAGATACACCGCAGCCCTTCTGCTCTGACCGGTGCTACCCTCATGACTGATCGTGACTGCTACCTGTTTCCTCTCCCGTACACCCCACCACCAGCAGCGTCTGTATTTATCTCCGGATGCCAGAGAGTCAAACACACATCAAATATATCGACAAACCCTCTCTTCTGATTTGCTAATAGAGGACTTCATCAAACCTACCCTGTTAGATGCAGACCTGGCCTGGCTGGAGGGTTTAGCATTAACCACACTGAGCTCATAATACCATCTACAAGTTTTGTTAGCCTACAAAGTACTACCAGACCATTTGTTGGGTTTTTTTGTTGTTTTATCCAGGAGAGAAATAGATGGTGAAACTGAGGCACAGGAAGGTGGAGGTGTGAGTGGCCTGAGGACACCCAGCAGGACAGAACCAGGAATAGAAGCCAAGGCTTTTTTCATACCCCGGAGCAGTGTTCCCTGTAAGTTTTTCATCCACCAGTAGCAACACATGCTGCTGACTGTGGGCACTGGGCTGATCAGCTGGGCAGCATTTGAATCTCTCCTGGGGGGACGCCTAAGTGTCCAGTTTACAGGGAACCCTTCTGCTGACCATTAGGGTTGCCAGCTGTCCGGTTTTGAAACAGTCTGCTATTTGAGGGTTCTGTCTGGGAAACACATTGAGAAAATACCGGACCGATAAAATGTCTGGTATTTCCTAATTAGGTAAGTTTTATTATTCGGAGTATCAGTACATAGTTGTGAACTGCCTGGCTGGTAGACACGCTCATGCTGTGTCAGTGGGTATGTCTAGATTACATGCTTCTGGCGACAGAGGCATGTAGATTAGGCGACCTGGCATAGGCAAAGATCCTCGGCACAGCACGACGGCCATGTTTATTTTAATGAAGCAGGGATTATTTAAATCCCCTCCTCTTTGTCTATGTGTGGTAGCCTACTCTACATGCCTCTGGCGACAGAGGCATGTAGTCTAGACATACCCACTGTGTCTACCAGCCAGGCAGTATGCAACTATGAGACAGTGGGTGCAGGGCCGGGGTGGCATGGAATCCCCAGGGCCAGATTCACTTCTGGTTCTCCGGGATTGTGTGCGAGACGGACAGTGGCCCGGGATCTGTATGCACCTGGGTCAGCCCCGCTTCCTGCTGGCCAATTTTCTCACCTCGTTCCCCCTTCCCAGGTCAGCCCCGCTCCCCTGATCTCCTCCTGGCCATCCCTGCTTCCCTCCGGCTGGTTCTCCCCCTGATCTCCCCTGGCCAGCCCCGCTGCTCCTGCCCCCCCTCCGATCTTCCCCAGCTAGCCCCGCTCCCCTGACCCTTCTCCGCCAGCCCCACTCCCCTCTCAGCTGGACCCCTCCGCCCCCATCTGAGATCAAGCATTTCCAGTATTTTTTTTGAAGCCACCTGGTAACCCTAATGACCGGGGAGTCTGGCCTGATTTGCATCCCTGATCGGGGACCTTCTGGGGCATTTCCATGATTGACTTTTACCCTGGGTGCCAGGAAACACTGGGATCCCTGAAGAGACAGGAGGGGAAAGCAGATAGACCCCCAATACCTGGGTTGTGGGGTTGGCTTGGGTTGAGTTGAGCATGGCAGGGGATGGTGGTGGGGCTCAGGGACACCTGGGATTTAAACATACAAAATAACCAGTATGGCCCCTTTGAGGCCTTTGAGGCTTTTTTTGGTGGCAGCCATCTTGTTTTCTTCCTCTGTGCCACAAGACAGCTTCCCTGCAGAACCAGGTAAGCGGAGAGGAGAGAGGAAGAGATGGCCTGGGGTGGCGGGTCTGGGAGGGGCTGTGGGCTGGGGCTGGGGCTCGGGCTCGGGCTGGTCTGGGGCTGGGTCCGGGCCCAGAACTGGTTCCGGTTGCTGAGTGTGTCACAGGGTTGCCTGGTGTCCAGTATTTTCACCTCCTGGACAGGAAAGAATCTGGACGGGACATTCTATCACTTCTGCAAACTAAATAAGCCCAAATCCCTCAGCCTCTCCTCGTAGGTCATGTGCTCCAGCCCCCAAGTCATTTTTCTTGCCCTCCGCTGGACCCTCTCCAATGCGTCCACATCCTTTCTATTGTGGGGGGCCCAGAACTGGACACAAATCTACAGATGCACCCTCACCAGAGCCGAATAAAGTGGAATAATCACTTCTCTGGATCTGCTGGCAATGCTTCTCCAAACGCAACCTAATATGCCATTAGCCTTCTTGGCTACAAGGGCACACTGTTGACTCCTATCCAGCTTCTCATCTACTTGTAATCCTGAGGTCCTCTTCTACAGAACTGCTATTTAGCCATTTGGTTCCCATCCTGTAACTGCGCTTGGGATTCTTCCGTCCCAAGGGCAGGACTCCACGCTTATCCTTGTTGAACCTCATCAGATTTCTTGTGGCCCAATCCTCCAATTTGTCAAGGTCACTCTGGACCCTATCCCTGCCTGCCAGTGTATCTACCTCTCCCCCTAGCTTAGTGTCATCTGCAAACTTGCTGAGGGTGCAATCCATCCCTTCATCCAGGTCATTAATAAAGATACTGAAAAAAACCGGTCCTAGAACCGATCCTTGGGGCACTCTGCTAGAAACTGACCACCATCCTGACATCAAGCCGGTTGAGCTTGACAATCTAGCCAACTTTTTATCCACCTTCCAGTCCATTTATCCAATCCACACTTCCTTCATTTGCTGTCAAGTATACTTATAATTGTAGGCCTGAAAGGTTCTTCAATTTTAGTCGACTCATCCTAACCAGTCTGCTGGTTATCCATATTTCACTATTTTGGATTTTGTATGTGTTTGTAAAAGAGTTTATCATTTATATACTTCAAACTATTTACTTAGTTAAAGAAGCAATTCTGCAGTCCACTAAAGGAGAAAATGCTCCCATAGATTACTCTTAACAAGCAAGCGAAAAAAATATTTGTACTGTGCTTTTCAGACTGCAAACCACAGGAAGTTAATTAAGAAAGACGGTGACTAAAACTGAGGTGGATGGGTTCTAAGATACTTCTCACTCACACTGTGAAAACTCTTTGCTTTAAATGTAATTTTTGTTTATTTCCATATGTTAATAAAATAGTACATGTAAATTGTTAAATAGCCTTGTAATTTAGTAAAAACTAGGGTATTATTTGGATCACTACTCAATTTTATAAAGTGAATTCCTAAGCTTATACCTTTTATTCCTTTTAATTGTAATGGGCAGCCCTCTGCAATCCTTGCAGAAAATGCTCACATTTACTAAATTGTGGTTCTCCACATCCCCTCATATAAATATTGTGTGAAAGCACGAAGAGAGGGGCAGTACTTTTGCCCACCCAACAGTTACCTGAGCAATTTGGGGCAGACTCTGTCATTTCCTCTCCGTCTGTGCAGCTGCTGACACAATGGAGCCAGGACCCAGTCGCTGTCTAGGTGCTTCCACAATAGAAACAGTGAATCACAGTAATATGGAGTGTTTCTGTGGAAGCTCCTGTCTACTCTTCATTGTCTGGGTCTTTGTTGTTCGTGTCTCTGTGTTTCACTCTCCCACCAGTGTAAGGCTCAAGCCTGATGAGTCAAAGGACGACTGGCCCGAGCACAGAAACAGGGCTAATCTGTGTGGGGTGCTGGGATGTTTCTCACCACTGGCAGGACACTCACACCCTTGCATGTCTCATGTATACACAGGTTATTGAGCAATACGCACTTTGGGGATTGTGAGGGGCCTTCCTTGTGATTTTGTGCACTTGGGTTGGTGGTGCAAACTCTGCACAGCACGGAGCGGGCCCGGGAGCTGAGCCGTCCATACAAAGAATCTGAGGGTAGGACACAGAGTTTGGGCATTTCCCCCAATTTTATTGAGAAGGAACATTGTTTCCTGTAACACGTTGTCCAGCTGTGGCCCCAGACAAGGTCCCGCACTTCCTTGCTGAAAGGCCCTTATGGGATTCTGTGATGTGGTTCTGTGATGCGGCTGCGCACGGAAGAGCCCTGCATTCCAGCGCCGTAGCACTAATGATATCTGCCCTGCTACAGTGCGATGTTCTCGTATATCGGTGCCGTCTGTCTCTGGGGCTGCCAATGATTTAAGGTAAAACAGGGAAATGTTACTGTTCTGCTCAGCCAGCGGAAAGCCAGAGAAACAAACCTAGAAGATATCCCTTGGACAGCCCCGCTGTGCGTACAACAGGAGCAGCTCCAGTGGGCATCTCATCTGGGAAACATCACATCAGCTTCCGACACCAGCCCCTCTGACGCGGGCAGCTCAGATTCCCCTTCCCCCAGCCTTGGTCTGGCCCTTTCCTGCTCCCCAGGGTTGCCCTGATGCCTGCCAGCTGGGCAGAGGAGCCCTTCTCCCCCTCTCCCTATGCCGGACGCCCATGGAGGCGGTGCCGGGTTCCCCCTGCAACGGGAGCCATTATCTGAAATAAGGATTCCTCTGCGCCAAAGGCAGTGTCGTTTTCCCCATCCAATGTTGTATTTTAATCACTGTTGTTATTAACGGCGATATTGAAAATGATTATTTGCACTTGGTATAACGATATTGTGACTGGGCACCAGCATAGCCTGACTCTAATCTCTAGGCAGTCACAGCACGTTGCTGACATGTTGGGGGCTGTGATGAGCACCTATCACTCAGGCTAAAGAAGGGAACCATTAAATGCCCCTTTGTTCAGTGTCTGCTGAAGCACTGGGCAACCCCCACCCATGGACTGGACTCCAGACAGCCTGGGCATGGCAAAGCCAGGTACCTCGGGGTCTTCTAACAGGACAGGGGTTGATCTGACTGCAGCTTTACGTACATGCGTGTGTGTGAGAGACAAAAGCAACAGAAACACCTCAGAAGCAACTACAGAAAACAAGAAGAAAGTCAGACATGGCCAGGACCCTGAGAAAAAAAGAGCGACAGAAAGAGCATGAGAGAGGGCTTTTGGGCAGAGTGCTGGCTGGGAACAGACTCGGAGCTGGGATCAAAGACTCTGCCTCCTGCTGTTTGGTTCCTGTTTCCAGGAGCCAGGACTTAGAATGAATCTACAAAATCAATGGGGTTGTATCAACACCGAAATCCAACTCTTCCATCATTGTCTCCTCTGCAACACCAACCATTGGCTCACTGCTTGGATGAGAAGGAAGACCAGTCTGTTGGGGTCAAAGACTCTGCCTCCTGGTATTTGGTCCCTGTTGTGTCCCAGGAACCAGCACTTTGTAGGTTCACTGTAAATCAAATCCATGCCCAACCCTCTCCTCTCACCAGAGCAACCCTGGAACTCCAACTACCGGCTCACTGCTTGGATCAGAAGGGAGACCAGTCTGTACCATTTTAATAGCATTTAACCGACTTGTGAATTCACACAGGGCATAAATAGCTCTGCCTGTCGCACCCTGTCCCAGAGACACGCCTGAAAAGCCCTAAGGGGTAAATCCATGTGTATTAGTGTAAGAGAAGCCACAGCAACACCAGGGGAATCTCTGCAAAGTGAATGACACTCCATCTCTGAGACTATTTATGTTCTCTGCCCCAGGCTATTAGGACAAAACTGTACCAAGAATGACGTGGTGATGAAACCTTCCTATTGACCTGATTGGTCTGGACGTCTGTGTGTCTGTGGGGACCAAGGTGTAGTGGAAGTGTGGAAGACAATTATGGGTATGTCTACACTACCACCCTACTTCGAACTAGGGTGGCTAATGTAGGCATTCGAAGTTGCAAATGAAGCAATTTAAATATCCCGGGCTTCATTTGTATCTTGCCGGGCGGGCGCCATTTTTAAATCCCCTTAGGTCGAACTCCATGCCCGCGGCTACACGCGGCACAGAGTAGGTAGTTCGAATTAGGATCTCTAATTCGAACTACCGTTACTCCTCGTGGAAATGGCACCCGCCCGGCAAGATGCAAATGAAGCCCGGGATATTTAAATCCCGGGCTTTATTTGCAACTTCGAATGCATACATTAGCCACCATAGTTCGAACTAGGGTGGTAGTGTAGACATACCCTATGATATCAAGGAGATTAGGTGGTATGTAGCAATCCTTCCTTTTATGCCTGCATCTCTCTTCAGGCCTGGATGCTCTAGGCAGCGCCATTTGTGCTTTTTACTTCTCATTATTTTCTTATTATTCTCAAAGGGTCAGCTGCTTGCTCAAGATGGCACAGGTAGGAGTGCACTGTTTACTTTCAACAAGTTCTGGGATGGGTCCCAAGGCCATCCAAATGGTACAGGAGTACGGGAGTGTTTGGGATCATCACATAGTTATCTATGTTCAAGGTTTGCCACCTGATAAAGCTAATTTTTTGACTTAGGAAAATATGCAATGTATCAACAATTTTGTCAAGCTCTCAAAGCAACAGGTGTGAGTAATGTAAATCCAATAGTATATAAAGGCCAGGGATATTTCTAATATTCGAACCTGAAGCTGCAGGGGATGCTACGTGCCGGCCACTGGGGTCCGTCTGCTGTCCTTCTTCAGGGGGTTCCCGACAGCAGAAGGGGCGTTAGCATTGCATTTTTATCCTGAGATATGCTTAGGCTTAATAAGCATTGTACTTTCTTAATAAGCATTGCATTTTCTTCTGAGATTTGCTTAATAAAGTCTTTAAGCCGTCACCCAAGTTATGGGCTTATTGCCTCCAAATCCTTTAAGGAAAGAACCATTGCCTCTTGGCAACACACAAGCCTGACTGGCCAGACTACAAGTAGGTGAGGGAGGCAGCTACCTGCTCCTGGGCAGAGATTTGGGGCATCAGCAAGGACACCGGAGTAAGGGTATGTCTGCACTAGCCCCCTAGTTCGAACTAGGGAGGCTAATTTAGGCATTCGTAGTTGCAAACGAAGCCCGGGATTTAAATATCCTGGGCTTTATTTGCATCTTCCCGTCCTCTCGACAGTTTGAAATTTCACTACTCCGGACTAACTGCCTGCGGCTACACGCAGCAGGGAGCGAGTAGTTCGAATTAAAGCCCCTAATTCGAACTACCGTTACACCTCCTTGCAGAAGGAATAACAGGTAGTTCGAATCAGGGCTTTAATTTAAATTACCGGCTCCCTGCCGCGTGTAGCCGCAGGCAGTTAGTCCGGACTAGTGACATTTCAAAATGGCGACAGGACGGGACGATGCTAATAAAGCCCAGGATATTTAAATCCCGGGCTTCATTTGCAACTTCGAATACCTACATTAGCCTCCCGAGTTCGAACTAGGGGGCTAGTGGAGACATACCCTAACAGATACAAGGAACCCTGAGTGAATCGAGTTTCTGAGCCCAGGGGTCCCTGCCAAGTGGGAACAAGCAATCCAATTGCTCTCCACGCTCACCTCACTTTGTCCTTAATAAAAACCATGACTCACCCTGACTTTTCCAGGCCAATTCTTCGAGGTATCTGGGGAGAGAAGGACAGTTAGTTGCACATGGTCACCTGGGTGTAAGTGCCTTGAGGGGAAGGTGCCTCTTCAAGCATGGATTATGACCACAGGGCACCAGCTGCTCCCCCAGCTGGGGCAGGGCTCCCCTGGGCAGCTCTGAGCATCATGGGGCCTGATGCTGATAAGGTTGACTAGGTGGTACCAGAACACGGGGAATGCAGGTGGCCATTGAAGATGTCTGATGGAAACTGCCTGTCTGGGTTTCTGTCTGAGCCAGTTTGTCACAGAGTTGGCTTGCGGCAGAAAATTTCAATATTTTGTTAAAAAAAAGTGCCCCAAAATTGCAGTATTTTGGCCCAAACTAGATATATTCTGATTCAGTTACCACCAAGGGGCTGCATGGGATGTATAGGTCAGTGTCCTCTTGCTGGTAGCCTCCTCTACAAGCTGGACTGGGTGGGCTGCATCTCCCATGATGCACTGCAGCTAGGGAGTCTTATAATGTACCATCATCAAGAGGGGAGAAAGTGATGCATCATGGGAGAGCCCAGCTGAAAGAGGAGACCACGGTTATGAGGCATCTGAACTACAGCTCCCAGGAGGCACTCTTACCCCAGCTCCCACTGACAGGGGTGGGGCACTTTTCAGTAGGAGCTTTCCCTGGGATGTGCCTTTCCATGAAAGAAGGGAAGGGGCAACGCTTGATTCCGTCCCCTAAGCCCTGGCAATGCAGGGCTGGGGGTCACAGGCAAAGGGTGGGACAAAGGAACCTCAGGGACTCAGATGCCCCAGGCCCTAGAACCCTGAGAATCTTTTCTCCTCCTTCGCTTTGATCACAGGCAGTTTGTTGTTGTAACTCTCGGCCAGACAGTCTGTCTTGGGATCAACTCCCCCCCCCAATAACACATTTACCCCCAGTCCCCACATTCCTCCCTCTTGTGCAGGTGATCCCAGGAGCTCCAAAAGACTCCAAAAGCTCTTACACTCATGCTCTTGTGGGGCGCCAGTGGTGTCATGCTGGACGTGTTCCCTGTGGGGAGCAGTAAGGATGGGGGGGGTCAGTGAGGCCTGTGCTCTCGCTCACGCTGGTGGCACTGAGTCTGTTTGCAGAGACCCAGCTGTGAGTGGGTTTCTGCCCGTGGCTGGTTCTCCCGCTAGGACCTTCCATCTCCATTCAGCTCACATGCAGTGGACAGGGAGCAAGCCCTGCTCCTGGGTAGCAGGTACCATGATGGTTGCACCATTCATGGAGGGAAGGTCTGATAACAAGACTTGCACATCCTGTTCTACTCCAGCTAAATGGCCAAGCCACCAACCACACCAAACCTGGCTAGGTCAGCAGGGAGCTCAGAAACCCCGTGGCTTAGCTCTCCGCAGTGGGGAAGAAGGGGCGGGGCGCTATAGCTGCACCCCTACCCCTTGCCTAAACCTGCATTGAAATCACAGCCGCTGGGAGGGAACCGCTGTGGGTGTTTCCGGACGGGTCCATGTGTGCATGTGCCGAGCCTGGCCCTGAACTAGCTGTCACTGATGGAGCTAACGCTGGGTGTTACCCACCCCGTCTGGATGGACGGGAGACCTTTGGTTCCCAGCCAGGCCTGGCCACTCCCAGCCCCAGAAAAACAGGCCTGACTGTTGCAAAAGGGCTAAATCAGTCGGTGCCACTTTGTGATGGTAAAACAGGGTCACTTTCCTTCTTTCAAATCCCTGGGGCAAATATCAAACATGCTCACTCTGCTGCCGGTGAATGGGATGGAAACCCGCTTCTGTGACATACCCCTTCCTAAAAGCATCTCCTCATAACCCCCCGATCCCACCCCACCAGGGAGCTCAACCTGCCCTGGGCTTTCCAAAAGCTCCTCCAGATCAAACACACACAGACCCCGCAGCAGAAGGCCTGAGTTACACTGTGAGGCTGCACCAGCCCTTCCATGAGGCAGAGGGACCCAGAATGGAAACAAGAGGGGAGAGGGAATAATTTCCTCCTACCTGTGCTCCCTCCGCAGAGACAGAGCTGGAAGCAGCGAGACAGAGTGATCAGAGACGGGGCCACGTTTCCTCATGGGCAGAAAGAGACAGACAGAGACTGAGTGACATGGCCCCAGCCCCTCATTGTACCGACAAACAGCCCCCTCCCCACAGCGCGGCCCAGCACCCTCCTGCATGTGCCCCACTGACTGGGAGAGGAGTGGTCAAATTTGATGACTTAACTGCCAGTCTCCTGCCATTTCATGTTGTGGGAAACCCTAGGGCGGAGAATCCTTGAGATCACTGAGAGTCTTGATTTTCATGAAAAAAATAATAACCTTCATTCTGGGGGAGAAAAGCCTGAGGAGGTGACCCTAGAGACCCCGTCAGGATCACCCCACCAACAAAATTCAAAGCCCCTGCACAGGTGACTTGTTGGCGCCACCATTTTTAAATCCCCCTTAGTCCGAACTTCGTGCCCGTGGCTACATGTGGCACAGAGTAAGTAGTTTGAATTAGCCGCAGGCACGGAATTCGGACTAAGGGGGATTTAAAAATGGCGGCGCCCCGGAACATGCAAATGAAGCCCGGGATATTTAAATCCCGGGCTTCATTTGCAACTCCGCTTGCCCTCATTACCCTACCGAGCTCGAACTAACAAGCTAGTGTAGACGTACCCTGACTGAGGCTCCAGGGTGCTACTGCCACACAAATAACTAATCACACGGCCAATCCCTTCCATCAGCTGTTGATGTTTTCCCCAAGCCAGCTGCCCCAAAACATGGTTTCACTGCATCTTTGGTATCTCTCTGCCCCCATCCCAGGCACACTGGGGACAGGGGATGTCAGGGGGTGTCTCAGCCATGTCTGTCTGTACATTTGCTAACACGGCTCGGCCTCACTCTCATACCCACCTTTCTTTCCCAGCAGATAAAGCACCACAGCCAGCACCAGGATGACAGGGATCGTAATTCCCAACAGGAGCCTTAGATCTGGCCCTAGGAAAGAATTTTGATGTGAATGGCCTCTCCAAGCAGCCACCTGAGTCCTGTGGCAAGTGACCCCTTGTGTCTTCATGAATGTACCCAGAGAACTCACCTTGTGGATATCTGTACAGCAGTGGTTCCCAAACTTTTCGGCATCATGCCCCCTTTTTGATTTTTGAGAAACCCTCACTGCCCCCCCCCCCATAGCAGCAAAACTTGTTGAGAAAAAAAAAAAAAGTAACTGACTGGGGCCAAAAAACAAAATAGCAGCTTAGGGGAGGATTAATGGGGGGGGGGAAGTGAGGGGGGAAGCTGGGTCACCTCGCGCACCCCCTGGAATTTCTTCACGCCCCCCCAGGGGGGCACACACCCCAGTTTGGGAACCCATGCTGTACAGTGACATTATGGGCTGTTCTTTATGAGTAAAGTTAGTTGACGTTTTACCACAAATCTTTCGACACAACATTTTTTAATCCAAATGCAGTTAAACTGAAATCAAAATCTTTCCTCCAAACAGTTCACAGGCAAGGATCTTCTTAGTTTTCCCACCAAAATAATTTGGCAATGAAAGGAAAGATTTCCTCGGCCGGCAGAAGAGCTCTGTGTGGCTGAAAAGCTGGTTTCTTTCAGCAACAGGGTCCGTTCTAATGGAAAATATTCCTTCACCCACCTTCTCTCTGTGTTTCTGACGTACTTGCCTCATTTTGTTTCTGAAAACCCAAGCCAAAGGAAAATAGCTGGACGAAATGAAACCAAATGAAATATTTTTGTTGCATTCCATGAATATTTTTCATCAAAACATTGAAACGTCCAGAAAAATGTTTTGAATGAAATAGTTTTCACTATTTTTTGTGTGTGAAAATAAATCTCCCCCTCCCTCAACATGCAAGTTGCGAGCTCCTTAAGACAAGAAACATCCCTGTGGGAACTGCACTGTTTCAGGGAAGGAAGCATCACTATTGAGGACAGCACCCAGATACAAACTTTAAACAACCTCATTAGTTCCATCAATAGGATGTAAGCAGGTGCTTACAGTGGCTGACATAGCAAGTGGCTGTCCTGAAGGGGTTTGGAATTCAGCACACACACCACAGATTTTCTGTCAGGGTCAGAGCGATGTCTGGCCTGCAGAGATGTGTGGGGAGCTGATCAACAAATGTGCAATTTTCTATTCTACATATAGCCCAGACCACTGGCAGACAGGCTTGAACCTGAGGGGTAAAGTCAGGTATCTTTACCATGGGTGTAAGAGCCAGCTGCTTCAAAGCTAAGAACACAAAGCAGACTGCTCTCACTAGTCTTCTCACAGAAGGTCTGCCAAAGGCAGGGGCAGGAGGGAAGAGGAAAATTTCCCCAAGGCCGAGTGCAGTGGCTGGAGCCCTGGGCCCCCTTGAATTACTGCCGGAGCACTGGAGTGCCTCTGCACACAGCTCTGAGGGTTTAAGGGGAGCACATTGCAGTCTGGGCAGCACTAAGGGCTGACTGCACTCAGCCCCATCACTTCAGCCCTCAGCCAGGCACCTTCCAGGGGAGTGGAGTTGGGCCCCACCACTCTTTGCTCCGAGGCCTGCAGTTTTTCTCATGATGATATTTAAACATGAAATTGGAAATATCAGACTTTCCAGTGGGACAGAAAAGCCGATTCCCTTCCTACTCTTCCCATGTGATGTTGAGTTGCTGGGTGCATGCACGCGCGTGCGCACACACACATACACACACACACATCCCTACCAACCTTACCAGTGACACTGAGGTGCTTAGCAGGGCTGAGCAGGGACTTGGTCATGTGGTTGCTGCTGTTCTTGATCTCATAGGCACAGGCAAAATTCCCAGCACTGTCCCTGGACACCACGTGGTCGTAACTGTAGATGATTTTCCCCTCCAGATTTGTCTGGGTTGCAACCTCCTCCCCATCCTTACAGAAGATGACGCGGGTGACAAGGTCCTGGGAAATCACAAAGCACTGGAGCCGCACGGAGCTCCCTGGCGGGGATGCTGTCTGGTTGAGGTTGAGAGTGGGAGCAGGGAGAGAGCCTACAGAGGGGAATAGGTCAGAGCCATCAGTGGTGGCCGGCGCTGTCAGTGGGGCAGGAGGTAAATGGCAGGTCTGTTTGTGCCATCTCTCAGATGGAGGCTCTGAGCCCAGCCCAGCTAGGAGACAGGTGACTCCACAGCGAGGCCAGATCCTGGGCCTGGCCAACACCTCAGCCTGCCCTCTCCCTTCCCCAACTCATGCAATCGCTGCCCCAGGGAGCTCCTTGGCCAAAAGCCAAGGGCCTATGTCCAGTTTCTAACCCCTCTGGCATTTGCTCTATCCCCCTCCCTGCCCCCGAACTCCCAGCTGGTCCAGGAGGCCCAGGCTAAGGGAGGTCCTGGAGGTGCAGCAGGGAGCAGATCCTGTGAATTTCCAGGGCGAAGGGACCCAGCTCTCAACTCGCTGGGGAATTGCTGCTATTGGGCGGGTCATTATCTGCCTGTCACTTTCCCCATCCCCATGGTGTCCTCAGCTACTGCCATGTCTGGGCCACCAGCAAAGAAGGGCTTGGCCAGCCCCTGCTAGGCGGGGTGAGGGTCGCTGGGCACAGCTTCTGTCCTGGGACATAGATGAGCTGAGCCAGAGTGAGCTAATTGTCCCTTCTGGCCATACCCCATTGAAAGCCCCCTGCCTGGTTGCAACTCCTGACCCAGCCCTGAGACCGTGAAGGGCTGGGAGCCACTGGGAAGGTAAATCGCTTGGGGTCAAAGCTGTGGTGCTCTCTGCTTCGCATGGCCTGTGCCCTGGGGGTGGGCCAGGCTGGGTCGTGGACAAGACCCTTACACCATGTGGCACACCAGCCTGGGTCACAGGTGGGTGGGGTAAGAAAGGATCAGCTGGGAGACCTTGGTGCCCTGCTCAGATCCCACACAGCCGTGTTCATCTTCCCGGCACTGTACTGATCAGGGCACGGCCCAAGGAGAGGTAGCTGGGCACAGTGGGGAAAGACAGACAAACGGACAGGCATTTGGACTCACCGGGAGCTGAGCAGATCTCCTGGCTGCTGGGGCTCAGCGCTGGGGACAGAAAGGGGATGTGGGGTCAGTGCCAGCTGGAATCTCCCCATGGAGAGACGCCCTGAACAGCTGATGGGGTCTCAGCTCCCCTCATGAGCACAAATCCTGGTTCCTGCCCTGCCCAGCCCACCTGGGGAACCCCAAGGCTGGGCCAGCCTCTGTAGCGAGCCCTGAGCCCAAGGTCCCCTCTGTGCCAGTGACTCCTATGGGGGCAGATTGCAGGGTTCCCATGGCCCAGGAGATCAACCCTGAGCTTCTCTGCACAGGGCTCTGCTGAGAGCCCAGCAGTGACTAAGCTCATCCCCCACCCTGCCAGCTGAGCCCAGCCCCTCACTTCCCCAGCAGAGCATCAGGGAAATCGCTACAGACAGAGGGACATGGCCCAGACCTGATAGGGACACCCCAGGCGCATTTGAGCCCCAACCCGGCCTGACCCCATGGGCCTGGCGTGGGGAGCTGGGCCCACTGACACTCCAGGGGTGAGATGCAGCCAAGTGCCAGGTCCCAGCTCCCCACAGGGAACGCAGCCACCCTGCAGCCTGGGGGCAGTGCAGGGCCAGAAAATGCTGTGGGGGCGGGAGAAGAGGCCTCCCAGGCGGGGCCGGGGCAGTGCCATGTGGGGCTGGTCAGACAGCCGGGCTGTCACGGTGTCTTAGCTCCTTCCCAGGGAGAAGCCCCAGGTGCCGATGGGCCCTTCAGTGCAGCAGGGACAGGCCGAGCCGGAGCCAGGGCTGGATGCTGAGTCTGGGCCAAGGCCAGTGAGGAAGGAGGCAGCAGATTCTCTCCCGTGCGGGGGATTCACCCGGCGCTGGCTCCCCGGGGCAGTGGGGGAGTCACCGCCCGGCCGGGGCCTTTCTGGGGATGCTTGAGTCACACACAAGTGACTGGGCTGGGTGCAGGGAGCTGGGGGAAGGTCTCTGCTCTGGGCTGTCAGGGGTCAGACTGGACGGGCCAATGGTCCCTCCTGACATGAAACTCTGTGAAGCTGGGACTGTCACCCCAGCCTGGGCCGACTGCTGGTCCCAGCCCAGCTCTAAGTGCTGGCCCTGGGCTGGCTTGGGACAGTCCCATTCCTCCAACAGCGCAGCCCCCTCTGCTGCTCTGCCAACTCCCTGGGCCACGGGCTGCTCTCGATTCTGTGTCCTCCCAGCCCCCCACGAGTTAGCCCCGGGGTCCCAGACACTCACCAAGCAGCAAGAGGACCAGAGACAGGAGCATCGGGGCAGTGGCAGGAACTGAGAGGGCTGGAAATGGCCCAACGACGTCTTCTCCTGATGGAGTGGGGGGGGACGATCTGCAGTTACTGTCTGGCCCGACCTGCCCCTCTGCCCCTCGGGGCTCAGCACAAAAGACCCTTTTCCCCGCGCAGAGTCTCTGACAGACCCTCAGGGCTGGGCTGTGAAGACAGACACAGTCGCTGCTCTGAGTCCTTGTCAGGGCCTATGGCTGAGGCAGCAGAGACACCGCAGCCCTTCTGCTCTGACTGGTGCTACCCTCATGACTGATCGTGACTGCTACCTGTTTCCTCTCCCGTACACCCCACCACCAGCAGCGTCTGTATTTATCTCCGGATGCCAGAGTCAAACACACATCAAATATATCGACAAACCCTCTCTTCTGATTTGCTAACAGAGGACTTCGTCAAACCTACCCTGTTAGATGCAGACCTGGCCTGGCTGGAGGGTTTAGCATTAACCGCACTGAGCTCATGATACCATCTGCAAGTTTTGTTAGTCTATAAAGTGCTAGCAGACCATTGGTTGTTGTTTTTGTTGTTTTATCCAGGAGAGAAATAGATGGTGAAACGGAGGCACAGGAAGGTGGAGGCGTGAGCGGCTTGAAGTCACCCAGCAGGACAGAACCAGGAATAGAAACCAAGGCTTTTTTCATACCCTGGAGCAATGTTCTCTGTAAGTTTTTCTTCCATGACATGATACCTTTTGTTTTGTGTACTAAGGCATGAGTGGATGTGTGCCACCAGTCGCAACGCATGCTACTGACTCTGGGCACTGGGCTGATGAGCTGGGCGGCATTTGAATCTCTCCTGAGCGGCCACCTAAGTGCCCAGTTTACAGGGAACCCTGCTGATGACCATTAGGGTTGCCAGCTGTCCAATTTTGAACCAGACAGTCTGCTATTTGGGGGTTCTGTCCGGGAAACACATTGAGAGAATACCGGACATATAAAATATCTGGTATTTCCTAATTAGGTAAGTTTTATTATTAGGTGTATCAGTACATAGTTGTGAACTGCCTGGCTGGTAGACACGCTCATGCTGCTTCAGTGTGTCTCCCATCCAGACAGTATGCAACTATGCGACGGTGGGTGCGGGGCCACATTGGGATAGAATCCCCGGGCCCGACTTGCTTGTGCTTCTCCATGACTGTGTGCAAGATGGACTGTGCCCAGGGATTGTATGTGCCTGGGACAGCCCCACTTCCCGTTGGCTGATTCTCTCCTCCCATTCCCCCCACCCAGGTCAGCCCTGATCCCCCCGACCTCCTCCTGGCCAGCCCTGCTTCCTGCCAGCTGGTCCCCTTCCTGATCTCCCCCTGCCAGCCCTGCTCCCCCCGACTCCCTCCCAGCCAGCCCTACATCCCACTGGCCAGTCCTCCCCCCAAATCTCCCCTGGCCAGCCCTGCTGCCCCTGCCTCCCCCCAATCTTCTCCAGCTAGCCCCACTGTCCTCCCTCGCCAGCCCCACTCCCCTCTCAGCCGGTCCCCCCCCATCTGAGATCAAGCATGTCCAGTATTTTTTTTGAAGCCACCTGGTAACCCTACTGACCGGGGAGTCTAGCCTGATTTGCATCCCTGATCGGGGACCTTTTGGGGCATTTTGGTTATTGACGTTTTCCCTGGGGCCAGGAGACACTGGGATCCCTGAAGGGACAGGAGAGGGAAGCAGATAGACCCCCAATACCTGGGTTGTGGGGTTGTCCTGAGCTGAGTTGAGCATGGCAGGGGATGGTGGCGGGGCTCAGGGACACCTGGGATTTAAAAATACAAAATAACCATCATGGCCCCTTTGAGGCCTTTGAGGCTTTTTTTGGTGGCAGCTATCTTGTTTTCTTCCTCTGTGCCACAAGACAGCTTCCCTGTTGAACCAGGTTGTGACGACGTGTCGGGGTCCCCCGACTCCTGCACCCCCATAGTGGCATGAACAGACTCCACCAGCCAGTAGAATAGAGGGAGTTTATTGCTTCTCCAGGATACAGCACAGCATAGATGTAATCTGGTTACAGGGCCAGGCCTAGGATGCCTCAGCTCCTCTTGGGATGGGGGAGACTGGGCCCCTAAATCCCAGCCCCCCTTTGCTCAGGCTGCTTCCTCCATGATTCCAGACAGAAACTTAACTAACTCACTTCCAGCCCTGCCCCCAGCCAGGGCTCCACTCCCCTTCTGCCCATTGTTCTGCTCCCTGGGGGATAACTCGTTGGACAACTTCAGAGCCCCCTTGCATAATGACTCATCCCCTGCCCTGCTGGGCCCTGCTGCAGACAGCAGCCAGTGGAGGTAACTCACAGCCCACTGCCCAGCATAGCAACCAGCAAGGTACCCACACTACGTCATACAGGTAAGCAGAGAGGAGAAGGAGTCGGGGGCGGAGGGGAAGGGGGCAGTCTGGGATGGGCTGGGGCTGGCCGGGGACTGGGTCCGGGCCCATGCCTGGTTCTGGTTGCTGAGTGTCTCATAGGGTTGCCAGGTGTCCAGTATTTTCACCTCCTGGAAAGGAAAAAATCTGGACGGGACATTCTATCACTTCTGCAAACGAAATAGACCCAAATCCCTCAGATGCTCCTCTTAGGTCATTTGCTCGAGCCCCCTAGTTATTTTTGTTGCCCTCCACTGGACCCTGTCCAATGCGTCCACATCCTTTCTATAGTTGGGGGCCCAGAACTGGACACAAATCTACAGATGTGGCCTCACCAGAGCCAAATAAAGTGGAATAATCACTCCTCTAGATGTGCTGGCAATGGTCCTCCTCATGCAACCTAATATGCCATTAGCCTTCTTGGCTACAAGGGCACACTGTTAACTCATGTCCAGCTTCTCATCCACTTGTAATCCCCAGGTCCTTTTCTACAGAACTGCTACTTAGCCAGTTGGTCCCCAGCCTGTGACAATACTTGGGATTCTTACTCCCAAGTGCAGGGTTCTGCTCTTATCCTTGGTGAACCTCATCAGATTTCTTGTGGCCCAATCCTCCAATTTGTCTTGGTCTCTCTGGACCCTATCTCTGCCCGCCAGCATATCTATATCTCCCCCTAGCTTAGTGTCATCTGCAAACTTGCTGAGGGTTCAATCCATCCCCTCATCCAGGTTATTAATAAAGATGTTGAACAAAACCAGTCCTAGAACTGATCCTTGGGGCACTCCGCTAGAAACCGACCGCCATCCTGACATCAAGCCGGTTGAGCTTCACAATCTAGCCAGCTTTCTATCCACCTTACAGTCCATTTATCCAATCCACACTTCCTTCATTTGCTGTCAAGTACACTTATTAGTGCAGGCCTGAAAGGTTCTTCAGTTTTAGTCGACTCATCCAAACCAGTCTGCTGGGTATCCATATTTCACTATTTTGGATTTTGTATGTGTTTGTAAAAGGGTTTATTATTTATATACGTCACTAATTACTTACTTAAAGAAGTAATTCTGTAGTCCACTAAAGGAGAAAAAGCTCCCATGGATTACTCTTAAAAAGCAAGTGAAGAAAATATTTGTACAGTAATTCCTCCTTTAACACGGTAGATACGTTTCAGAAAATGATCGTGCTAAGTGAAAACATGTGATGCGGGGTCAATTTTACCATTGAAAATAATGGAAAAGGTGGGGGTTGTGTTTTAAGCACACGTGTGCTTGCAGCTCCAGCCTGCACTTGTTTGTAGCTGGGACTGGGACATTAGGTTGGGGGAGAAAGGGGACTGGGTTATAGCATGGAGGGGAGGTGTTTGGCTCTGGAGAAGGGAAGGGAAGGACAGGGGGAGGGGGCTTGCAGCCGGCAGCTGGGTTTCCCCAGCTGGCCAGTCGCTGGCAGCTGTGCAGGACTTCCCCTGCCTCCTTGCAAAGTGGCAGAAGTTCGCCGCTCACTGCGCCGTTCCCTGGCGACCCCCTCTGGGGATGCTTCGCTCCTTCTCCTCTGCCCCCTGCTTGCAGCCGGCAGCTGGGTTTCCCCAGCTGGCCGGTTGCCGGCAGCTGCGCGGGGCTTCCCCCTGCCTTTGGAGGTTCGCCGCTCGCTGCGCCATTCCCTGGCAACCCCCTCTGGGGATGCTTCGCTCCTTCTCCTCCACTCCCCCTTTACAGCCGGTGGCTGGGTTTCCCCAGCTGGTGGGTTGCCGGCAGCTGTGCGAGGCTTCCCCTGCCTCGTGGCAGAGGTTCACCGTTCACTGTGCCGTTCCCCAGCAACCCCCTCTGGCTGGATGCCTTGCGTCCGGCGAGGAGGGGTCGCCAGGGAACGGTGCTGTGAGTGGCAAACCTCCGCCACTTTTCAAGGAGGCAGGGGGAGCCCCGCGCAGCTGCCGGCGACCAGACAGCTGGGGAAACCCAGCCACCGGCCATAAAGGGGGGGCGGAGGAGAGGGAGTGAAACATCCCCAGAGTGGGTCGCCAGGGAATGGTGCGGCCATTGGCAAACCTCCGGAGGCAGGGGGAAGCCCCAGGCAGCTGCCAGTGACCTGCCGGCCCGTAGGGGAAATCGTGTTACTGCAAGGATGGGTTGTGTTGTTTGAAAAATGGTCTGTAAAAAATAAATCGTGCTATCGCAAAAGCGTGTTAAGCGGGCACGTGTTAAGCGAGGAATTACTGTACTGTGCTTTTCACACCACAAACCACAGGAAGTTAATTAAGAAAGACTCTTACTAAAACTTAGGTGGATGTGTTCTAAGATACTTCTCACTCTCACACTGTGAAAACTTTTTGCTTTAAATGTAATTTTTTGGGAGCTGAGCTGCCCATACAGAGAATCAGAGGGTAGTACACAGAGTTTGGGCATTTCACAACATTTTATTGAGAAGAAACATTGTTTCCTGCACCACGTTGAGTGCTGCAAATTGTCCGGTTGTGGCCACAGACAAAGTTCCCCAACTCCTTGCTGCACGGCCCCTGCGGTTGCCTCTGATTTGGGGGGGTTCTGTGATGCAGCTGCGCATAGAGGAGCCCTTCATGTCAGCAATGGGAGCGCTAATGATATCTGCCCCGCTGCAGAGCAACGTTCATATACGTCGGATTCTCTTCTGCCGGGGGCGGATGCTTTAAGGTAAAATACGGAAACGTTACTGTTCTGCTCAGCCAGCCAAGAGTCGAAGAAATGAAGCTAGAAAATGCCCCTCAGACTGTCTCACTGTGCGTACATCGGGGGCATTTCATCTGGAAAACACCAGTTACCCCACTTCCTAGGTAAACCCCTCTGAGGTGGGCAGCTCGGATCCACCCTCCCCAACCTTGGCCTGGCCTTTTCCTGTGACACCTGCCAGCTGGGCAGAAGAGCCCTTCTCCCTTCCCCCTCTCCACACCAGACACCCCATGGAGGTGGTGCTGGGTTTTCTCTGTGATGAGATGTCCACGTTCCAAGTCCAGAGGTTCCTGGCGAGTGGAAACAAGCAAACCAATCGCTTTCCAATCTCATCTCCTTCGTCCTTAATAAAAACCACAACTCACCCTGACTTTTCCAGGCCAATTCTTCGAGGTGTCTGGGGAGAAAAAGACAGTTAGTTGCACATGGTCACTTGGTTGTAAGTGTCTTTAGGGGAAGGTGTCTCAGTGAACATGAATTATAATCACAGGGCACTTGCCCCTCCCCCAGCCAGGCCAGGGCTCCCCTGGGCAGCTCTGAGCACCATGGGGCCTGATGCTGATCAGGGTCACTAGGCGGTACCGGAACAGGAGGATTGCAGGTGGCCATTGAAGATGTCCAGTGGAAACTGCCTGTCTGGGTTTCTGTTCGAGCTGGTTTGTCACAAACAGAGTTGGCTTTCGGCAGAAAATTTCAACATTTTGTTAAAAAAACAAGTGCCCCAAAATTGCAATATTTTGGCCCTAACTAGAAATATTCTGATTCAGTTACCACCAAGGTGCCTCATGGGAGGAGTAGTTCAGTGTCCTCATGCTGATAGTCTCCTCTACAAGCTGGACTGACTGGACTGCGTCTCCCATGATGCACTGCAACCAGGGATTCTCATAATAAACCATCACCAAGAGGGGAGACAGTGATGCATCATGGGAGAGCCAGAGAGACCGGCTCAAAGAGGAGACCAGGAGCATGAGGCACCAGAACTACAGCTCCCATGAGGCACTCTTGCCCCCAGCTCCCAGTGACGGGGGTGGGACACTTTCCAGTGGGAGCTTTCCCTGGGATGTGCCTTTCCATGAAGGAAGGGAAGGGGCAACAATTGACTCAGCCCCCTAAATCCTGGCAATGCAGGGCTGGGGATCACAGGCAGGGGAGGGGGGCAGGACAAAGGAACCTCAGGGACTCAGATGCACCAGCCCTGGGCCCCCGAGAATTTTTTCTCCTCATTCATTTTGATCACAGACAGTTTGTTGGTGTAACTCTCAACCAGACACACACACCCATTAACACATTTATCCCCTGGCCCCACATTTCTCCCCTATGTGCAGGTGACCCCTGTAGCTCCAAAAGACTCCAAAAGCTCTTACACTCCGTATGCTTTTCCAGGGCACTGCTGGTATTACGCTGGACGTGTTCCCTGTACGGAGAAGTAAGGACAGGAGGGGTCAGTGAGGCCATGCTCTTGCTCACACTGGTGACACTATTTGCAGAGATCCACCTGTGAGTAGATTCCTGCCCATGGCTAATTCTCCTGCTAGGACCTTCCATCTCCATTCAGCTCACACGTAGTGGAGAGGCAGCAAGCCCTGCTCCTGGGTAGCAGGTACCATGGCGTCTGCACCATTCGTGGAGGGAAGGTCTGATAACGATGAGAGTTGCACACCCTGTTCTACTCCAGCTAAATGGCCAAACCATCAACCACACAACCCACTAGGTCAGCAGGGAGCCCAGACACCCTCCTGCTTAGCTCTTCCCAATGGAGAAGGAGGGGCTACTTCTCCCTCCCTCCCGCCCCCGCCCCAAACCTGCACTGAAATCACAGCTGCTGAGAGGGAACCCGCTGTGGGGGGTTTTGGGGTGGGTCCCTGTGTGGACACACCGAGCCTGGCCCTCAACCAGCTGACACTGATGGAGCTAATATTGGGTGTTACCCAATGCAGCTGGATGGATGGGAGCCCCTTGGTTCCCAGCCAGGCCTGGCCACTCTCAGCCCCAGAAGAACAGACCTGGCTCTTGCAAACTGGCTGGATCAGTCGATGCCACTTTGTGATGGTAAAACAGGGTCACTTTCCTCCTTTCAAATCCCTGGGGCAAATTTCAAACATGCTCACTCTGCTGCCGGTGAATTGGATGGGAACATGCCACCATGACAAACCCCTTCCTTAAAGCATCTCCTCATAACCCCCCGATCCCACCCCACCAGGGAGCTCAAGCTGCCCTGGGCTTTTCAAAAACTCCTCCAGAACAAACAGACCCCGCAGCAGAAGGCCTGAGTTACACTGTGAGGCTGCACCAGCCCTTCCATGAGGCAGAGGGACCCAGAATGGAAACAAGAGGGGAGAGGGAATAATTTCCTCCTACCTGTGCTCCCGTTGTAGAGACACAGCTGGAAGGAGCAAGACAGCGTGATCAGAGACGGGGCCATGTTTCCTCATGGGCAGAGAGAGAGAGACAGAGACTGAGTGACACAACCCCAGCCCCTCATTGTACCGACACAGAGCCCCCTCCCCACAGCCCAGCCCAGCACTCTCCTGCACCTGCCCCACTGACTGGTTCTGGGAGTGGAGTGGTTAAATCTGATACTTTAACTGCCAGTCTCCTGCCATTTTATGTTGTAGGAAACCCCAGGGCAGAGAGTTCTGGGGATGAGAGTCTTGATTTTCATTAAAAAAATTATAACTCTCATTCTGGGGGAGAAAAGCCTGAGGAGGTGACCCTAGAGACCCCGTCAAGATCACCCCTCCAGGGAAATACGAAAGCCCACACTGGTGACTTGTTGGCAGTCCCATGAGTTCTGAGCCAGTCTCGAGCTGGTTGCGGTGACTGGAGGCTGTGGGAGCTGGGGGCTGGGTCGCTGAGAGGAAAGGCTGCAGGGCAGAGCTGTGCCCAGAGCTCTGTGTTCAGAGTTGGTAGGGCCTGATGCAGGAAAGCTCCTACACACGGGCACAAGGGCCCTTCCTGGCTAGAGGATGCCTCCCTGACCTGCAGTCTCAGTGACCTGCATGTGGATATTCCATCCAGAGAAACGCCTCAGCTGACCCATAGACTGGGACCATCTCTGTGTAGTGCTGGACACAGGGGTGTCCTAGGCCCTGATTGGGGCTTCAGGGCATGACAGTAACGTACCTAATAAATAATGTACAGCACCTGGCACAGTGGGGCTCTGATCCCTGACTGGGGCTCCAGGGTGCTACTGCAACACAAATAACTAATCACACGGCCAATCCCTTTCTTCATTTTTTGATGTTTTCCCCAAGCCAGCTGTCCCAAAACATAATTTCATTGTGTCTTTGGGCATCTCTCTCCCCCCATCCCAGGCACACTGGGGACAGGGGATCTCAGGGGGTGTTGCTGCCACGTCTGTCTGTACATTTGCTAACACGGCTCGGCCTCGCTCTCACACCCACCTTTCTTTCCCAGCAGATAAAGCGCCACAGCCAGCACCAGGAAGGTGGGGATTGTAATTCCCAACAGGAGCTTTAGATCCAGCCCTAGGAAAGAATTATTACCTGCAGGATGATGTTATTGGCTGTTCTTTGTAAGTAAAGTTCACTGAAGCTTTTCAACCAATTTTTTTTTTTGCCAAACTTTATTTTCATCACCCCTAATCGGCTTCTGCACCCCCTCTCCTGCCCAGATCCCCCACCCTTAGTCCACTCCTGAATCCTACCTCCCCCCAGACTTTCCACCCCAATGCACTCTTGCACCTTCCCTCCCGCCCAGACCCCACATGCCAACTTCACTCTTGCACCTGCCTCCAGCCCAGACTTCACACCCCAAGCCTGCTTCCTGGCAGCCCCCCCACCCCACACTGAACCCCTCATTTTTGGTGTCTTTCTGCTTCTCAGTCGGGGGCCACGTCAGTGAGAGTTTGG
Source organism: Pelochelys cantorii (assembly GCA_032595735.1). Classification (NCBI taxonomy): domain Eukaryota; kingdom Metazoa; phylum Chordata; order Testudines; family Trionychidae; genus Pelochelys; species Pelochelys cantorii. The sequence continues at coordinate 15,937,502 of CM064351.1, read as the reverse complement.
GGAGTTTTCTTCTCACTTTCTCTTCTCACTTGTGTGCAGCCCTGACCTGATTTTCCTATGGGGCAGTTGCCCAGAACCCAAAAAAGTTTCCTGACCCCTGACCTACATAGATGGACAGGGTTCAACTGAGGCACATGCTTGAGAAGTTTCCTAACTCAGGGCCAGAGGTGTGGGCAGCCTGCAGAACTCTGTGGGGGCTGGACGACACATCCTCCCTGGAGCCGTTTTCTGCAGAAAATGCTGTTTCTTCCTAATGAAAACTTTTCAGCAAAATCACTTCAGTGTTGCTGAATTTCTGTTCCAGTAAAAATCTGAATTTTTGAATTTTTCTCCCAATTCAGGATGAAAATATGAGAAATGTCAGAATTTCTCCTGGGATAGAAATGCGAGAAGCACATGTATCATTAGTAGGAGTCACTAGGTAGTGCTGATACACACAGCCCAACTCCGTCATTTCCTTGACTTGAGTCCTATACACAAAGGCTACGTCTACACTGGCAGCTTCTCGCGCAAGAACTCTTTTGCGGAAGTGTTCTTGTGGAAAAACTCTTCCAGAAGAGAGCGTCTACACTGCCATGTGCTTTTGCGCAAGAGCATCCATGCCAGTGTAGACACTCTCTTGCGCAAGAAAGCTCTGATGGCCATTTTAACCATAGGGGCTTCTTGTGCAAGAAATTCATGTTGCCTGTCTACACTGGCCTCTTCTGGAAGAACTCTTGCGCAAGAGGGCTTCTTCCTGAGAGGGAGCGTCAGAGTTCTCACGCAGGAAGCCCTGATTTTCTACAGTACAATGTCAGTTTACTTGCACAAGAACATGTGGCCAGTGTAGACAGGCGACATGTTTTTGCGCAAGAGCGGCCGTTTTCGTGCAAGAACGTGCCAGTGTAGACACAGCCAAAGTTTGCTGACATGCTGGGGAGGGGTTGGTTTGCTGAGGCGGATGCTTTGGAGGGAACTGGGGCAAACAGCCAGGTTTGGGCTCTGATCAGTTCTGTCTCTAGCGCTTGGTTGCTCCCTGGGAACTGGACACTGGTGTTGGGCTGAGGTTCCTGGCAGAGGGATTGGCCCACGTGCTGGGTGTGACACTCTGGGCCAGGCCTGGAGCACAGAGTGTAACCAGCTAGTGACACAGACACAGAACCTGGGAGCCCAGCTGGGAAGCTGCGTCTGGTGCCTCCTGCCAGAGTAACCCCCCACCCAGTGAGTGCAGAGAGGGGCAATAACTCACTGGCTGCCAGGTTAGCAGAGGGGGCAGGGAACTCCAGAGGAAACTTGCTCAGCCAAGAAACTACTCTGCCCTAAGTACAGGCCCTAGAACACAGAAACATGCCAGAAGCACTTACCTGGGGATGAGGAAATCCTGGTACCACCACTGCTGGAGTCATTGCCTAGGCAATAAACACACAAGGGCCATTGTCATGTCTACTTTTCCCTAAATAGAGTCCCCAGAACACAGAATCTCTTCAGGAGCATTTATCTGGGGGGAGGAGGGTGACTTCCCAGCACTGCCGCTGTGGGAGCCATCACCTAGGCAATAAATTCACAAGAGATGAGAGGAGACCATGGCCCCACTCTAGCCCCACATGTTGCCCTTGCACAACTAACCGTGGGCAGTCACTGGCTGAGGGCAGACAACTACTGCCCCACTGCGGTCACAAACTGGGGGTGAGTAGGTCCTGTGAGCATACGTGAGACACGGGAGGTCCCTCTTCCGCTCTGATGCAGTCTGGGTGAGACAGGTTAGCAAAGCTGCAGGCGATTTGGAGAGAGTCCAAAGAAGAGCAACAAAAATGAGCAAAAGCTGCGGAAACCCAACCTATGCAGAAAGGTTAAAGATACTGGACAGGTTCAGTCTTGGGGAAAGCAGCCTGAGGGGCTAGAAATGGGGCAACCGTCTCTAATTCTGTTCAGGGCTGTTACACAGAGGCTGGGGATCAATCGTTCTAAGGGCCCACAGAAGGTAGGACCAGAAGTGACGGGGCTAATCTGCAGCAAGGGAGGGTTCGGTTCAATAGGAGGAAAAACTTCCTCACGCTCAGAGAAGTGAAGCTCTGGAATAGAATTCCAGGGCAGATTCTGGAGTCCCCATCATTAGGTTATACCAGGTCAGACACGCGCCCTGTCAGGGGTGCTCTAGATTTATTGTGTCCTGACTCAGTGCAAGGGGCCGGCTTTGATGACATCTCAAGCTCCCTTCCAGCCTTTCTATCATCAACCTGCTGCCAAGCCTGGGACATCTGAGTGGGGACGGGTGCAACACAGGGCAGAGGTGCTGGGTGGGGGGTGAAACACAGAGCAGGGGCTGGTTCCCTGTGACAAATCTGGAACAAAGATGTTTTATTCGTTATTTTGAAAATTGATGAATTCCAGTGTTTGGATTTAGGGGGCGTGTCATTTAATTGTTCTTCTCTCTCTGCCGTTAACGCCTCTCCCGGGATGCTGAGTTTCTGCTGAGCAGAGCTGAGATAGGACACAGACACACACAGACACAGACACACACACAGACACACACACACACACTCCTTACCAGTGACACTGAGGCGCTGGGCAGGGCTGAGCTGGGATCCATTCACCCGACTGTTGCTGTCCTTGATCTCATACCCGCAGGAGTAAATCCCAGAGCTGTTGCTGGACACCACATGGTCATAGTCATAGGTGGCCTTCTCCTCTGAGCCCGTCTGGAATGAAACCTCTTCCCCGTCCTTGCAGAAGACGATGCGGGTGGCCAGGTGCCAGGAGGACATGAAGCACCTGACCCGCACGGAGTCCCCCGGCCAGGCCAACGTCTGGCTCAGGTAGAGGATGGGGGCAGGGAGAGCACCTGGGGAGGGGAAGGGGTCAGAGCTGTCAGCGGGCATTGGTGTTGCCAGGTGCTGCCAGTGGGGCAGGAGGTAAATGGCAGGGGTCTGAGTCATGTCTCAGATGGAGGCTCTGATCCCAGCCCAGCTGGGCAGATGGTAGACGAGCTCTCTCTGCTGACCGGAGGCTTTACCCCAGGGGCTAATGGGCTGAGTATGAGTCTCAGGGCTTGGCAGAGCTGGGTGCCATTGCCAGGCACCGCACACTGTGCTAGAACAGTCCTTCCTGTGGGCACTGATTGATGAAGCTCGGGCAGGACGTCAGGGACAGAGGCCAATGTCTGGGAGAGAGGCCAAGGGCTGGAAGCCGGCGCTGTAGGCAGGTAAATCCCTTGGGGTCAGAGATGCAGCTTCTCCTGCTTCCCAAGGCCAGAGCCCGGGAGAGGGATGGGCCAAGGATGTCCCAGAAGAACTGGGAGGCAGCGGGGCAGGGAGAGGTCAGTTGAGAGACCCGTAGGCCCTGCTCAGACCCCAGCCAGCCCTGCCCCCTTCCTGTGACATTGCCGCTGGCACTGCACTCAGCAGGGAGTGGCCCTGTGGGGGGGAGGGGGATGGCTTTCCAGGACTGGGAAGGGTAAAGGCCCTGGCACATTGAGGACAGACAGACAGACATTTGGACTCACCGGGAGCTGAGCAGATCTCCTGGCTGCTGGGGCTCAGTGCTGGGAACAGAAAGGGGACGTGGGGTCAGTGCCGAGCTGGAATCTCCCTTGCGGTGAGACGTCCTGAACAGCTGATGGGGGCTCTGCTCCCTCCATGAACACAGGCCCCAATTCTTTGCCTGCCCATCCCACCAGCAGCACCCTGCCTGCTCTATGAGGCTGGGCCTGGCACCGTGCAGAGCCCTGATCCCTGTCTTGCCCCCTGGAAACTACTCAGGTGATTTGGGCCCAGACCTGTCATGAGCCTGACCCCGAGTCCCAGACCCAACCCCCTGAATTCTGGGGGAATCCAGAATCAGAGCCCAGCCTAGACCCCAGTTCAGTGTCTCTGGCCCATCGGTAACAGGGAGCCCTGGGGCTGGACCCCGCTGACCTCCCCACCCTCCAATGACAACCGCTTCTCTGCTCTCTGCCTCCAGGCTGTGCTGACACCCCAGGAGCATCTGAGCCCAGCCCGGCCTGACCCCATGGGCCTGGCGTGGGGAGCTGGGACCAGGGACACCACAGCGGTGGGATCCAGCCAAGTGCCAGGTCACAGCTCCCCACAGGGAACGCCACTGCCCTGCAGCCTGGGGCCTGGGAGGGGAAGCAGGGACCCGGGGAAGGATTTAGGGCCCCAGGCTGCAGGCTGGCCATGAGCTCCCAGGCTACTGCGGGGCAGCCGGGCTGATGGGCCCCTGGGCTGTGTAACGAGGGGGCAGGGAGCAGGCCCGGGGTGGGGGGGATTTTCTCTGGCCTGAGGCTTTGAGGAGCCCGATCTGGGATCCTGAGCCTGGCTCTGGGCCCCGTTTCAAAGGCTGCTGGCAAAGTGCAGCGGGGGGCAGGGCAGGGCCCGAAAACGCTGCGTGGGCAGGGGAAGAGGCCTCCCAGGTGGGGCCGGGGCAGCTCCGTGTGGGGCTGGTCAGACAGCCGGGCTGTCACGGTGTCTAAGCTCCTTCCCGGGGAGAAGCCCCAGGTGCCGACGGGCCTTTCAGTGCAGCAGGGACAGGCCGAGCCGGAGCCAGGGCTGGACGCTGAGTCTGGGCAAATACCAGTGAGGAAGGAGGCAGCAGGTTCTCCCCGTGCGGGGGATTCACCTGGCACCGGCTCCCCAGGGCAGTGGGGGAGTCACCGCCCGGCCGGGGCCTTTCTGGGGATGCTTGAGTCACACACAAGTGACTGGGCTGGGTGCAGGGAGCTGGGGGAAGGTCCCTGCTCTAGACTGTCAGGGGTCAGACTGGACGGGCCAATGGTCCCTCCTGGCCTGAAACTCTGTGAAGCTGGGACTGTCACCCCAGCCTGGGCCCACTGCTGGTCCCAGCCCAGCACTAAGTGCTGGCCCTGGGCTGGCTTGGGACAGTCCCACTCCTCCAACAGCACAGCCCCCTCTGCTGCTCTGCCAACTCCCTGGGCCAAGGGCTGCTCTAGATTCTGTGTCGTCCCAGCCCCCCTCACGTTAGCCTGGGGTTCCAGACACTCACCAAGCAGCAAGAGGACCAGAGACAGGAGCATCGGGGCTGGGGCAGGAACCAAATGGGCTGCAAATGGCTCAGTGACGACTCCTCCAGATGGAGTGGGGGGGACGAGCTTCAGTCTCTGTCTGCTCCGACCTGCCCCCTCTGCCCCTCGGGGCTCAGCATAAAAGACCCTTTTCCCCGCGCAGAGTTTCTGCCAGACCCTCAGGGCTGGGCTGTGAATCCAGACATGAGCGCTGCTCCAAGTCCTTGTGAGGGCCTATGACTGAGGCAGCAGAGACACCACAGCCCTTCTGCTCTGGCCGGTGCTACCCTCCATGACTGATTGCGACTGCTACCTGTTTCCTGTCCTGTACACCCCACCACCAACAGCGTCTGTATTTATCTCCGGATGCCAGAGTCAAACACACATCAAATATATCGACAGAAGCCTCTCTTCTCATTTGCTAACAGAGGACTTCGTCATACCCACCCTGTTTGATGCAGACCTGGCCTGGCTGGAGGGTTTAGCATTAACTGCACTGAGCTCATCTGTAGAACTCAGAATGCCTTATCCAAGAGGGAAAGTGATGGGGAAACTGAGGCATGGGAAGGTGGAGGCGTGAGTGGCTTGATGTCACCCAGCAGGACAAAACCAGGAATAGAAGCCAAGACTTTTTTCATACCCCTGAGCAATGTTTCCTGTACGTTTTTCATCCATGACAGAATACCTTTTATTTTCTGTACCGCGGCATGTGTGGATGTGTGCCACCAGTAGCAACACATGCTGTTGACTGTGGGCACTATGCTGAACAGCTGGGTGGCATTTGAATCTCTCCTGGGGGGGCCGCCTAAGCACCCAGTTTACAGGGAACCCTGCTGGTGACCGGTAGGGTTGCCAGCTGTCTGGTTTGGAACTGGACAGTCCGGTATTTGAGGGTTCTGTCTGGGAAACAAATTGAGAAAATACCAAACATATAAAATGTCTGGTATTTCCTAATTAGGTAAGTATTATTATTAGGAGTATCAGTACATAGTTGCGAACTGCCTGGCTGGTAGACACACTCATGCTGCATCAGTGTGTCTACCAGCCAGACAGTATGCAACTATGCGACGGTGGGTGCGGGGCCAGGGTGGGATGGAATCCCCGGGGCCAGACTCGCTTGTGCTTCTCCAGGACCGTATGTGGGATAGACAGCACCCCGGGATCTGTATGTTCCTGGGTCATCCCCGCTTCCCGCTGGCTGATTCTCTCCTCCCGTTCCCCTCACCCAGGTCAGCCCCGCTCCCCTCGACCCACTCCTAGCCAGCCCTGCTTCCCGCCAGCCAGTCGCACCCCCACCCCCATCATCCCTGGCCAGCCCCGCTCCCCCCGATCCCATCCTGGCCAGCCCTGCTTCCCACCAGCTGGTCCCCGCTGCTGATCTCCCCCTGCCAGCCCTCCTCCCCTGACCGCCCTCCTGTCCAGCCCTGCTTCCCGCTGGCTGGTTCTTCCACACCCCCCCTACCGATCGCCCCCAGCCAGCTCCGCTCTCCCCAACTACCTCCCAGCCAGCCCTGCTTCCCACTGGCTGGTCTTCCCCCGATCTCTACTTGCCAGCCCCGCTGACCCTGCCCCCCCAATCTTCGCTGGCCAGCCCTGCTGCCCCTGACCCCCCTGATCTCCCGCAGACAGCCCTGCTCCCCTGATCCTCCCCCGCCAGCCCCGCTTCCCTCTCAGCCGGTCCCTCCCCGCATCTGAGATCAAGCATGTCCAGTATTTTTTTGAAGCCTCCTGGTAACCCTAGTGACCGGGGAGTCTGGCCTGATTTGCATCCCTGATTGAGGACATTTTGAGTTATTTTGGTCATTGACTTGTACCCTGGGGGACCAGGAAACACTGGGATCCCTGAAGGGACAGGAGGGGGAAGGAGATAGATCCCCAATACCTGGGTTGTGGGGTTGGCTTGGGCTGAGTTGAGCATAGCAGGGGATGGTGGTGGGACTCAGGGACACCTGGGAGGTAAAAATACAAAATAACCAGCATGGCTCATTTGAGGCCTTTGGGGCATTTTTTGCTGGCAGCCATCTTGTTTTCTTCCTCCGTGCCAGAAAACAGCTTCCCTTGGAACCAGGTAAGTGGAGAGAAGAGGAGGTCCGGGGGGGGGGGGCGGGGTCTGGGAGGGGCTGGGGCTGGCTGGGGGCTGGGTCCGGGCCCAGGCCTGGTTCCGGTTGCTGAGTGTGTCATAGGGTTACCAGGTGTCCAGTATTTTCACCTCCTGGACAGAAAATATCTGGACAGGACATTCTATCACTTCTGCAAACTAAATAAGCCCAAATCCCTCAGATGCTCCTCGTAGGTCATGTGCTCCACCCCCTAGTCATTTTTGTTGCCCTCCGCTGGGCCCTCTCCAATGCGTCCACATCCTTTCTATAGTGGGGGGCCCAGAACTGGACACAAATCTCCAAATGCAGCCTCACCAGTGCTGAATAAAGTGGAACAATCACTTCTCTAGATGTGCTGGCAATGTGTCTCCTAATGCACCCTAATATGCCATTAGCCTTCTTGGCTACAAGGGCACAGTATTGACTCACATCCAGCTTGTCATCCACTTGTAATCCCCAGGTCCTTTTCTATAGAACTGCTACTTAGCCATTTGGTCCCCAGCCTGTAACAATGCTTCGGATTCTTCCGTCCCAAGTGCAGGACTCAGCACTTATCCTTTTTGAACCTCATCAGATTTCTCGTGGCCCAATCCTCCAATTTGTCTAGGTTACTCTGGACCCTATCCGTACTTGCCAGTGTATCTACCTCTGCCCCTAGCTTAGTGTCATCTGCAAACTTGCTGAGGGTGCAATCCATCCCTTCATCCAGGTCATTAATAAAGATATTGAACAAAATTGGTTCTCGAACCGAACCTTAGGGCATTCCGCTAGAAACCGACCGCCAAACTAACATCAAGCTGTTTGAGCTTGACAATCTAGCCAACTTTCTATCCACCTTACAGTCCATTTATCCAATCCACACTTCCTTCATTTGCTGTCAAGTATACTTATAATTGTAGGCCTGAAAGGTTCTTCAATTTTAGTCGACTCATCCAAACCAGTCTGCTGGTTATCCAGATGTCACTATTTTGGATTTTGTACGTGTTTGTAAAAGGGTTTATTATTTATATACTTCAGACTAATTACTTAGTTAAAGAAGTAATTCTGCAGTCCACTAAAGGAGAAAAAGCTCCCCTGGATTACTCTTAAAAAGCAAGCAAAGAAAATATTTGTACCGTGCTTTTCATACCACAAACCACAGGAAGTTAATTAAGAAAGACTCTGACGAACACTTAGGTGGATGGGTTCTAAGATACTTCTCACTCTCGCACTGTGAAAACTCTTTCCTTTAAATGTAATTTTCGTTTATATCCATATGTTAATAAAACAGTACATGTACATTGTTAAATAGCCTTGTAATTTAGTAAAAACTAGGATTTTATTTGTATCACTACTCAATTTTATAAAGTGAATTCCTAAGCTTATACCTTTTATTCCTTTTAATTGTAAAGGGCAGCCCTCTGCAATCCTTGCAGAAAATGCTCACATTTACTAAATTGTGGTTCTCCACATCCCCTCATATAAATATTGTGTGAAAGCACGAAGAGAGGGGCAGTACTTTTGCCCACCCAACAATTACCTGAGCAATTTGGGGTAGGCTCTGTCATTTCCTCTCTGTTTGTGCAGCTCCTGACACAATGGGGCCATAACCCAGTCGGTGTCTAGGTGCTACCACAATAGAAACAGTGAATCACAGTAATACGGAGTGTTTCTGTGGAATGTCCCGTCTACTCTTCATTATCTGGGTCTCTGCTGTTCGTGTCTCTGTGTTTCACTCTCCCACCAGTGTAAGGCTCAAGCCTGATGAGTCAAAGGACAACTGGCCAGAGCACAGAGACAGGGCTAATCTGTGTGGGGTGCTGGGATGTTTCTCACCACTGGCAGGACACTCACACCCTTGCATGTCTCATGTATACACAGGTTACTGAGCAATACGCACTTTGGGGATAGTGAGGGCCCTTCCTTGTGATTTTGTGCACTTGGGTTGGTGGTGCAAACTCTGCACAGCCTGGAGCAGGAGCTGAGCTGTCCATACAAAGAATCTGAGGGTAGGACACAGAGTTTGGGCATTTCCCCCAATTTTATTGAGAAGGAACATTGTTTCCTGTAACACGTTGTCCAGCTGTGGCCCCAGACAAGGTCCCGCACTTCCTTGCTGAAAGGCCCTTACGGCCGCGTTTGATTCTGGAGGGTTTTGTGATGTGGCTGTGCACGGAAGAGCCCTGCATTCCAGCACCGTAGCACTAATGATATCTGCCCTGCTACAGTGTGATGTTCTCGTATATCGGTGCCGTCTGATTCTGGGGCTGCCAATGCTTTAAGGTAAAACATGGAAATGTTACTGTTCTGCTCAGCCAGTGGAAAGCCAGAGAAACGAAGCTAGAAAATGTCCCCTCAGACAGCCCCGCTGCATACAACTGGATCAGCTCTAGTGGGCATCTCATCTGGGAAACATCACATCAGCTTCCAACACCAGCCCCTCTGACGCGGGCAGCTCAGATTCCCTCTCCCCCAGCCTTGGTCTGGCCCTTTCCTGCTCCCCAGGGTTGCCCTGATGCCCGCCAGCTGGGCAGAGGAGCCCTTCTCCCCCTCTCCCTATGCCGGACGCCCACGGAGGCAGTGCCGGGTTCCCCCTGCAACGGGGAGCCATTATCTGAAATAAGGATTCCTCTGCGCCAAAGGCAGTGTCGTTTTCCCCATCCAGTGTTGTATTTTAATCACCGCTGTTATTAACGGCGATATTTAAAATGATTATTTGCACTTGGTATAACGATATTGTGACTGGGCACCAGCATAGCCTGACTCTAATCTCTAGGCGCTCACAGCACATTGCTGAATTTAGAGGCTGTGATGAGCACCTATCACTCAGGCTAATGAAAGGAACCATTAAATGCCCCTTTGTTCAGTGTCTGCTGAAGCACTGGGCAACCCCCACCCATGGACTGGACGCCAGACAGCCTGGGCATGGCAGGGCCAGGTACCTCGGGGTCTGCTAACAGGGCAGGGATTGATTTGACTGCAGCCTTACGTACGCACGTGTGAGAGAGAGAGACAAAAGCAACAGAAACACCTTAGAAGGAATTACAGAAAACAACAAGAAAGTCAGACATGGCCAGAGCAGCAGGACCCTGAGGAAAAAGCTGAGAAAAAAAGAGCAGGCTTTGGGGCAGAGTGCTGGCTGGGAACAGACTTGGAGCTGGGATCGAAGACTCTGCCTCCTGCTGTTTGGTTCCTGTAATGTCCTGGGAACTAGGAGTTAGAGTGAATCTACAAAAACAATGGGATTGTATCAACGACCAAAACCAACCCTGTCATCACTGTCTCCTCTTGACATTGCAACTCCAACCATCGACTCACTGCTTGGATCAGAAGCATTTAACTGACTTGTGAATTCACATGGGGCATAAATAGCTCTGCCTGCAGCCCCCTGTCCCAGAGAGATGCATGAAAAGTCCTAATGGGTAAATCCGTGCTTGTTAGTGTAAGAGCAGCCACAGCGACGCCAGGGGAATCTCTGCAAAGTGAGTGAGTCTCCATCTCTGAGACCATTTATGTTCTCTGCCCCAGGCTTTTAGGACAGAATCGTCCCAGGGATGAGACGTGGCGATGAAAGTTTCCTATTCGCCAGATTGGTCTGGACAGGTGCATGTCCATGGGTGCAGGGCCTGACTGGCCAGGCTAACAGCAGGTGTGTGAGGAAGCTACCTGCTCCTGGGCAGAGATATGGGGCAGCAGCAGGGAGAACGGGGTAACAGATACAATCCCAACCTGGGAACTCTGAGCAAATCCACCTTCCAAGCCCGCGGCTCCCTGCTGAGCAGGAACAGGCAACCCAATCGCTCTCACCTCACTTTGTCGCTAATATAACCTGTGACTTACCTTGGCACTTCCTGGCCAATTCTTTGAGGTACCTGGGAACAGAAGGACAATTACCCATGGTCACATGGTGTGAATGTCTTTAGGGAATGGCACCTCCTTGAGCATGAATTATAACCCCAGGATACCTGCCCCTCTCCCAGCCAGGGCAGGGCTCCCCTGGCAGCACTGAGCACCATGGGGCCTGATGCTGATCAGGGTCACCAGAGGGATTTCAGGTGGCTACTGTAGATGCTCTGTGGGACTATCTGTCTGGGATTCTGGAAGAGTTTTTCTGTCACAGGCACCGTCAGCTTTTGGCAGGAAATTTCCACATTTTGTAAAAAACAAGTGCCCCAAAACTGCAGTATTTTGCCCCAAAACTGCAATATTCTATTCACATACCACCAAGATGCCTCATTAGACATGTGTTCAGTGGCCTCCTGCTGATAGTCTCCTCTACAGGCTGGACTGGCTGGGTTTCATCCCCCATGATGCACTGCAACCAGGGACACCCATGACGTAGAAAGTGATTCATCATGGGAGAGCCAGAGAGCCCGGCTCAAAGAGGAGACCAGGAGCATGAGGCACCAGAACTACAGCTCCCATGAGACACTCTTGCCCCCAGCTCCCAGTGACGGGGGTGGGACACTTTTCAGTGGGAGCTTTCCCTGGGATGTGCCTTTCCATGAAGGAAGGGAAGTGGTAACACTTTGGCTCAGTCCCCTAAGTCCTGGCAATGCAGGGCTGGGGATCACAGGCAAAGGGTGAGACAAAGGAACCTCAGGGACTCAGATGCACCAGCCCTGTGACCCTGAGAATTTTTTTTCCTCATTCACCTTGATTACAGGCAGTTTGTTGTTGTAACTCTCTCCCAGACACACTAATCTGGGATCTGCCCATCCCCCACCAATTACCACATTCACCCCTGACCCCACATTTCTCCCCTATGTGAAGGTGACCCCAGTAACTACAAAAGCTCTTACACTCAGTATGATCTTGCAGGGCGCTGTTGGTGTCACACTGGACATGTTCCCTGTGGGGAGCAACAGGGACAGGGAGTGTCAGTGAGGCCGTGCGCTCTGTGTGTGTCTGCTTGGTGGCACTGAGTCTGTTTGCAGAGACCCAGCTGTGAGTAGGTTTCTGCCCATGGCTGGTTCTCCCGCTAGGATCTTCCATCTCCATTCAGCTCACACGCAGCGGACAGGCAGCAAGCTCTGCTCCTGGGTATCAGGGACCATGGCAGCCGCACCATTTATGGAGGGAAAGTCTGATACAGATGAGAGTTTCACACCCTGTTCTACTCCAGCTAAATGACCAAACCACCAGCCACACAAACCAGTAGGTCGGCAGGGAGCTCTGATCGGGTGGCACGGAAAATACCCGATGTCTCAGGGGAGAGGCTGACAAGACCAGTGGCATTCCTCACACGTTTGTATCATTTCTCAGAGGCTTTTCCAGGGACAATAGTGTAACCAAAATGAAATGTTTTGGCAAATAATGGATTACTGGGAGGGGGGGCAGAGAGGGGGCCCAACAACACTTATGCAGCTTTCTAAACTCCTGTGGGTGTCCTTGCTGCTAGCAGGGAGGCAGGGGTGGGGGGGAAAGTGGCACCACTGGCCCTTTCCTCAGAGCTGTATTGAAATCACTGTGAGGGAATCTTCTGGGAGTGTTTGGGGGTAAGTCCATGCTGAGGTTGGGTGCAACCTGCAGGGCTGGATGGACTTGGCTCCCAGTAAGGCCTGGCCACTCCCAGCCGTGTCCCAGGAGAAAAGAGGTGGTTTAAGGGAAATGGCTGGGTCCCTCTGTGCTGCTTTGTTGTTGCCAATTACCCTGACAGCCCCCCCTAGGATAAAACACAGTCACTTGCCTTCTTTCAGAACCCTGGGGCCCATTTCAAACATATCCCCCCTGCTGCTGGGAAACTGGATGGGAACAGGATGTTGGCAAAACCCTTCCTCAGAGTGTCTCCTCCTACCCTCCTCCCAGGGCCCACCCCGACCAGGGAGCTCGTCCAGTCCGGGGCTTTCCCAAAACTCCTCCAGCGCATGCACGCACCCCCACCCCAGCAGCAGGAGAGCTGAGCTCTGCCGTGAGGTTGCACCAGCACTTCTGTGAGGTGGAGAGACGGGACTGGGCAGGGAAAGGAGAGGGGAGGGGAGAGGAAATAATCTCCTCCTACCTGTGCTCCCTCCGCAGAGACACAGCTGGAAGCAGCGAGACAGAGTGATCAGAGACGGGACCACATTTCCTCGTGGGCAGAGAGAGAGACAGAGACTGAGTGATACAGCTCCAGCCCCTCATTGTACAGACACAGAGCCCCAACCCCACAGCCCAGCCCAGCGCTCTCCTGCACCAGCCCCACTGACTGGAGTTGTGTGGCCACATCTGGTGATTTAACATCCAGTCTCCTGCAAATTCATCTTCTGTGTAAAGGCCCAGGTCTAAGAGTTGGGGCATTCGGTGATTTTTTTAAATTGAAAACCAAGACACAGTCTATAATCCTCAGTTTGTGGGAGAAAAGTCTGAAGATGTGACCCTAGAGACGCCACAAACAACAAATCCCCCTGTAAATACAAGGACCTCACACTAGTGTCTTGTTGGCAGTCCCATAAGTTCTGAGCCAATTTCGAGCTGGTCAGGGTGACTGAAGGCTGTGGGAGCTGGGGCACTGTGAGGAAAGGCTGCAGGGCAGGGCTGTGCCCAGAGCTCTCTGTCCAGAGTTGTTAGCGCTCACTGCAGGAAAGCTCCTATACACGAGCACGGGCATGAGGGCCTCTTCTAACTAGGGGATGCCCCCCTGACCTGCAGCCTTAGGGTGGTTTACACAGCAGCGTTATTTTGGAATGACTGATGTTTTTCCAAAACTACAAAGAGTGCGTCTACACAGCAAGCCAGTATTCTGAAATCCTGTAGCTGGAGGGCTACTGACTCCTGTAACCCTCATTTCACAAGGAGGAGGAGGGAAGTCGGAGGGAGAGTGCTCTTCCTTCGACTGCCTGCTGTGCAGACAGCGCCAAAAGCCGAGTTAAGCTATTTCGACTTCAGCTGAATAATTGACGTAGCTGAAATTGCGTCTCATAACTCAGCTTTTGCTCTGTAGCAGTGTTTAAGCTATGCGGCATGGAGAACTACTGAGTTCAAAATGGGCGCCCTTAAAAGGGCAGGTGACCTTTTTTTTCCCCCTCAATAGCTTCCCCCCCAATCCTATTTCCCCAGCCTCATTTTTTTTTCCTTTCAACAAAAAAATCCTTGGTGTTCTTCATTAAAAAAAATCATTGTCCGGTGTTCCTCTGTCTTAAAAAGTTTAAGTAACACTGCTCTGTAGTGTAGATGTGTCCTTAGTGACCTGTGTGTGGCTATTCCATCCAGACATACTCCTGTCTAAGCCCTAGACTGGGACCATCTATGTATGTTGCTGAACACGGGGCGAGGGGCCCTGGTCCCTGACTGTAGCTCCAGGGCACTACAGTAGCTTTCCTGAAAAGTAATATACATTGCCTAACACAGTGGGGCTCCGATCCCCGAGCTGGACTCCAGAGTGCTACTGCAATATAAATAACTAATCAAAGAGACGAGGAAGGGGATTATTGTTGTGATCTGTGCCCCGTGCCAGGCACCCCCAAAACACAACTTCACTGTGTCTTAGCTCATCTCTCCCCAACCCCAGGCACACTGGGAACTGAGGATCTCAGGGAGCGTTGCTCACACGTCTGTGTGTACATTTGCTAACACGGCTCGGCCTCACTCTCACACCCACCTTTCTTTCCGAGCAGATAAAGCGCCACAGCCAGCACCAGGAAGGTGGGGATTGTAATTCCCAACAGGAGCTTTAGATCCGGCCCTAGGAAAGAATTATTACCTGCAGGGCGATGTTATTGGCTGTTCTTTGTAAGTAAAGTTCATTGAAGCTTTTCAACTAATTTTTTTTTTTTGTGCCAAACTTTATTTTCATCCAGTTCGATTTCAAAAGCTTCAGGGGGGTGGCCAACTTAGTCTGTAACTGGAGCATTAAAAATCCAGATCCAAAAATAAATAAGGGAAGGGGAAGGAAGGGAGACGAAAACAAAAGTGAATTAGAATATTCAAGTTACAAGAAGCTGATAAGAAAAATGTGCACCTTGTCCAAGTACCCATTGTTTAGTTGGCAACACACAGAAACCTGTTGGAGAAGACTTTAACCTGCCCCAGTACTCATAAATGGATCTCAAAGTCACTGGTCTGGTTTTAAGCCAATTCCACAAACCAAATACACAAGGAAGGACTGAAACTTAACCTCATTTACAAGTTTGATTCCTATCAGAGAAGAACGAATAAAGACATTGGCTGGCTCCCACATTAACCTTCCACAACCTTGCACTGTTACAGTCTGACTCCTTCCTTTCCTGGCCATGTGTTGGGTGTGCAGAGCTATTGCAGACATGCTTTGTAGGGGATGGTTTGCTGTAGCAGATGCTTTGGGAGGTGCTGGACAAACAGGCAGGTTTGGGCTCTGCTAAAGTCCATTTCTGGTGCTTGGTTGCTCCCTGGAAACCTGACACCAGTGGTGGGCTGAGTAGGGTTGCCAAGTGTCCAGTTTTGAACCGGACAGTCTGGTATTTGAGGATTCTGTCCAGGAAACAAACTGAGAAAATACCAGACATACAAAATGTCTGGTATTTCCTAATTAGGTAAGTTTTATTATTATTAGAAGTATCAGGACATAGTTGCGAACTGCCTGGCTGGTAGACACGCTCATGCTGCATGAAGTGTGTCTACCAGCCAGGCAGTACGCAGCTATGCGAGGGGTGTGGGGGCAGGACCAGGTCAGGATGGAATCCCTGGGGCCGGACTTGCTTGTGCTTTGCCAGGACCGTGCGTGGGATGGGCAGCACCTCGGGATCTGCGTGTGCTCGGGTCAGTCTCGCTTCCCACCGGTCGATTCTCCCCCCCTGACCCTCTCCTGGACAGCCCTGCTTTCCCCGACCCCCTCCTAGCCAGCCCTGCTTCCTGCCAGCTCGTGTCCTGCCCCCCCGATCTACCCAGCCAGCCCTGCTGCCCCTGACCCCACCCCCACCCCGCCGGCCTGTTCCCCCCCCCCCACACACACACACCTCCTCCTGGCCAGCCCCACTCCCCTCCTGGGTGGTCACCCCCCAATCTGAGATCAAGTGTGTCCGGTATTTTTTTTTAAGCCACCTGGTAACCCTAGGGCTGAGATTCCTGGCAGAGGGGTTTGCCCACATGACAGGTGTGACACTTTGGCTATGTCTACACCACCGGGTTTTTCCGGGATACTGGAGATATCCCAGTAAAAACTCAGCTGCTTTTTTTTTTGCAGAAGTGCAAACATGCCCCACGAGGCTTTTCCAAAATTTGGCCCAGTGTAGATGGGCCAAATTTCAGAAAAGCCTCTTTTGAAAAAACTATCAGAAAAGGTACGCAAATTACAGAGCGCAATTTGCGTATCTTTTTCTGATACATCAGTGTAGTGTAGACATAGCCTCTGTGACAGAACTGGAGCACAGAGCACAACTAGCTTATGACATGAAGACAGAACCTGCCCTGGTCTACACTAGGGAGTTATTTTGAAACAGCAAGCAGAGCGTCCACACTACAAGTATGTTATTTCGAAATAAGAGGCTGGGTTTTTTTTGAAATCCACACGCCTGCTTTCCTCGGGGAATAACACTTATTTTGAAATAGGTATTTTGAACTAGCAGTATTGTGGATGCTCCACTGCTCCTTTTTCAAAACAACTACTTCCCAGAGCCATTGGAATTACACTCCAGTGCTTCCTAGGGCGCTAATCAAGGTAGCACATCCACAATAACGGAGCCTGCTTCGGACTGATTTTGAGGCTCCCCCACAGTGGGGACGCGCTATTTCAATTGCCATTTTCGGGAGTTCTTATTTCAAATTTAGTTATTTCAAAATCAGTTCCTAGTGTACACATGCTCCCTGGGAGCCCAGGCGGGATGATGCATCTGGTGCCTCCTGCCACAGCAACCCCCCACCCAGTGAGTGCAGAGGGAGGCAATAACTCACTGGCTGCCGCGTTAGCAGGGGGGGCAGGGAACTCCAGAGGAAACTTGCCCAGCAGAAGGGTTTGGGATTCCCCCTCTGAAAGAGCCACTTGCCTGCCCTGCAGAGACATTTCCAGGCTCAGCCATGCTGGGCAAAGCCGGGCAGAGGGGCAGGGAGAATGTGCTGCGTTGGAAGAGCCCTTCACCCTGTTGCATGGTGGTACATATCCTACATTCATCATCATGGCAATCACATTCAGACTGGGGCTGCCCAGAACAGGACCCACGGTTCCCTAACCAGAGTCCCCACCACACAGAAACACTTCAGAAGCATTTACCTGGGGGCAAGGAACCACCGGCACCACCACCGCTGCTGCTGGCGCCATCGCCTAGGCAACAAACACACAAGGGATCAGAGCAGGCCCTGGCCCAGGACAGGCCCACACACGGCCCCAGCACAACCGACCATGGGCAGCCACTGGCTGGGCCAGGGCTGCTGGGCATTAGGGTTGCCAGGTGTCCAGTTTTAAACCAGATAGTCTAGTATTTCAGATTTCTGTTCAGGAAACAAATGGAGAAAATAGAACTGTCTACTATTTTCTAGATAAGATGTAATGTAGATTGTGATGGAATGTGAGGTGTGCCCGGTATTTTTGTTGAAACCATCTGGCAACCCTACCTCTGGGCCCTGGGCTTAGAATAGCTCACTGCAATGGGGCTAACTCACTGGTGCAGCACCTCCTGCTGGTCTCCTTGGGAATTAGCCCTTCCAGCCCTGGAGTGCCCCCTGTTGGCCAGTGTCTCACCCTCAGTTACCTGTTTTCTGCTCTGGTCCAAGCCCCATGTCGCTTCCTGTCCATGGTGCCCTTTCTTCACAGTGGTGCCCTGTGGCAGCAGCAGCGCTTCCCCTGCCCCAAACACACACATGTTGGGAAATCCCAACCCCCTACACCCGCCTTGCTTTAATGACCCATTGCCAGTCATCAGCTAGCCCCACCTTAGAGGCAATCTGCAATCTGAAATGGTCACTTATCCGGGGAAGAGGGGTATATCGATGTGCTGCCTTCTCCTGCCCTAGCTGCCTCCCTAGGACTCCTCAGACCCCTGTACCCAGCCTGCAGCCTGGGAGTTGGGTCAAGACAGAGCTCCCCAGGCCTTTCCCCAGCACAGCTCAGTCTCAGGTACCCTCTGTAGCTTCCCAGGTAGTTAGATCCTTTCTGCTCAACTGGAGCAAGAAGTAGAGCTGCTCAGACCTTGCAGCCTTTTATAGGGCCCAACCTGGCCCTGATTGGCTGATTGCAGGCTCCCTAATTGACTAGGGTTGCACAAGCCCTCTCAGGCTTGTCTGTAACCCTCTTCTTGCTGGAGGGGTCCATGACACTATCTGAGTCAGCCATGCGATTGTACGTAAGGCAGGGAAGATCACTGTTCTGCCCTGAGACAGCCTCAGCTGCAATACAGGGGCC
The DNA here is from genome assembly GCA_032595735.1 of Pelochelys cantorii. Taxonomy (NCBI): domain Eukaryota; kingdom Metazoa; phylum Chordata; order Testudines; family Trionychidae; genus Pelochelys; species Pelochelys cantorii. The sequence continues at coordinate 15,919,135 of CM064351.1, read as the reverse complement.
AGTTCTGCATGTGACACATTAGAGGGAACCAAAGAAGAGCAACAGAAATGGTCAAAAGCTGAGGAAACCTGAGCTAAGCGGAAAGATTAAATACACGGGGAGTGTTTAGTGTTGAGAACAGAATCCTGAGGGAGATAGAAACATGGTAACAGTCTCCAAATTGGCTCAGGGATGTTGCACAGGGGCCAGGGATCAACTGTTTTAAGGGCCCGCGGAAGGTAGGACGAGAAGCAATGGGGCTAATCTGCAGCAAGGGAGGGTTTGGTTCAAAAGTTGGAAAAACTCTCTAATGATCAGGCAAGTGAACAGGTTGGACAAACCCCCTGCCATGGTGCTCTAGACTGATTGTGCCCTGTGGGCTGGCCTTGATGACGCCTTAAGCTCCCTTCCAGCCTGACATTTCTATGATGATCCCATCTCCCTGCTGCCAGGCTGGGCCAGCTGAACTGAGCTGGGTGGAACAGCAAGTGAGGGAGGGATGAAGCACAGGGTAGGGGTGGGTGGGGGTGGTTCCTTGTTACAAACTTTGTACAAGGATGTTTATGAGAAGTTTTTTGTTTCGGATTTTGAAAAATCGATGTCTTTCTGGGTTTGGAATTTCTGAGGGGTTTCACTGAATTGTTCTCATCCTGTCACTAAACCCGCCCTCTCATGATGTGGACTTTCCACTGAGATAGGAAATGCGCACACACACACACACTCTTACCGGTGATGCTGAGGTGCTTGGCAGGACTGAGCTGGGATCTGGTCACCCGGTTGTTTTTGTCCTTCATCTCGTACCCACAGGAGTAATTCCCAGAGCTTTCCCTGGACACCACGTGGTCATAGTCGTAGGTGGCCTTCTCCTCTGAGCCCCTCTGAGATGAAACCTCCTCTCTCTCCTTGCAGAAGAAAACACGGGTGGCCTGGTGGTGAGAGAGCATGAAGCACTTGACCCGCACAGAGTCCCCTGGCTGGGCCGACGTCTGGTTCAGGTGGAGAATGGGGGCAGGGAGAGCACCTAGGAAGGGAAGGGGTCAGAGCTGTCAGTGGGGTGTTGCTGCTGTCAGTGGGGCAAGAGGTAAATGTCAGGGGATCTGGGCCATGTCTCAGATGGAAGCTCTGATCCCAGCCCAGCTGGACAGATGGGGGACGAGCTCTCTCTGCTGACCAGAGGCTTTACTTCATGGACTAATGGGTTGTGTCCGAGCCTCAGGGCTCGGCCAGGCTGAGTGCCATTGCCTGGCGCTGTGTGCTGTCCTAGAACAGGAGGCCCTGCTTCAGGCACTGATGGACACAGCAGGGGCAGGACGGCTGGGAGAGAGGCCAAGGGCTGGGAGCCGGCGCTGTGGGCAGGTAAATCCCTTGGGGTCAGAGCCGCGGCATTTGCTGCTTCCCAAGGCCAGAGCCCAGGAAAGGGATGGGCCAAGGATGTCCCAGAAGAGCTTGGAGGCAGCGGGGCAGAGAGAGGTCAGTTGAGAGACCGGTAGGCCCCACTTAGACCCCACCCACCCCTGCCCCCTTCCTGTGCCATTGCCGCTGGCACCGCACTCAGCAGGGAGCAGCCCAAGGGTCCTCTGGATTCCCTGCAAGGGGAAGGATAAAGACCCTGGGCAGGCTGGGGACAGACAGACAGACATTTGGACTCACCGGGAACGGAGCAGATCTCCTGGCTGCTGGGGATCAGAGCTGGGAACAGAAAGGGGACATGGGGTCAGTGCCAGGGTTGCTTTAGTCACACACAAGTGACTGGGCTCGGTGCAGGGAACTGGGGGAAGGTCTCTGCTCTGGGCTGCCAGGGAGTCAGACTGGACGGGCCAATGGTCCCTCCTGGACTGAAACCCTGGTAATCTGGGACTGTCATCCCAGAAGTCCCCTGTAACCCTGACTGCTGGCCCCAGCCCAGCTCTGAGCACTGGCCCTGGGCTGGGTTGGGGCAGTCCCACTCCTCCAACAGTGCAGCCCCCCCTGCCACTAGAGGGGATTTGCCAAACCCCAGGACCAGGGGCCGCTCTCGGTTCCGTGTCCTCCCATCCCCCTACGAGTTAGCGCCGGGGTGCCAGCTACTTACCAGATAGCAAGAGCCACAATGACAGGCGCATCGGGTCAGTGAGGGGGACCAAGAGGCCTGGAAATGGCCCCGTGATGACTGTTCCAGATGGAGTCGGGGGGACAATCTGCAGTTGCTGTCTGCTCTGACCTGCCCATTGGGGCTTGGTGTGGAAGGCGTCTCCTCCTGCCCCTCAGGGCTGGGCTGTAAACCCAGAAGCTGTCGCTACTTTGAGTCCCCGTCAGGGCCCCATGGCTGAGGCAGCAGGGTCGCTGTAGCCCCTCTCTTCACTGCCCCATCCTGTCCTCACATCTGATGCTCACCGCTTTCCGTTTCCTGTCCCACACGCTCTCCTGGCCACAGCATCTTTATTTAGTACCGGAGGCCTGAGACTCAAACACACGTCAAATACATCAAAAACATCTCTTTGCTGATTTAGTAACAGAACACACAGGCCTGGCCTGGCTAGAGGGTTTAACATTAACCACACTGAGCTCATCCATAGAGCTCCGAGTGCTTCACACGGCAGGGAAACAGATGGGGAAATTGAGTCATGGGAATGTGGGCATGTTACTAGCCCAACATCCCTCAGGATGGACAGAGCCAGGAACAGGAGACAGGACTCTGATTTCCAGGCCATGCTGCCTCTCTTTGCATGAGGTGCGAGTGTGACCAAGGTATTTAGGAACCTAGCAGAGCAGTCAGGCACATGGTGGGAATCACTAGAGTTCCTAGGCTGGCCAGACACCTGACTCCTGTAGGCAGCCAGTGAGAGTTAGGCAAGTCATTCCCTTGGGCACTCCGTCAGTCACACAAAGCACCCATCTGCATCTCTGGGCTCCTGAATCTGGCCCAGGTACTGAAGGAATTGGAGCAGTTGGGAAAGGGCAGATCCTTCTCCATGCAGAAGGGGCCAGTCAGCCCCCAAATTCCCCTGCCCTGGTTTGTGAGCCAGAGTCTGCTTTGGCACTAGGGTTACCAGATAGACCCCCCCCCAAAAAAATACCGGACACACTTGATTATGGGGGGGGGGCTGGCTGGGAAGAAGGGGGGTGGGAAGCAGAGCTGGGGGGGGGGGGTTCTGGGCCTCGGGGGGCTGGATGGGAGGAGGGGGGCCTGGAGGAAGGGGGGCGAGAAGCAGAGCTGGCGGGAGGTAGGGGGTGCAGCCACTGAATCATAGAATAATGGAGCTGGAAAAAAGACCTCAGAAGGTCATCAAGTCCAGCCCCCTGCTCTAGGCAGGACCAATCCAAACTAAATCAACCCAGCCAGGGATTTGTCAAGCCGAGACTTAAACATCTCTAGGGATGGAGACTCCACTACTTCCCCAGGGGAACCCATTCCAGTGCTTCACCACGCGCCTCGTGAAATAGTTTTTCCTAATATCCAACCTGGACCTCCCCCACTGTAACTTCAGACCATTGCTCCTTGTTCTGCCATCTGTCACTACTGAGAATAGCCTTTCTCCATCCTTTTTGGAACCTCCCTTCAGGAAGGTGAAGGCTGCTATCAAATCCCCCCTCACTCTTCGCTTCTGCAGACTAAACAGACCCAACTCCCTCAGCCTCTCCTCATAGGTCATGTGCTCCAGCCACCTAATCATTTTGGTTGCCCTCCGCTGGACCTTCTCCAATGCGTCCACATCCTTTTTGTAGTGGGGGGCCCAGAACTGGACACAATACTCCAGATGTGGCCTCACCAGAGCCGAATAAAGGGGAATAATCACTTCTCTGGATCTGCTGGCAATGCTCCTCTTAATGCAACCTAATATGCCATTAGCCTTCTTGGCTACAAGGGCACACTGTTGACTTCCAGCTTCTCATCCACTGTAACCCCCAGGTCCCTTTCTGCAGAACTACTACTTAACTGGTTGGTCCCCAGCCTGTAACAATGCTTGGAATTCTTCCGTCCCAAGTGCAGGACTCTGCACTTGTCCTTGTTGAACCTCATCAGATTTCTTGCGGCACAATCCTCCAATTTGTCTCAGTCACTCTGGACCCTATCTCTGCCCTCGAATGTATCTTCCTCTCTTAGCTTAGTATCATCTTCAAACTTGCTGAGGGTGCAATCCATCCCCTCATCCAGGTCATGAAAAAGATATTGAACAAAACCCGTCCTAGAACCGAACCTTGGGGCACTACGCTAGAAACCGACCGCCAACCTGACAGCGAGCCGTTGATCACTACCCGCTGGGCCCGGCCTTCTAGCCAGCTTTCTATCCATCTTACCGTCCATTTATCCAATCCATATTCCCTTAACTTGCTGGCAAGAATATTGTGGGAGACCGTATCAAAAGCCTTGCTAAAGTCAAGGTAGATCACATCCACTGACTTTCCCATGTCCACAGAGCCAGTTACCTCATCATAGAAGCTAATCAGATTGGTCAGGCACGTCTTGCCCTTTGTGAATCCATGCTCACTATTCCTAATCACTTTCCTCTCTTCCAAGTGCCTCAAAATAAATTCTTTATGGATCCCTTCCATGATTTTTCCAGGGACCAAGGTAAGACTGACCGGCCTATAGTTCCCTGGATTGTCCTTCTTCCCTTTTTTGAAGATGGGCACTACATTTGCCTTTTTCCAGTCATCTGGGATCTCTCCCGATCTCCGCGACTTTTCAAAGATAATGGCCAAAGGCTCCTCAATGACATTTGCCAACTCCCTCAGTACCCTCGGATGCATTAAGTCTGGACCCATGGATTTGTGTACGTTTAGGTTTTCTAAGTAGTTCCTAACCTGTTCTTTACTCACCAAGGGCTGTCCATCTTTATCCCATCTTGCGTCACTTAGCGCATTAGTCTGGGAGCTGACCTTGTCCGTGAGCACAGAGGCAAAGAAAGCATTGAGTACTTCAGCTTTCCCCACATCATCTGTCACTAGGTTACCTCCTTCATCCAGTAAGGGCCGCACACCCTCTCTGATCACTTTCTTCTTGTTAACATGCCTGTAGAAACCTGTCTTGTTATCCTTCACATCCTTTGCCAGTCGCAATTCCAATTGCACTTTCTCCTTCCTTATAACCCCCCGGCATTCTCGAGCTATACATTTAAACCCCTCCCTGGTCATTTGTCCAAGTTTCCACTTTTTGTAAGCTTCCTTTTTGTGCTTAAGGTCACCAAGGATTTGCCCCGTAAGCCAATCCAGTCTCCTACCATGTTTGCCTCTCTTGCTACGCATTGGGATGGTTTCTTTCTGTGCCTTCATTAAGGCTTCTTTAAAATACTGCCAGCTGTCCTGGACTCCTTTCCCCTTCATGTTAGCATCCCAGGGGATTCTGCCCATCAGGTCTCTGAGGGAGTCAAAATCTGCTTTTTTGAAGTCCAAGGTGTGTATTTTACTACTCTCTTTTCTTCCTTTGGTCAGATCCTGAAATCTACCATCTCATGATCACTGCTTCCCAGGTTCTCACCCACCTCTACTTCCCCTATTAGTTCCTCCCTGTTTGTGAACAGAAGGTCAAGCTGCGCACAGCCCCTGGTCGGATCCTTCAGCACTTGTACCAAGAAGTTATCCCCAACATTCTCCAAAAACGTCCTGGATTGCCTGTGTACTGCCATATTGGTTTCCCAACAGATGTCAGGGTGATTAAAGTCCCCCACGAGAACCAGGGCCTGCGATCTGGAAGCTTCTCTCAGTTGTATGAAGAAAGCCTCATCTACCTGATTCGGTAGCCTGTAGTGGACACCAACCACAACATCATTGCTGTTATTTGCACCTCTAATCTTAACCCATAGACTCTCAACAGGTTTTTCTCCCTCTGTATTCTGGAGTTCTGAGCATCATAGTGGTCTCTTACATATAGTGCAACTCCTCCTCCTTTTCTCCCCTGCCTTTTCTTCCTGAACCGTTTATACCCTTCCATGACAGCGCTCCAGTCATGTGAGTCATCCCACCAAGTCTCTGTTATCCCAATTAAATCATATTTCCTGGACTGGGCCAGGGTCTCCAGTTCTTCCTGTTTGTTGCCCAGGCTTCTCGCATTAGTGTACAAACACCTCAGGTAACCAGCTGATCACCCTATCTTCTCCATTTGAATCAGGGGTCCTCCTTTCTTGCTCATTCCTCTTTGCATTTCTTCCCGGTATCCGACTTTCCAACTCCCCTCAGGGTTTTGGTCACCGTCCCCCAACGAACCTAGTTTAAAGCCCTCCTCACTAGGTTTGCAAGCCTGCCCGCAAAGATGCTCCTTCCTCTCTTGGTTAGGTGGATCCCATCTCTTCCTAACAATCCTTGTGCCCGGAACAGAGTCCCATGGTCGAAGAAACCAAAGCCCTCTCTGCGACACCACCTGCGCAACCAGTCATTTACTTCCTCAATTCGACAATCCCTGCCCAGCCCTTTCCCTTCAACAGGGAGGATGGACGAAAACACCACTTGCACTCCAAATTCTTGGATCCTTCTTCCCAGCGCTACATAATCCACAGTAACTCGCTCAAGGTCATTCTTGGCCGTATCGTTTGTTCTCATGTGGAGAAGCAGGAAGGTGTAGCAATCCGAAGGTTTGATCAATTCGGTAAGCCTCTCAGTCACATCCTGAATTTGAGCTCCCGATAAGCAGCACACCTCTCCAGATTCCAGGTCTGGACGGCAGATGGATGGCTCAGTCCCTCTTAGGAGGGAGTCCCCGACCACCACCACCCGTCGTCTTCTTTTGGAGGTGGTGGTCATGGAACACCCATCCCTAGGACTACGCATCCCATGACTTCCAGTAGATGGTGTTCCCTTGCAGTTTTCTTCTTGTGAAGTCCCTTCCAAAGCATTCACCACTGCAGAGTCTGTGGAGAGAGCCTGAAAGCGATTACTTACCTCTATAGCATTGGGGGATTCCTGTGCTGGCCTTTTCCTCTTCTAGAAGTTACATGTTGCCAGTTCTCTTCCTGGTCCCGTACTTCCCTTTCTGGCTCTTCCTGCAGGATTAAACACTGCCTTCTATTGAGGAAGTCTTCATCCTCTCTGATTGAGCGTAGGGTCGACACTTGGGCCTCTAGTCCTCTAATTTTTTCTTCCAAAATGGTGACCAGCTTGCACTTAGTACAGATGAAATCCTTTCTTTCTTCCAGGAGGAAGACAAACATGGCACACACTGTGCAGGTAACAACAGCAGACCTATCACCATCCATACCTGCTGTCCTGGAGAAAGGATTTAAAAGAAAGGCAAGAGAACCTCGCACCCTTCCCAACTCCCTCTCTAAACTCCCTGTTAGCACTCACCTGTTCGCAAGCTCCTTGGTCACTTGCTCACTGCTTTATAAAGCCCTGGACAGCCTGAAAGTCCCTCCCCCTACCAAGGCTCAGCCAATCAGCACAGGCTTCTAGAATTCAAATTTTAATTATCAGCCAACAGTTTCCACCTGCCAGTCACAGCACACAGTCCATGAAGGGGAGGGGAAAGGGGAACTGGAAAAAAAAAAAGCCTCACTCACAAACACGGGGGGGGAAAAAGCCTCACTCACAAACACAATCTCAGCACACAAAAAGAAAGCCCCCAAACACAACACACACTTCCCTCAAAAGTCCTGTATCTGCTTCTCCTCTACTCGGAGAACTCCCTCTCTAAAGCCTCACTCACAAACACAAGGGGGGGAGGGGAACCTCACTCACAACGCACAGGGGGAAAAAAACCCTCACTCACAAACACAAGCTGAGCACACAGCCAGAAAGCCCCAAACAACACACACTTCCCTCAAGAGTCCTGTATCTGCTTCTCCTTTACCTTGAGAACTCCCTCTCTAAACTCCCTGTTAGCACTTACCTGTTCTCACTGGCTGCAGCCGGAGTCCAACCGGCCACACCCGGTTGCTAGTAGAAGCCGGGCGGGGGAGTGGCTGGGAGCCACTCCCCCTGCCTGGCTTCTGCACGCAACCAGAGGCTCCCAGCTGGGAGGCGGTGCCACGATTGGTGCTGGGAGCCTCTGGTTGCATGCAGAAGCCTGGCAGAGGGAGTGGCTGGGAGTCCCAGACACTACCCCTACCCCACCCGACTTTTGCGCGCGACCACAGGGCTTCCAGCGCCAGTCATGGCCCCGCCTCCCAGTCGCTCCCCCGCCCCCGCCAGTCTTACATCCGGCACTCAGCCGGAAATTCAGAAAATACCAGACATTGAACATGGCACATTGCACGTGTCTGGCATTTTCTGAATTTTTATACTGGACAGACGGTGCAAATACTGGACTGTCCGGTAGAAAACCAGACACCTGGCAACTCTACATTGGCACTGGCCAGTCACTGCCAAGCCAGTGGCTGTGACTGAGTGTCACCAGAGAAGCTCTCAGCCGTCCCCTCAGGGCCACTTGCTGCTGATGCTGGGGAGTCGGCACCATCCAGTTCCCAGGTACTAGGAGAACTGGATCCATCCCCCTCTGCTGCTCCCTCCTGGGAGTGTTTGGGGCAGCCAGTCCCCACCTGTGCAGCCCCCTGGGCAATGGGCTCTGAGCGCCAGGGCTGACAATGCTACATCAGAGCTGAGCCCACAGCCCAAGGCTCCAGGGACTTGGTGTGATTCACCCAAAGCTTCCACCTCCCCCAGACCCACCCCATTACACTCCTCTCCCTCCAATACTAGAAACAGGCTGGGCCTTGGGGTGCCTGGATCCTGCTGATACCAGACATGGCCCAGTGAGAAACAGGCCCCAATTTCTATCCGGGCGGATGATTAGCCCCGGGACAAACCACCCAGGTCAGGGGGATTCTCCATTGTCTGACAGCATCAGAGCCAGGCTGGAGGCCTCCTGGGAGCGGCTTTAGCCCCACACAAGCCATTGGTTCAATCAGGGGGCTAGGGGAGTCGTTGAGCTGGCCAGGTCAGACTGGCTGAGCTAAAGGTCCCTCCTGGGCCTGGAAGCCAATGATCAGGGGCTGTTTGTGTTTCTCTTGCCCTGCAGGGGAGTTGGATGGAGCCAGATGCTGCAGGACCAGAGAGCGAGTGGCTGCTGCTCAGCAGGGGAAGGAAGGGGAGTCTGCACACACAGTCCAGCTGCACTCTCAGAAGAGCCGACAGCACCCTGAGCATCTACAGAGATGCCTGGGCAGACACCTTCCCCCCAGCAGTGAGCTCTACCCAGCCTGACCCTCGCACACTGGGGTGTGTCTGGCCCAGCCGGGGTCGCTGTGCTTGGCACTTTTGGGAGCAGGGCCTGCCTCTTGCTCACCACTCCCCTTTGCTTGGAACCAGCAAAGCTCTGACTGCGTCAGCCCAGGCCTCACTCCAGGCCCCCAGAAGCAGCAGCTCCCCCGAAAGAGGAAGCCCGGGGAGGCCTGGCTGTGTGCTCGGCAGCCCCTTGCCTGGTTGCCAATTTGATCAGCCTGGGATGAGAGTGGCTTGCTGCCTGGTGGGTGAGGTGGGGCAGGGGGAGGCACTATCATGCTGTGTACATTGATAGTGGGGGGTGGGCACAATGTCGAGATTCAGGTGCCCCCCAAACATCTCCAGCCACTCTCAGCCCCCACTGGGCAGGCCCCCATCTTGCACTCAGTTTCCCCTCCCAGAAAGCAGTGCCCTCTCCCTGCACTGTCCAGCTGTTGCTCCTGACTTTCCCCGAAGGGCGCAGCTGGCCCGGTCTCCGAGGTCACTGGACTGGCTTGGCTCTGCCAGTTGCCCCGCAGGGAGGAAATCCAGTGGTACCAGGCTGTGACCATGTGTGGGGCCGGCTGTGAGTCAACAGGAAACACACTTGCAGGAATGGGGCAGGCCCAGCCCAGCCGCATGGCCCTGGATACCAAAGCCCCCCAAATGGGGGCTTCTGAACAATAGCCACCCCTTGGTCTGTGTTCCCTGTAAGCTGAGTGCTTGGCCAGCCACCCAGGAGAGGTTCAAATGCTGCCCAGCTGATTAACAGAGCACCCACAGCAGGCAGCCTGTGTTTCTGCCTGTCGTGCACATCTACATATGCCTTGGTGCACATCACAACATTTATTCTGCACATAAATGGAAAAATTAGAAGGAAAACTGTCCATGGCCCTGGTTAATCCCCCAGGTCCCTGTGTAAAGCCTGAACAAACTCCAGGGCAGACACCCATCCCCATGGGCCAGTGCTCACCACTTGGAAGTTGGCAGGTGCAGAATTTGTCTGGCTCTGTTGACTTGGCTGAGCTACCTCTCCAAATATAGGTGTCAAATATAGAAGTGTTTGCTGATGGCAGCTGGGATTAATCCTGTCGGAGATTCCCAAGTGTGAGCCTGTGCAGGACACAAACTCTGTCACTCTTCTCCCTGAGACATCAGGAAACTATCACCAAAGTATGGGAAAATCGTTATCCCCCGCCCTCCCCCACACTCCCTGGGGAAACATGAAGAGTCCAGTGGGCACCTGTCACATCAGGACTATTTCTGAGAAAATTCTCCCAGGAAGATCCCCCTTTCCCAGCAGCTATAGCGGGGCTATTGCACAAGCCTTGTGTCAAAGTAACATGGCTGGGTGCTCCTCTGTGCCCGCTCTGGGTGATCTTTCAGGCCTTCCCCTCTCTGAGACCAGCCCTGGGCTATAGACCCTGTGAACTGGCCGAACTGACCCCCAGCAGCTCTGACTGGACTCAGTGCCTCTGGTTCCACCCATGAGAGCTGTGACCAGCCATGACTGCAGTGACCCAAACAGCTTCCTACCCAAAGCCTTGTTTGAGCTCAGCAGAGCTCAGCAGCAGGCACCAGGCCCAGCCAGAGAACAGGGCTTCACACAGGCAAGGGGTCCCCACACATCTGCCTTATCCCTAAACCTAGGCAGCCTGTCCTGCCGCAGGCCCTCTCCTCTGGGGCTGGGGCCATCAATCCCCACAGAGTCTGCCTGGTAGCCCCCCTTCCCAACCTTCAGGGCATCTGTCAATACAGCCTGAGGTCTCTGTTTCCTCACATGCCCCTAAGCCTGTACTTGTCCTCGGTGCTCTGCCCCTACGCCCAGGCCTTCACTGCCCATCCCTGCCTGTCCCAGTCCCTCCTCCCCTTTCCACCACCCCTCCCTCTCCACAGGTCCCACTGCTTGTCCCAGCCCTCCCCTTCTCCATCCTCCTGCCCCAAGACACTGGCCATGCCCCTTCTAGATGCCCCTCCTGCCCTTTTCCTCGTGGTGGTGGCTTGAGGAGAGCAGGGACATGGGGAGCAGCAGGCAGGGACTGAGAGGGATGGGGACTGAGCAGGGGAGGGGTGTGGATGGTGCTGTGGGTGGGTGGAAGAGGGGGGACAGGCAACTACCATCCACCAGCTTCACTCCCTGCTGCGCCTTGTGGTCATGCAGTGACCCCCGCACAACTGCCAGAGCAGACAAAGTTCAGAGGTTATTACAGGGCAGCTTCAGTGACTGTTGATTGCACCGTGATTGTAGTTTGTTCCCCAAATACCCACCTGCCCCCCTACACTGGGACTCCGATTGCCGGCTGATGACGGGTGAAAATGGTAACGGTGGGTTGGGTGGTGTCTGCACCAGGGGAAAGGTGTTTCGCACTGTAACACCCCCCTGGGGTTCACCTCCACATGCAACAGGGAAATAAAATGCCTGTGGCCCCAAGACAGCCTTGTCTCCACTGGGATCTGACACTGAGAGCGCTGCCTGGCCCAGCCAGCTCATCTCACACAGGGCTTCTACCACTCCTCCCCCCCCCCCCACCATTTGCTGTTGGGTCCCAGCATGGCCTGCACTAAACCAGCAGCCAGGCCTAGGGTTTTAATGCCGCACCCCCTGCAGTAAACCCCGCATGGCACACAAGAGCCCTGGGATCACACGTTACAGCTCCACACCACAATCACAGGATACAAATTTCATTTCACTCTCAAATCCAAAGCTGAGACTCTCCCCCAATCCCAGGATTCCAGGAGCTGGGGCTTTAAGGGAACAGCAAACACCATGAGACCTGGCAACACTGCAGTAGGTAGGCTGATCCCCTCCTGGACCCCATTCCCCACTACAATTTCCAACAGTATCTGAACTTCCCCACGTCCTTGTTCCGAGAAGCTTCAGTAACGTCCCTGCTCCCAAGGAAGCTATGGAGTGGATGACACACAGGGGGCCTGATCCTGCAGCCCACTCGCACCGCCTGAGGCTGGCAGGAGTAATGTGTGTCTGTCTGCAATGGGAGAGTGTCAGTGTCACTGTGAGACCCTTCCCCTCTGCATCCCCCGACCGGTGTGAGTGGAATTTCCTTCACTGAACAGTCACCTTAATGCAGTTCCCTCCAGTTAGCACATTGCGATATAGGAAGGGGCGAAGCAAAGCAGTATAACCAATCACTGCTGTTTTTCTTTGCGTTCTGCAGGGGAAACTGCTGACATGTCGCCATTTCCCCACTTTCCCTGTGGGACGAGGCTCTTTCCCAGGTGTCAGTATTTGGATCCGATTCCCTTGTTGTACTTCTTGGCCCTGGTCAGGTCCAGAGATCCCTCAGGAATCAAGTTTTGGGTGGTGTTCTCACACAATTCTCTTTGCCACAGGAGGGTCCAGCAAGGGGCAATTCAGGCCTGCGGGTTCTGGGGGTCATGTTGGACTTTTTTGCTAACCTCAGACATGGTGAGTTCCAGGTGTTTCCAGCCTTGTTCAGGGTGAAAGAACCTGGGGAGAGAAACCAAAATAATCCCTTTAGCCACTAGTCAGCAGGGAAACCCTTGCTCCCATGGGACATGGATTCCAGCCAGAGGGAAGGGCTGAGAACTAGGCATTGGGGTGGCCAGTGGCCCAGCTAGCCTGGATCCAGCTGTGGCCTCCAGGAAACTCCAGGGCTGTGAATCAGCCTGGCCCCTGAGCTGGTGGGGGAGAGGGGAGGGAAACTGGGAGTGGGGCACTGGGCTCCTTGCAGCCTCTCACTCCCCCCTGCACAAGATCTGTCCCTGAGTGGCATTAAGGGTCCCAGGGCCCATGGAGGTGAAGACTGCAGGCTGTGGGGGGGAGAGGCCGATGATGGGGTGGGGATGGGTCATTGCTGAAGGGCCAAAGGGAGATGGGGGGGCATCAGGACTGAGTGGGGTTGTGAGCAGTGTGCCCTGTAATTTGTGGGCTTGTGTGGTCTCTCCGGGGAGATTCCAATGCTGCTTAGGTGATTAGCAGAGCACCCCCTGCTAGAGTTTTTGTTTCTAGTGGTGGTACACAATCACACATGTATCAATGCACACATACAAATTATTCCACACATGAGCAGAACAATCTACATGTGGATAGTAAAGATTAGAGGGAACATTGGGGCTATGTCTAGACTGCAAGCTTCAAAACTTTTCCAGAAGAGATCTTCTGAAAAAACTTCTTCCGAAAGAGCATCCACACTGCAAAAGCACATCGAAAAAGTGATCTGCTTTTTTGAAAGAGAGTGTCCACACTGAATGGATGCTTTCTCCCTGTAAGCTGTGATTGCTCTGGACAGTGTCCACCAGGGCACCTGGGATTTTTCCTCTTCCCCCTTCTGCTGAAAGAACTCTCTTTCCCTGTCCACACATGGCTTTTTTCAAAAGAGCTTTCAGAAAAAGGCTTCTTCCTCATAGAATGAGGATTACCAATGCCGGAAAAACCCGGCTGTTCTTTCAATTTTCTTTCGAAAGAATGTGATTAGAGTGTGGACCGTAACTCAAGTTTTGTTAGAAAAACAATCATTTTTCTGAAAAAAATTCTGTAGTGTAGACATACCTGGGTTGTGAGGGAGCTTCCTGGGGGTGGGATTTACAGCTCAGGGCAGCATGCTCAGGGCCATTCACAACATCCAGCTCCCACACTGCAGCCAGTGCCCGCCCTGCCTCCAGAGCCATGCCATCTATAGGATGGTTCAGGACGGCCACCCCTCAGCCCATGCTCTGAGGGGTCTTGCAGTGGCTACCTCAATCGTCCAATAGGGTAGTCTGGGGGATTACCTGGGGGGGGGACCTGGCACGGTGCAGCAGTAGGGGTTGCCCGTCCCCCCCACTCACCATGAAAGTGGGATCCAGAGCTACCTGGCAGCCTGCTTTGCTTCATTCCCCCCACCCCACCCTCTCCCAGCCCTCTGCGCTTGGCTTCACTGTGGCAGAGGGAGTGGGGGGCTGGCTAGCCCAGCTGGGAAGCTCCCTTCTAGCTGCAGGGCAGATGAACCCAATGAGCCAAGGGTTCCAGAACTGACAGCACAGGTCAGACTAACCTGCTATTAATGAACAGCAGGCAAGGTCCCAGCTCAGCCCCAAAAGAGAGAGCCCATTTCCCCTGCCCCTGCCCCAGCTGCTGGCACTTCTGGGAATGAGGGAAGGGAGTGTCACACCAGCCTTCAACTTCCTGAAGGGAGGTTCCAAAGAGGATGGAGAGAGGCTGTTCTCAGTAGTGACAGATGGAAGAACAAGGAGCAATGGTCTGAAGTTGCGGCAGGAGAGGTCCAGGTTGGATATTAGGAAAAACTATTTCACTAAGAGAGTGGTGAAGCACTGGAATGGGTTAGCTAGGGAAGTAGTGGAGTCTCCATCCCTAGAGATGTTTAAGTCTCGGCTTGACAAAGCCCTGGCTCGGTTAATTTAGTTGGGATTGGTCCAGGGGCTGGACTTGATGACCTCCTGAGGTCTCTTCCAGCTCTATGGTTCTATGATTCTAGAACAGGTATCCCACAGAGAGGCCTGTGCTGCTGTGCCTGTTACCCAGCCTCAGATCTCCTATTACTGGGCTGTGTGGTCCCTTTGCGGCACTGATGCAGAAGTGTGTAACTCTGGGGGCAGGGGTTGGCAGGGCACAGATGCTCTGTTCAGTCGAGGCCCAGGTTTAGAGTAGAAGGCAGGAAAATATGACAGGAGTGAGGAGCTGAGGGAGCTGTGGATGGGGACTGAGGGATGCAACAGAGCTGTGACTGGGGGAGGAAGCCCAACCTGGGACAGCAGGAGCTGCAGGCAGTGGTGGTGTTTGTCCCATGGGTACCCCCACACAGCTCAATTCTGGGGTCCCTACCAGTGCCGTGACATGCATGGTGTGGGCAAGGACACCACATAGAGCCCTGGGCAGCACTGAGTCAGATGGAGCAGCTGATACCTGGCGGGTAAGATCTGGCTCTCAGGGAGCCCTTCGCTGCCTGGAGGTTCTCAGCATCAGGACCAGATTACGGTTTTGTGGGCCCCAAGGAGAGCAATGGTGCTAGGAGGCTGGCCCTTGGAGCAAGGATTCCCCCAAGAGCAGTGGGGCACAGCAGGGGCAGCCCCACTCCATCCAGTATGAGAGCACTGTTCATAAACTGGCAATTGCCTGGTGTGCGCTGGCCCATCCAGCCCTGTGCTGCCAGCATGCTCCTTCCCTGTGGGGGTGGGTCCATGCTGTGCCACGCAGAACTCCCACCCAACACCCCATCCAGCACCCCCTGGACCCGTTATGCCCAGCACCCACTCACAAATGTACAGAGCTCTAGACACCACCACCCCTGTCCCTCGAGACCCCAGCCAGCTACCCGCTTGGTGCTGATGGTGCTTGCAGTGAAGGAGGCATTTCCTTGCATGAGCTGGAGGGGTGGGGAGGCAGCCTCCAACTTCATTAGCCTGCTGCTTCTGCAGGGTCAGGGGGAGGCAGGCTCTGCCCCCGAAGAGACCCCAGAAGCAGACAGTTGTCAGACAGGAGCAGCAGCCCCTAAGGGCTCCTCTCCACCCCGGCTCCACTGGCAGCTGAGGCCAAAAGGAGCAAGCAGCGGGCAGGGGAGGAGCTGGCACATGGGGCCAGGGCAGAGAGAAGCCCTGGGCCAGGCAACTGAGAGGAGCTAGTGGTTGCAGGGGGAGGCAGATACTGGGGAGGGGGGTTAGAAAGGACCCATCACTAGAGGAGTGAGCTAGGCTGGGCCCCTGTTGAGGCCCAGTGCCATGGTGCAGTGGTGCCATTGTAGACCTGGTACCACCCTGCGATTGTGGGGGTGCAGGTGCCTCATGTGAGCACTGGCTGCAGGTGAGGGCACAGGCAGAGCTGTAGGTCTGGAGGGCTCAGGGTTGGGCTATCCTGGGGGCTGCAGGGGGGCACTGAGGGGCCCAGCAGAGCTGTGGGCATGCAAGGAGCCCAGCATAGGGCAATGGGGATTTTGTAAGTCAGCATCGGGACATGGCCCCAGAACTGCCTGGAGGAAGTTTGCCCTGCCCTAGTCCCTGCTGTTTCTCAGGCACCATGGCCCCTTTCTGCTTGGTAGGGAGCCTAATGAAACCTGAGCTGCAGACCTGACCTTGATTGTTTCCTGGGGATGGGGGACGATCATAAAGGTTCTGATATCCACACAAACTACATGTGGTGATTTGCCCATCGCATTACAGTGAGAAAGCCCAGACATACGGTTACTAGGGCCTGGCCAAGTTCCTGATCCCAAGAAAGAACTGGTCATTCACCCTGTGCAGTAACTGGCTCTTCGGGAGTGTTCCTACAGGTGTCCCCACGATCCACCCTCCATCCCTGCTGTGTTAGGGTTATCTGTTAGGAAGCTACACAGCAAAGGAACAGATAGGCTATGTCTACACTGCAGGCTTCTTGCACAAGAGCGGCTGTTCTTGAGCAAAAAAGAGCTCTTGCACAAAAAGGCTAGTGTGGGCAGGAATAGGGGTTTCTTGCGCAAGAAACTCCTAGGGCTAAAATGGCCATCAGAGCTTTCTTGTGCAAGAGAGTGTCTATACTGCCATGGACACTCTTGCTCAAAAGCACATCTCTTGCACAAAAGCGCATGGCAGTGTGGACATGATCTTGCGCAAAAAGTTCTTTCGCAAGAAGCCTGCAGTGTAGACGTAGCCATAGGCTACATCTACATTGTGCATTGTTGTGCAATAAGATATGAAAATGAGGCATGGGGATGAATATTACTGTGACTCATTTGCATACCTAATGAGCCGCCATGTTTGCGGCACAGGCTTTTGCGCAAGAAGGAGTTGCCTACACTGCCCCTTTTTGCGCAAAAATACCCCTCTTGTACAGGAGCCGTTCTTCCTGAAAATAAGCAGCAGAACAGCTCTGCGCAAGGGGTTTTTTTTTGTGCAAGAAGGAGCAGTGTAGACAGCTCCTTCTTGCACAAAAGCCTGTGCTGCAAAATGGCAGCTCATTAGGTATGCAAATGAGTCACAGCGATATTCATCCCCATGCCTCATTTGCATCTCTTATTGCACAACAATGCACAGTGTAGACGTAGCCATAGTGTTTCACACAAGCAGTGCTAACAATGGCAGAGGACATGAGGTTCACTAGCATTCATGGGCTGAACAGACAGTGCTAGGAAAAATCTTCCACCCATGGAGAACCCATAGGGACACTAACACAAGAACTACTTCTCTTTTGCCTTCTTCTCCTCCTTCTTCTTCTCTTTCTCCTTCTTCTCCTCCTCCTTTTTCTTCTTCTCCTGCTCCTTCTTCTCTTTCTCCTGCTCCTCCTCCTTCTTCTTCTTCTCTTGCTCCTTCTTCTCTTTCTCCTTCTTCTCCTCCTCCTTCTGCTTCTTCTCCTCCTCCTTCTGCTTCTCTTTCTCCTTCTTCTCCTCCTCCTTCTTCTTCTCTTTCTCCTTCTTCTCCTCCTCCTTCTGCTTCTTCTCTTGCTCCTTCTTCTCTTTCTCCCTCTTTTCCTGCTCCTTCTTTTCTTTTTCCTTCTTCTCCTTCTCATCCTTCTTCTTCTCCTCTTTCTCCTGCTTCTCCTCTTCCTTATTCTCCTCCTGCTTCTCTTCTTTCTCCTTATTCTCTCCCTGCCTTTTCTCCTCTTTCTCCTTATTTTCCTCCTGCTTCTCCACTTTCTTATTCTCCTGCTTTTTCTCCTCTTTCTTCTTGTCCTGCTTCTTCTCTTTCTCCTTCTTGCCCTGCTTCTTCTGAGACTCTGAAATGGGGAACAGAAAAGAATTAGACCAAGAGACAACATGCTCAGTGATGTGTGTGCCCCAGAAGGACTGGGGTTAATGACAGACACTCCCAGCCACACTCCCAGCCCCAGGAACCAGCAGCTTTCACAGCAACGGGGCTGGCAGTTTGCGATAGACACAAAAAGGCAGGAGTCCTGGGATTTGCAGAGCATCTCACCTTGCTGGAGAGAGGGGTCTGGATTGAGACACAGCTCTGACATTCTCAGCCCTTCTGTTTACGGGGAATTCCTTGTCCATGTAACTAGCAGCTCTGCAGCCCCCTGGAGCATCAAAGCTCCACACTCCAGGGCTAAGTAAGGGATGGACGTGCTGATGACTGGAGCTCACAGCTGGGATCTGCCCTTGGCTACAAAGCATGGAAACATGAACCATGTTCTGGGACATGGCCCAGAAGAGTCTGCAGTGCCGCAGTCACCTAGAGAAAGTGGCTGGCTCCCTTCCCTGCATCAGAACAAAGTTGACTGGCACTGGCCAGACAAAGGCAGGTGACCCCATGTGTCTATCCAGACAGGAGAGCAGCCACCCTGTGTCTGCTGCAGGGAACTTCCAGCGCTGCTGTGGGACTGGGGTGTCTGTAAAGTGACTCTGATTTCCACGTGAACTCTACACTCAGCCCAGCCCTGTGGTGTAGGAACTGCTGGATCAGCTCAGCACCGTGTGGCTGGGAGCTTCGGCTCGGATGCTGTACTGGGGAGGTGGGTGAACTTACCATTTATCACACACAACCTCTGGCACTCTGGGGAGAGAGGAAAAGGGGACAATTGTGAGTCCAGCCTGGGCCAGTCCAAGCACAGTCACACGGGGCTTTTCTATGCTGTGGGCACAGCTACACTGCCACTGGGACGGAGCTTCCCAGGTTGGGCAGGCAGATGTGAGCTGGAGCCGCTGTGCTAAAAGCCACAGAGCAGCCAGGGGTAGCAGGTGCTGCAGATTGGGCTGGCTGCTCAAGTCCAAACCACCTGGGCCCCAGGGCATGTACCTGAGCAGCAGACTCAGACACTGTCCCTGCTGCCCGCCCCCCCAGCCTCCACACACACACGGCTATTTCTCATGTGCTACCATAACACAGCTAGTGCATCTTGCTGACCATGCTGGCACGTTCACTCCCAGGTCTAGCGTGTGAGACAAGGGTCTCAGATCTGACAGCATGGCAGGGAAAACTGTTGTTAATGAACAACAGACGAGGCCTCAGCTCAGCCCCTAAGCAGAGCCCATGGGGCAGCTCCCCCCAAACTTGCTCACAGCACAGCTGGGAACGAGGGATAGGAGCATCACACCAGGACATGTATCCCATACAGGCCTGCACTGATGCGCCTGTGACCCGGTCTCAGGCCTCCTATTTCTGTGCCGTGCAATCCCGCTGTGATGCTGGTCTGCACACGTGTGTGGCTCTAGGGTCAGTGGCTGGCAGGAGCTGAGCTGGGGAAGGGCTTTGAGGGGCTGTGGGGCCTTGGATTGACTCTCCACACTAAGTGCTGTGGGGTCGGGTCTCCTCTGAGTTCCTAGTGTAACCATGTGGGTGGGCCCATCAATGTGCACCTCACAAAGCCCACACAGGCCTGGGTATGAGCCTGACAATGCTCTGCCCCCGTCCAGACCCATCCTCCCTTCAGCTAACCCTGGCTCCCAGACCAGGCAGGCTTCTTTCTAGGGAGCCTGCTGGGCCTGTGCCCGCACAGCAGGGGGAGGGCCCTGGCATGGTGACCGTGCCACCTGTGGGCAGTGAGGTGGGTTGGCCAGGCACTGGGGCTGGTGGCTTGATCAAGGGGGCTTTCAGGGGTGAGGGGTCAGCTGGGGATCAGACTGCATGGCACAACCCAGGGAGACTGGGACTTGCCAACTGGGAGTCGAGTCCAGCAGCACAATGTGGGCTGAGATATGCCAGTTGGGGGATGGGCTTGGCAGCGCGGCCCAGGGTGACTGGGGCCTGTCAGCCAGGGGCTGGGTCTAGCAGCATGGCCTGGGCAGATGAGAAATGCTGGAAATGCCAGCCAGGGATTGTGCTGAGCCAGAGCTGTGCGTGTGGCAGCCCAGGGCTGGGCAGGGTTGGGCCCTGAGGGGAGCAGCAGAGCTGCATGTATGCAGGAAGCCCAGCCTTGGGGTAGCAGGGACTCTGAAGGTCACAGAGTAGATATATTCACAGAAGTGCATGGAGGATGTTTGTCCAGACCTTGAGCAAGTCCCCCTGATACATTTCAACTAATCCCCCTCATGAAGGATAACACTGAACTGAGAGCTGCAAACGTTGCAGACCTGGGTTATTCCCAGGGCTGGGGGGAGTTGATCATGTAGGTGAGTTAAGTTTACACGGTGCATGTGGTGAATTTTCTATTTGCTACAGCAGGGAAGCCCAGCATGGGCTCATGTCTACTATGGATTGTCCAAGTACCTAATTCCAGGGCTTCCTTCTCTTTATCCCGAGACACTGTAATAGGGAAGAGAAAAACATTAGAGGTAGAGACAGGCTCTGTGCCCCATAACAATTGGGGTTAGCTACAGACCCCACTGCCACACTGCTGCCCCAGTGCAGGTTCAATTGGAGCGGGGCTGGCAGTTAGAGATACGCACCAACAGACAGGAAACTCAGGATTGGCAAAGCATCTAACCCTGATGGCAGACGTGGGTCTGGATCCCAACATAGCTCTGACATTCCCAGCCCTTCTGTCTCAGAGGAATTGTCTGTGTTACTAACAGCCCTTCAGAGCATCAGAGCTCTGCACTCTGGATGTGCCTGGGGGGTAGACGGGCTGATGACTGGAGCTCAGAGCTGGGATCCGGCCTTGGCAACACAGCACGGAAACAAGAGCCGGGGTCCAGTCTCTTGCTCAGCTCAGTGTTCTGGGGAGTGGCCCAGCAGCACCCGCAGTGCCACAGGCATCCATAGAAAGTGACTGGCCCCTTCTCCTGCAGCAGAGCACTGAACTGACAAAGGCCAAGTGACACCAGGCTGTCTATCCAGACACAGGGGGTGGAACCATTTTATAGTGGGGGTGCTGAGTGCTACTGAGCCCAGCTGTAAACCCTGTGTATAATGGAAACCACTTGTAGGCAGGGAGTGCTGCAGCAGCCCCCACGCCCCTAGTTCCAGCACCTATGCAGACGGAAGAGCAGGTAGCCCTGCGGCTGCTGCAGAGACCTCCCGGTGCTGCTGTGGGGCTGAGTGACTACTGTGACTGATTTCAGCCTGCTCTGATCAGCCCAGCCCTGTGGTCTCAGTGCTCCTGGATCTGCTCGGCAGCATGTGTGGCTGGGAACCTCTGCCCAGGGAGGCAAATGGACTTACCCAACTTCTGACGCAGCTCCTGGCACTCTGGGGAGAGAAGAAAAGGAGACCCACATGGGTTCAATGCGGGTTGTTGTGAGGAGAGTAGGTGCAGCTGTTCCAAGCACTGGCTACATCTGCACTGCAGTTGGGTGGGAGCTTCCCAGTCCGGGGAGGCAGGCGGGTGCCAGGTCTGCGCGACTCAGGGAGCCAGAAGCAGCAGCTTGGGCGAGCGGCTCCAGTACCAACCCACTCACACACCTTGGGTAGATATTCACGTGGCTGCCCTGAGTCACTCCCCTGAGCCCCACCACACTCCTGCTGTAAGTGCACCGGCTCAAGCAGAGCGAGGTGTGTCTAGCTCTCCAAGATGGGACACTCGCTCCCAGCTGCAGGACAGACGTGCCAATGAGCCAAGGGTCTCAGGACTGACAGGCAGGCCCACCGACCCAGAAGCACATGATCCCAAACCGCACCCCAAAGCCCACACTTCAGCCAGACCCTGCACCTCCTCCCGCACTCTGAATACCGCAGCCCCAGCCCAGTGAAAGTGAGTTAAGTTGGGGGAGGGGGAGAATGGGGATGGGGCCTCAGAGGAAGGGTGGCAAAGGGGGCAGGCCCTCAGAGAAGGGGTGGGGTACGGGTGTTTGGTTTTGTGCAACTGGAAACTGGCAATCCTGCTCAGAGGAGCCCACATTACCACTGGGGCAGCACCCCCCCCCCCCACCATTGATGGCACTGCTAGGAATGAGGGAGGGGATCATCACACCAGAATATGTAGCAAGCACATAGAGAGAGGCCTGCCCTGCTACAGCCTCAGCTCTCTTATTTCTGTGCTGTGCAGTCTCTGTTTGGTGTGATCTGCATGGGTGTGTGATTCTACTGCTGGGATATGTAAAATGAATAGGGGTCTGGGATGGTGGGAAGGAGTTCAGCCACACCAGGCATTACCCTTGAACATGCTCTTGCCCTTAATTTTTGCAGCCTAGAAAATCAGATAAGCAAGCAGCTGCTCTATTTTGTTGTGTCTTTTGCTTATCCTCATTGGCTCTGTATAAAATGTCCTCAGGGTTACATTTCTTGTAATTTCTGTAACCTGCTGATTTAGAAAGTTTGTGATGTTTGTAGAAAAGTGTTGCTTTAAATAGAAATTCTGTAAATAGTAATTAGGGGTGGGTATAATTGTATTCAGTATTTGCTTATTAATATTCACTTGTTTAAAATGAATATTAAAATAAGCACTAAATAAGGTTTTAGGGAAAGTAGTGATAGACGTGTGAATTAACACACTAAAATAGACAAAAGGGTATAATTGGTGCCAGGTTGTTGCCACTCAGACATTGTGTTGAATGTCCGATGTAAAAGTGCATGGACAGTAAAGCAGTTCCATTGACCCCATCCACTCCTGGGTCTCCTGTTTCTTCTCTAACATCTACGGTCAGTGGGTGGCAGGGACTCCACTGGGGAAGGGCCCTGTGGGGCTGGGTGATCCTGAATTTACTGTGCACTCCTTGAGACAAAGGGTCAGATCCTGTCCTGGGTCTCATGGGAACTCTGTGGGCTGTGGGTCCCATAAGAAAGTGCCTCCCTGAGCAGATAGGGTATGTCTACACTACCACCCTAGTTCGAACTAGGGTGGTTAATGTAGGCATTCGAAGTTGCAAATGAAGCCCGGGATTTAAATATCCCGGGCTTCATTTGCATCTTGCCGGGCGGGCGCCATTTTTAAATCCCCTTAGGTCGAACTCCGTGCCCGCGGCTACACGCGGCACGGAGTAGGTAGTTCGAATTAGGATCTCTAATTCGAACTACCGTTACTCCTCGTGGAACGAGGTGTACCGGTAGTTCGAATTAGAGATCCTAATTCGAACTACCTACTCCGTGCCGCGTGTAGCCGCGGGCACGGAGTTCGACCTAAGGGGATTTAAAAATGGCGCCCGCCCGGCAAGATGCAAATGAAGCCCGGGATATTTAAATCCCGGGCTTCATTTGCAACTTCGAATGCCTACATTAACCACCCTAGTTCGAACTAGGGTGGTAGTGTAGACATACCCATACAGAGTGCACCAGGGTTTGTATCTATGCTCATTTGAGGCCCCCGCCTAGGGCAGGAGAATGGAGGCTGGGAAGGAACAGAACTGGAGAGTTTAGGGTTGGGATAGCAGGGAGGGCTGGGGAGTAATGGGCACCAGCCAGGGACTGATGTGACCACCAGAGCTGTGCACACAGGGTGCTCAGAACGTGGGTACTTCACAGATGAGAATTGCGATGCATCCCCAGAGGAGCCTGGAGGAAGTTTTCCCAGCCCCTGGTGCAGGGCTTCTCTATCCAGCCCTTTTTCATACTAGAAGGGGTGTGAGCTGCAGCACGCAGCAAAGTGCTGCTCTATAAGTGGCCTGTGTGAATGAAGCTGGTGATCACTAAATGGTACCTAGTTCACATGAACTACATTAACTAGGCTTAGCCAAGTACCTGATTCCAATGTCAACCTCTTAGCATCTGAAATAGGGAGGAGAAAAGTGTTAGAGACAGAAACAGCTGTCGTGTGATGGTCTGGGCATCGTAGCTCCTGGGGTTAGTTGCAGACACTCCACAGCACCAATGCAGGAACCAGCAGCTTTGTCATGAGCCAGACAGTCCTTTACTAAAGTCACCAACATGCAAAGCATCTAACTGTGATGGCAGCCATGGGTCTGGATCCTGATACAGTGCTGCCATTTTCAACCCTTCCATCTCAGGGGAATTCCTGGGCTTTGTTCCTAACAGCCCTTTGGGGCATCGGAGCTCCACACTCCAGGTGTAACTAGGGATGGATGTGCAGATGATGGGAGCTCTGGCCTTGGCAGCACAGCATGGAAATGTGAGTCTGAGCCCAGTCCCTTGTTCATCTCCTTGCACTGCCGCAGCCATCGAGAGAAAGCAACTAGCCCTTTTCTCCTGCATCGAACAATGTGACTCATGCGGGACTGTCAAAAGCCAGGTCACCTCTGTGGTATAACCAGACCGGAGAGCAGGTAACCCTGTGGCTCCTGCAGAGAGCTCACAGCACTGCTGTGACTGGGGGAAGTAACGACACAGATTTTGGCTGAAACATTTCACTCAGCCCTGCCCTGCGGTGTCGGTGCTTCTGTCTCTGTTCTGCACCATGTGTGGATGGGAGCCTCTGCCCAGGGGCTCTCCTGGACAGTTGATGAACTTACCGAGCAACTGCTGCAACTGCTGGCATTCTGGGGAGAGAAGAAAAGGAGACCATTGTGAGTTCAATATGGGCCGTTCCAAACTCTGGGTGCGTCTACACTGTCCCTGGGGGCAAGTGTCCCAGTTTGGGCAGGCAGACACACGCGAGCTCTGCTAGAGCTAATGAGCACTTTGTAGCAGGGTAGCCGGTGGTGGCAGGTGCAGCAGCTTGAACTAGCTTCTCAACTACAAACCTACTCACAGCCCCTGGGTAGGTTCTTAGGCAGCTGCCCTGAGCTACTGCCCCTGCTATTCCAGCCACAGTGCTACTGTCAGTGCACAAGCAGAGCTAGCCTGTGTCTGGCTACCCCAGCTGGGAAGCTCGCTCCCAGATGCAGTTTAGATGCACCCAATCAGCCCAGGGTCTCAGAACCACCAGCGCAAGTCAGACACATTGCCTGTGGGGGCAGCACCCTCTCCCGTGACAGATCTGCATAGAACGAGGGAAGGAAGCATCACCCCGGAATGTGTATCCCCTGCCCTGCTGCAGCCTGTCACCCCACCTTAGATCTCCTATTTGTGAGCCTGCAATCCCTGTGTGGTGCTGGTCTGCACAAGCATGTAGCTCTAGGGCAGGGGCTTAGTTGGGGAAGGGCCCTGTGGGGTTAGATGGTTCTGGATTCACTGCGCACCCCTAGATACAAGGTCAGGTCTGTCCCAGCTCTTGAGAGAACAGCGTGGGTTGTGTGGGCCACAGAGTGCACCTTGCAGAGCACAGTGGGGTTTGGCATCTCTGTTCCTTTGGGGCGCAGCCTGGACAAGGAGGGGAAAACAGGACAGGACTGGGGCTGGGCTTGCAGGGAAGCGGAGAGTGGGGACTGAGGGATGCTAGAGAGCTGGAGCTGGGGAGAGGAACCCTAGGCCTGGGCTAGCAAAGGGGCTGCAGACAGTGGCTATGTTTGCCTCATTGGAATCTGTGGGTGCATCTACACTGAAGTTGTAGCTCGAAATAAACTACACAACTTGGGCTATGCAAGTAGCATATCGTATTTTGAACTTATATCGAAACAACTTATTTCGAAATGTGGCACCGTCTACACAGAATTACCTCAAAATAACCCTCTATTCTGAAACATCCCTGACTCCTCGTGGAATGAGGGTTACAGGGATGTTGGAATAGCGAGCCCGTTATTCCAGAACCCCGAAACAGCTCCACAGTGTAGACGTGGCCTAAGTTCCCTGTAAGCTCAGCAGTGAGCTTGGCACAGAACAGACACTGAAAGAAGCTGCTCAGGCAGGGACCTGCAAGGAGGTGGGAGAGGGAGATTCTCAGGGCTCTTCCAGACTGTGACTGCCCCAGTGGCCCCCATCCAGCCCCAGGAGCCCCGACTCTGACTCCACCGTGGCTGGGGCAGTCGAGCCCTCATTCTGCTAGGGTCAGGGTAGCTGGGGCATGACCCCAACTTTGTCCCGACTGTGGTGGTCTGGCCCCACAGCTGCCATGGTGGCCCAAGTGCTGCTGTTAGGAGAGAGAGCTGGGGGAGCCTTCTCCCTTGTAGTAGTCCTGGAGCACTTTCCTTCACCCCATTTCCCCCAAAGCCAGCCCACTCCATAACCTGTTTCCCCAGCCAGTGCCCTCTCACCCCTGCCCTCCAACCTTTTGCTCCAGCCCTGAGACTGTCACACATGACCCCACCCCAGAGCCTGCTACATATTACCTCTATATTGTTGCACATAACAAAATTCATTCTACACATTTGTAGGAAAAATTAGAGGGAACATTGATGGTGACCCCATGGAAAGCTAGTCCGCACCAATCCATATTCTTTAAACTCTGGGTCGAATGATACATGATGGGAATGTGAACCTTCCAAGCATCATGGTTTGATTCCCAGGCCACAGGGAGATCATCATGCAGGTGACTAAGGTCCACACACCACATGTAGTGATATTTCTATCTCATTATAGGGTGAAAGCACAGATACACATTTACTGGGTATTTAGCCACTTACCTGCTTCCAAGGTCTTCTTCCCAGTCTCTGAAATGGGGAAGAGAAAAGCATTAGACCCACAGACACATGGGCTATGTCTACATCACGGCTTCTTGCGCAAGAACATCATGCTCAAGGGTTCTTGTGCAAGAAGTCTTGCACAAGAAAACGTCCACACTGCCATGTGTGAGCTGTGCTTTTGCGCAAGAGCGCGCATGGCAGTGTAGATGCTCTCTTGCGCAAGAAAGCTCTGATGGCCATTTTAGCCATAGGGCTTTCTTGCGCAAGAAATCCCTGCCGAGTGTCCACACTGCCCTCTTGCGCAAGAATTCTTGCGCAAGAGGGCTTACACCTGTTAAAAAAGAGCGTAGCTCTTGCGCAAGAAGCCCTCTCTTACCACGCCGTACTGTAAACTTCCTTGCGTAAGAGAGGGCAGGCAGTGTGGACGCTCTGCAGATTCTTGCGCAAGAATGGCCATACTTGCACAAGAAGCCGCGAGTGTAGACATAGCCATACTGTGTGATGCTGCACACTCCCTAACAACTGGGCTTAGTCACAGGCATTCCAAACCCACATTCCCAGACCCAAGTGCAAATGCACTTCTTAGCCTTTCTACACACATATTTGCACCAGTGTAACTAATTAGGTTTCTAAACACACCTTGGCTACATCTACACTGCAGGCTTTTTGCACAAGAAAGGCTGTTTTTTCACAAAAAGTTGTGGACCAGCTACACTGCACGCACATTCTTGCACAAGTAAATTTACAGTAAAGCATCAGAAAAGAGGGCTTCTTGCGCAAGAGTTATTCCTCTCCCTATGAGGAATAAACCCTCTTGCGCAAGAAGGCAGTGTGGACAGGCAGCAGAGTTATTTTGCGTAAGAAACCCCTATTGCTAAAATGGCCATCAGAGCTTTCTTGCGCAAGAAAGCATCCACACTGCCATGGACGCTCTTGTGCAAAAGCACATGGCAATGTGGACGCACTCTTGCACAAGACCTTTTGCACAAGAACTCTTGTGCAAAACAGTTCTTGTGCAAGAAGCCTGCAGTGTAGATGTAGCCCTTGAGTTAGACTGGGGCAGGGCAGTGCTTAGTGCAGGCTGTGTGTTGGTGCAGCAGGGCTAGTAGAGTCCTGGGCTGGGGTCAGTTACTCCACAGCGCCCCCTCTGGCTGGTTACATCATAGCACTGATTGCTAGGGGAGCCCTATTTTGCCTTCTCCAGCTACCAGTATAATGTCCACAAGAGGTCATGGCAGATGACAAAGGAGATGGAAGAGGGGGATCCTTGGGGCTCTTAGAATCACAGAATCCTAGGGCTGGAAGAGACCTCAGGAGGTCACTGAGTCCAGCCTCCTGCCCAAAACAAAACCAACCCCAACTAAATCATCCCATCCAGGGGTTTGACAAGCCAGGACTTTAAAACCTCTAGGGATGGAGATTCCACCACCTCCCTACGGAAATAGTTTTTTCTAGTCTCCAATCTAAACCTGCCCCACTGTAACTTGAAACCATTGCTCCTTGTTCTACCATCTGTCACTGAGAACAGGCTCTCTCCATCCTCTTTGGAACCCCCCTTCAGGAAGTTGAAGACTGCTATCAAATCCCCCCTTACTCTTCTCTTCTGCAGACTAAATAAGCCCAAATCTCTCGTATATCATGTGCTCCAGCCCCCTAATAATTCTGGTTACCCTCTGCTGGACCCTTTCCAATGCATCCACATCCTTTCTGCAGTGGGGGCCCAGAACTGGATGCAATACTTCAGATGTGGCCTCATCAGAGCAGCAAAAGGGGAATAATCATTTCCGTAGAGCTGCTGGCAATGCTCCTCCTAATGCACCCTAATATGCCATTAGCCTTCTTGGCTACAAGGGCACACTGTTGACTCATATCCAGCTTCTCATCCACTGTAATCCCCAGGTCCTTTTCTGCTGCTCTTTCAGGTTGTATTTACTGTGAGAACCCCAGTGATAGCATTCTCTCTCCCTTTTATCTGAGTATCTCTGCATGTGCCCAGCAGAACAGGTCAGCATCCCAACACAAACCAATATTGTTACTAAATATTGAAATTTCACAATGGAATAAATTAGATGTATGGGCTTAAAAACCAGTGCTACTGTGTCTATCAGCTTAGCTCAAGAGAGTGAAAGTCACAGATTCACAGAATTTCAGGCCAGACAGGGCCATTAGATCATCTCCTCTGACCATCTGTACAGCACAGGTCAGAAAATCACTCTCCATCCCCCTGCACTGAGCCCAGTAATGCAGGCTGGGGTACAGCAGCTCCCAGAAAAGTGCTCCATCTGGATCTGGTGCCATCAGGAGATGGAGAATTCACCACAGCTCTGGGAGCTTGTGCCAGTGGCTAGTCACCCCCTGTGCTCTGAACATTCAACAGTCACAGGGGTGGAATCAGCTCACAGAGAATCATTGACCTTGTCATAGTGTTTCCTTTAAGGAGACAGAGCCACTGAGGAATTGCCCAGGATTTGCAGGTCAGAATCTGACCCAGAGTTGTCGCAACAAACTCATCTGCCAGCTCCACCCACATGCTGGGAATCTCACAAGCACTGGCCTTTGCATATCCAGTGCAAGACACACATGTACCAACCTGTTACAGGGTGTCCCTGCTATAAGTCGCCCCTGTATACATCCGTTCTGCACTAAAGTCATTGACTCTTGTAGAAATTCCCATTACCCGTTCTTAAGTCATACACACACAAAAAAAACCCAATTTGCACAAATGGAAGTCAGACGTGGTGGGGGAGGGGGAAATTCCCCGCTTGAAGTTGTTTCGCTATAAGTCCAAGTGTTTTGGAACATATCTTGGACTTATAGCAAGGACAGCCTGTATCATAAGAGTGTGTGATAAACTGAGGGAAGTGAGGAATCACTAGGTAGACAAATCCACATTCCATCCCTTTCATTGCCCTGAGCCCACAGATAGCACCAGTCACAGAGCTCACACATCTCAACAGGCAGAGCACAAGTCAGCAGGAGACTTACCAAGAAGGAGCAGAGCCTCTTTTTTAGCAGGCTTCTTTTTTCGCTTCACTGTGGGACAGAGAATCAGACATTGTCATGAGACAGGGAAGGAAGGGGCCACACTGAGCAATTTTCTAATACAGGTGGGGTCGGTACCCCCAGTGTGTTTGTTAGTTTGGTTTATTTGCTAAAAACAACTCAAGGTAAATATATGAATAATAAGACACTGCCATGCCCCAGGTCAGGGCCCTCTAGAGCTGGGCTCTAAACATGTCAGTAACACAGCCCCATTACCTCTATATTCACGATATGCGTAAGCTCCAGCAGCAATGAGAACCAGAGTGAACAATACCCAGAATGCAGCCAGCCAGGGAGATGCCCGGGGGAAGACGTCACCTGGCAAACAGAGAGTGCAGAGTGTGAGGAACAAGGACCCATCCTGGAGCTGGAGAACAGGGTTTGGCACCTGGCCTGACAGCTGAGCCCTGGCTTAGGGACCCCAGAAATTCGTGAGAATGAAGGAAAGATCCCTTGGAACCTAGAAGCCAGTGCAGCATCAGTCCCAAGAACCAGGACTCTGCTTGTCCAAAATCTTTCCTGCTGCCACAAGCCAGCAGTTCCATGCCCAGCCCTGCCTGCACCAGCTGGCTGTTGGGATGGTCACTGTCACAAAGCTCCCAGTTCTCATGCACCTCATTCAATACAGAGAAGTTCAGCAGAGAACAATGTTTCTCTAGTTGGCCCCAGTGTGTTCTGAATTCATAGATTCATAGATGTTGAGGTCTGAAGCAGCCATTATGAGCATGTAGTCTGACTTCCTGCATTACCTGGGTCAGAGACCCTCCCCTAGTGATTTCAGTATTCCAGTCCAAGTGGATCTTATAGAAAGAGGTACCCAGTTTGTGTTGAAAGATTCCAGGTGATGGAAAATCCACCATTTCCCTAGGGCAAACAGAGAGCGCAGAGAACGCCTTCCCGCATCCCATGTTCCAATGATGGATTTCCCTCACTATTAAAATTTGCACCTTGTTTCTAGTCTGAATTTGTCTAGCTTCAGTTTCCAGCCACCAGATCTTATTCTGCCTTTGTTGGCTAGATAGGTTGTATAACTTAAGTTCCTTATGGCCTTTTCTATACTTATCAGATGATCGACACTCTGGAGATTGGTCTTTTGGGGTTTGATTTAGCAGATCTAGTAAAGACCTGCTAAATTGAATGTTGAGGGTGACCCCGATGACCTCGGTACTCCTAGGAGTCATGAGGAGTAAGGGAAATCAACAGGAAAGTTTCTCCCGCTGACCTCCCACTGTAGCCCCACCACCCCAAAAATCAATTTAAGATACATTGACTACAACTATGCAATTCTCATAGCTTGAGTTGCATATCTTAAATTAATTTTCTACCCCAGTGTAGACCTGATGTATGTTTCTGATTGTGAGGCAGATTTCCAGTCATGTAATCATTTCTGTAGCTATTTCTTGAGCACCTTCTAATTTTCCAGCATCCCATGTGAAAGTATGGACACCAGAACTGGACACGGTATCTTGCTAACATCATATGCAGAGGTGATGCCACCTCCTTTCTCCTGCTAAAATAGTTTCATTTATACACATAAGGGTTGTGTTCATTGTCCGAAGTCCAACATCACAATGGAAGCTCACATCCAAGTCCTTTTCAGAGTCACTGCTTTCCAGGATACAGTCTCCCATCTTGCAAGTGTATGACCTACACTCTGCTCATAGATGTGTGACCAGGCATTTGACCACGTTGAAATGTATGTGTGACAAAGTAGGAGGATTTTGGGGGCCTTCGTGTTAGTTGTGTGCATCTGTGATGGATGGGAGGGGTGCTGTCCTTTTCTAAACATTCCAGCATTCAGCAGCTAAGAGGTAGCTAGGAAATGTTAGCAGGGAGCCAGGGGAATCAATGAGAAGAAAACATTGAGATCTGAATTGAAAGGGAACCTGCCTGCTGCTTTTCTTTGGAATAGTTTAAACCAAGAGCCAGTGGGAAAAATGTCAAATTGAACAGGGCAGGGATAACAAGCCTAGAAAAGGAAAATCTGTGCCTAGAATGGGACTGGACCTTGGAAGTACAGATACGTGAGTACATAGGGAATGTTTATTTAGATACAATCAGGGTATAAGAACATAAGAACATAAGAATGGACGTACTGGGTCAGACCAAAGGTCCATCTAGCCCAGTATCCTGTCTGCCGACAGTGGCCAGCACCAGGTGCCCCAGAGAGGGTGGACCGAAGACAATGATCAAGCGATTTGTCTCCTGCCATCCCTCTCCAGCCTCTGACAAACAGAGGCCAAGGACACCATTTTATCCCCTGGCTAATAGCCTTTTATGGACCTAACCTCCATGAAATTATCTAGCTTCTCTTTAAACTCTATTATAGTCCTAGCTTTCACAGCCTCCTCTGGCAAGGAATTCCACAGGCTGACTACACGCTGTGTGAAGAAGAACTTTCTTTTATTAGTTTTAAACCTGCTACCCATTAATTTCATTGGTGTCCTCTAGTTCTTCTATTTAGGGAACTAATAAATAACTTTTCTTTATTGGCCCTCTCCACACCACTCATGATTTTATATACCTCTATCATATCCCCCCTCAGTCTCCTCTTTTCTAAACTAAAAAGTCCCAGTTGCCTTAACCTCTCTTCATATGGGACCCGTTCAGGAGTAGTATAGTCTTTGTACCATAACAGGAGTAGTATAGTCTTTGTTTGGTTGTTTGGTTTAATTCCTCTATGCTGAGTCCATGTGGTTTCCCCACATACACTGTAACTAAAGCTGAATCCCAAGGAAGCAATTCTCTGTGCTTTAATTGCTTTAATCTATTTTTTCTCAGTTGTTCTATAACACCTAGCAACTAAATATGCATTACCAAGTATATCTTTTTGTTTTATTAATAAAATTTCCTTTTTTAAGACTGACTTGATTCTTGTGTCCTGGAAGATAACAGAAGGTCTGTGTTTGCCTGCCTAAGACTTAGAGGTCAGTTATCAGAGGTTACGGTTTGATTTTTCAAGCTCTCTTATGGTAAAAGAGCTTGGGGTACCCCTTTGGAAGAAGTTCCCAAGTTATTTCTTCCTGGGTTCAAGAAGAAAGGTTGTTGGTTTTTTTCACTTGTATATTGGCAGCTATCACCCAAGGTCAGGGAATCTGTTACTTTGGGGATTTTTTTAAAAAAGAGAAGCCTTTAGGACATGTTTGAGGTTTCTTGTGAATCCCCAGCTTCTGCACTCGAAGTGTCAGAGTTGGGAACAGCCTTGACATCATCCATGACAGCATGCTGTCAGTGTGAACCCTCCTTAACAAGTGTTGTCATCACTCAACCAAGTCTGTGCTCTTTCTTATAAGTAACATCACGGTCTGCTGAAACAACATGCCACCCTGTCTGCTGGTGCAGCTGACACTGGAGCTCCAAGACCAACAAAAATAGCAGCAATAACAACTTCGCAGCTTTAACAACTCTCTGCAGTACTAACAACAACCTCTTCTGCCTAGACGCACTCACCGGAGAGGCAAATGGCTGATTGTTGCTGGGTTTCCACCAGGTCATGCCTCACTATGCAGCTGATGTCTCCACTGTTTTCCCTTTCAGTGACAGTGACATGACTCACAACACTGTACAGGCTCTCCCTTTCCTGAGTCACATTGGTCTTAATCTCCATCGCCAGTTTCTGCCAGTTCTTCCCAACCCACTGGAGTTCGGGTTTGGGGAACCAGCCTGAAGATCGACAGGCCAGTGCGATCCCCTGGTCCCGGGGGCCCAGCACATCAATGAACACTGGAGCCACAGCTGCAGAGAGAGAGAGAGAGAGTGTGTGTCAGGGAATCAGGTCTTTGGTTCAGGGTTATGTGTGGCAGGGGCACGAAGGGTCACATGCTTCTCCAAACACTGTGGGAGGGAGGGGCAATGGACTAGAAGGTGGCACAGAGTCATCCCATCCATTGGACAGTTTGGGGCAGCCACCACGAGCTCTGCACTTTGGGGGGGTGGCCCTGTGCGGCATAGGGTAGCCCCTGCAACTAGTGGGGTGGCCTTGCACCAGCAGCATGGACTGGGTCCACCCCTGAACTCACTAGCCGTGGCAGGAAATGGCCAATCTGACACCAGCTGCATTGCTTGGGGAGGAGGGAAGGGAGAAAGGGTGGACACACTCACCAGAGGCGAGAAGAGGAGTGACACGTCCAGGAGCTAGCAGCATGGATCAGACTGGGATCAGACTTTCTGCCACCATCAGTGAGTGTGGGGACGGGCCTGATCCCAGCCCATGCCACTCTTATGTTGGGTTTCTCTCTCCCTGTGCTGCACACAGACACCCTCCCCTCATTTGAAATCTCTCCCTAAAAGCACCCAAAGTCTCCACAGGAGACAGACTAGGAGCCACCAAACATGGGAGAGGATTTCAAACTACCTCAGGGCTCTGCTTTATCATGGGGGGGGGAGGGGGGAGGAGGGTGAACCTCATCTAGAGCCTGATGTGTCTGAACTGCCATGCTGGGGACTAGGTTTCTCAGGCCATGTCTTCAGTAAGTAGAAGATCAATGCTGCCACAATCAATCTTCCGGAGTTTGATTTAGTGGGTCTAGTTTTTGTTACCATCAGCCTCCCATTGAGAGGGCAGCAGGGAAACTCGATTCAAGGTACAGTGACTCCAGCTATGTAACTACCATAACAGGAGTAGCATATCTTGATTTGACCTTCCCTTTAGTGTAGACCTGGCCTTAGTGAGCTCAATAGGCAGAGACCGTCCCTTCCACTGCCCTTGTGCAGCACTGAATGTGGGGCCAGTGCCCAGGGAATAACAAACAATATCCGAGCCCTTGGACACTGCAGGAAAGGTTCCAGGGAGGCCAAATATAATCATCCCCTGAGCCGGGATTTGGGCAGAATGGGGACAAAGGTCCCCCCCTTCCCACAGCACTGACACGAGCATGAGAGCAGAGGGCCCCAGCTTTATGGCTCATTGAAAAGAGGACATTTAACGCAGCACTGAGCCTGTGAGCACCCCAATGGGACTGGAGTTGAGTGCGAAGGGAGAGCGCCCCCTACTGAGTCTTGCAGCACAGGACCATGCTGCCATGTGGGGCTCAGTCTGGGAACATCCTCAGTAGTAGGGGAGGCTCTGGCTGCCAACACAGCACTCCTAGAGCTCCATCTCACCTGCAACCTGTAGCTCAGTGATGGCTTCCTGGGTCCAGTCTGGGTTCTTCACGAGACACTGGTATTTCCCAGCATCTGCCACTTGAAGCTGTTTCAGCTTCAGGGAGATGTTCCCGCTGCTGAATTCCTGCAAGAACAGCTCCGTCCGGGTCTGGTAACCCTGCCCCGGCTGGTCCTTGGGACCCTTATCTGAGTACTCGTGAACTGAAATTAATCTTGTGTCAATTTTTTTCCACAGCACATCCATGTTCGGCACTCGGGTCGGAGGCGAGAGCTGACAGGGTAACACCACATCCCGGCCAAATACTCCCACCACGGGGTGTGAGGAGCCAGCCAGGGAGAATATCTCTGGAACAGACAAACCCAGGAGCAGACTGAGAGAGAGGGAAAAGGAGAGGGCATTGCTGAGCCAGGGCCCAGCCATACATGCACAGTGAGTGAGAAGAGAGAGTGTTACTGAACTAAACAATTTCCTTCACTCATGAGTCACGTGTAGCTCAACTGAGTTACTCTCTGGGCAAGTCTACACTATGGTGGCATAGCTGCTCTGGTGCATCTGGTGAGTATGCACTATGCCAACAGAGAGCAACATAAGTTATATCAACTTGGGCAATAGTGTAGACCTGCCTTCAGAGTGGACACAGGACAACATAGCTATGCCAGAGCTGTCACAAGTTAGTCCTCCAGTGCTATCCTACAATCCCCAGAAACTCCTCCAAAGGTGCTTGTCTTGCAACTTACCTCTTATTGGCCTCCACTGAAAGCTGCCTACCTGTTCAAAGCACCCTGCACAGCCCCATGGCACCCTGTTACAAGCTCTTTCCACTGCAAGCAATGTCTTTGATAAACCGATTTCAGAGTCACGTAGCCCTGCCATGGCTGCTGAGAGGCCACCTCAGAGGGCTGTTGCCTGGCCAAGGTATCAAGTCATTGATGGACCTTTGGGGCGACACACGGCCCTCTCATGGACTCAATACTCCAAGCAGAAACTGACTCAAATGGGCAGACAATGTTCTGGGCATCGGTGACTGGAGGAAATGAAGCATCTGAAGGTGATTTATGCCTACAGAACATCTGTGTCTGAAGGGTCTCTGGGCTCATCTGTCCCACTATGGGGCATGTAAAATAATTATTGCCCTGCTGCAGCACCTGATACTCTCTGTATGGCTATAGGTAGGGTGTGATAAGAGTGTGATGTTCAAAGCCAACAAGGAGATTTTGCTGTTAGTGTTGCCAACCCTTGGGCTCTTGTGTTTTCTGTAAATCCCAGCTCCTGGAGGCAGGTGATTCTGTGAGGATCTCAGCTTCTTTTTCTTAAGTTAATTTCTAACTCTAGTGGTTGCAGAGAAAACCTTGAAAAAGTGACTTGAATGGGGACAAAAGCTCAAAAAACAAGGCAAATTAGAAGAACTCTACAAGTGGTTTGGTGCTGTAGTTTTCTAAATCTAATTTTTTTAGGGCTGGCTCATGTTGCTGGATGGCTCAGGATAGGCGATGCTGTAGCTCCCACTCATCCTAATGGGAACTGGGCACCCACATCCCTCAGGCAGGTGTGAAGAGCTCAGCCTTGCAGGCCATGAGAATCCAGGTCCCTGTGTTGGGGTGGGGCAGGTCTAGCAGTGCTGGGCATTTGGGTACCAGGACAGGATTGGAAGGGATAAGTGCTGGGGGTTATGGAAGCCTCTTCTAGAGGCAGCAGGTGCAGGACAACTTGCTACAAGATCCAACAATCCTGCTACTCAGAGCTAGGACACGCCCCGGCCACCCTAATATCATCCCTCCCTACACCCCTTTTACTCTGCAGGTCTAAGGATTTCTGGGGGCGTCTTGAGTCATCTCTTCCAGCACAGCAGGAGACAGTGCACATGGGGACAGGGAGGGACATAATGGGGATTCAAACATTACCAGAGAGAGCACACGGTGCCAGGAGGAGGATCCCCAGGCTGCATACACAGAGCCGCCACTGCGTCGCCATGGGAACACCCCAGGCAGGGACCTGTGAGGAGAGAGCAGGGATGGTTAACACCCCCCCAGCCTGCATGAGGGGCCGGCAATGCAGGGAACATGCCCATCCATCGTATGACCCCACCCCTTCTGCTCCCAGGCAGAGCATCTCCCCAGGGACAGGAGAGGATTCACCCCTCCCAGGCTGTTCTGCCCCCTGTCCCAGCCTGGCACCAGGAATTTACACCCCAGGCCGTGTCGTGTATTCATCCCCATTTTCTCCCCTCATCTGGTCTCTGACCACCCACTGGTGCAGGTGTCCCAATTCCCATGCAGGTTGAGCAGGGCCACTTCTGAGGGAACCCCAGTGGTACCCACACAACTGTCCCACTGCCTGCCTCTGTGCCTGCCACCACAGTGGGCAACACAGACAGTGAAATCAGTCCCTGCCTGCCTTTTCAAAAGGCCTTTATAGAACTAGATGAGTTCTCAGTGGCTCTGGCTCTTGGCATGGCTTATATTTCAAGCATGACAAGTGGCTTCCCACAGCATTAATAATCTAGTGATTGATCCATGGCCAATGCCTTGCCTCTCATGCTCACTGTTTGCACTTCTGAATTCCGAAATGATCCTCCTGGATCTTCTATTGCATTTGTTTCTGGAGGCTTGTTGGCATTATGGCCATGCTGCCCTTGAAAACTACCCCCTCGCAATACATTCATTACCCTGGGAGAATTCTGCCCCATTGCACACATGCATAATTCAGGAGTTGTTCAGATTTTTTTTCCCTGCAGATGACAAATCCTGCTGGAAAGTTGCCTTTTGCCCACCCGGGCACTGGGCACTAGAACACAGCAGCTGCTTCCAGGAGAGCCCCTGCAGCTGTCAGAGAAGAGAAGAGGCTGCCTTCCTCACAGCGGTGGATGAGGTCAGGAGACAGGAAATATGGGGGCACAGACATCATGGAGTATATGGGAGGTCACATACTGAAGTTTACAAAGACTAAGGACAGAATGGGAGAAAGGGGATGGCTGAATGGGGGCCACAAAGACACATGGGGATGAGAAAGGAATGCAGGTATACATGGGGACAGAGGAGAGGCAGAGCAGAGCCACACAGGGGAAAGGGGGTGGCTGAGTGGGGACAGAGGGACACATGGCAATGAGGCCACAGGGACACATGGCGGTGTCTCAGTGGTTGTCTGAGTGGAAGTTCACGGACACATGGGGCAGGGGCAGAGGGTGGGGAGACACATAGAGGAAGGAGAAGGAGGTGCAGGGATAAATAAGGATGGGAAGCAGAGATGGCTGAGTGAGGGTGCAAGGACATATGGGGATGGGGATGTTCCGCAAATGCAATCAGAATTTTAACTTCATGCTTTCACCTTCTTCTAAAGTTGAAGTTGTTTATAAATATCCAGTGTTTCCTCCCCAACAAGCAGCAAAGATAGTGATTTCACTTGATCATTTTTCTCCTCTGCCCCTATGGCTGCCTAAATACAATTTAAATCTTTTGGAATTTCTTCCAGTTTTCTGCTACATTGCCTGGTAGTTGAAAGCTGGATTGAGCTTGCTAAAACATTGAGGTTTGGCTTTCTTCCCTTCATGAACCACTCAAGCTATCACTGTGATCATATAACAAATAGAAAAGCTTTTGTTTCTTCTCTGCCTTCTGTTCCACCAGCTCCCTCGCCTCTGCTTTCAGTTTCTAACACAGGAGTTAACCTCAAAATTACTTCCCCATTCTCTTTGTCACTCAGCACTTCTGACACCATGGAGTGATCTTGGGTTTCATTAAGCAACAACCCAGTGAGTGAGAAAGGAATAAACTTTTAGTCAAACAAACTAGACAGCATCTGTGCCAAACTACCATGAACAGCTACATTGTGTTCTCCACTGTAGCGGGGTTCGACTCACCACCACAGCACAGCCTGTTGGTCACATTGGGAATTAGCTCTGACCTTCCACAGGGTGCCCTATTCTGGCTGGTGTCTTGATTGTTGCTTTGCTCTCTGCTGTCTTTAGACCCACATTGCTCTTGGGACCTCAGCATCCTCTTCAGGATACTGCTCTCTGGTAGTGTCTGCTACTCTGATCTCTCACACCCTTCCAGGGGTGTCAGCAGTCCCCAGTCCCACCTGCCAGTGTGGCCAGCTGCTGCCCCAAAGTCTAGCCCCTTGCCTCTGGAGGCAAGTCTATACAGGCCATGCTCCTTGGTGGCATGGTTTAGTGTAGTGGTCCTTGACGCAGTGCCTGCGGATGCCATGGTGCCTGCCAGGGCATTTATGTGCACCCGCCGAATGATATGGGCCGGCCCCACCCCCGGCACATGGGGCATGCGTGGTGCCGGCCCCGGGCGCGTGGCACATGCGCAGTGCTGGCCCCGGGTGTGTGGCTCATGGGCAGCTCCATCCCCGGGCGTGCGGCGCATGCGCAGCCCCACCCCCACATGCGCAGCAGCCCCAAAAGGTTGGGGACCACTGGTTTAGTGCAAAGAGGAATGGGGGGGACCCAGGACCTCCTACTACTCTGGGTCCCGGCCCAGAGACTCTCTGGTGGAAGACTTGTCCTGTCCTCCTTTACTCCCTTTTTCTGCTCACACTCCCTTTCCCTGGGCCACTTCACTGTGACCCCTTGCACCATCTTGGCCCTTGCCTCAAGGTCACAGCCTGGCAGGTATCAGGTTGGAGTCTCTCTCTACCTGCCCAGAGCTCTTCTCTCCAGGTGCTTCTCCCTCACTGCAGGAGCTAGTCTTTCAGCCTTGCCGGTTAGGACCCAACTGCCCATGGCTCTGCTGAGCAGCTCCTTATAAACAGGGCCGCCCCAGCAAGCTGCCTTCTGGTTGACTTCTTATAGGGCCTTTCTTAATTGGTCAAGGCTTTGCTAGGCTCCCTCCAGCCTACGTTAACTCCTTCTGGCCAGAGTGGGGCAGCCACCTTACTATGGCCACCTTGTTCCCAGGCATGGCTCAAAATTCCTTTGTCCATAATACTGTGAGGGAACCTCTCTCAGCTGTAACCTTGCACAAACCCATCTCTACAACTGACACCCCATGCTCAGGGAAGCAGTAGAGGTGAGGCTGAGGGCCCATGTGCTGGACCTGTCTTTCTAGGAGGGGTAGACAGGGCCCAGCCACTGACCTGGGCAGCGGGTGAACCTGCAATTGGCCCCATCCCTCTCCCTCCCCTTCTTTGTTCCTGACCCCCCAGCCCAGAGTCCTACTCCTCTCCCCCACCCCCGCCACTGCTGGCCCCGCTGACCCAAACCAGTGTATCCCTCCCCCAACCTCAGAGTACCGGTCAGGTCCTGCAGTGCCCCCAGCAGCAGCCCCAGAGTGCAGAGTGGGCACCACCTCCAACCCCAGCCCTAGAAGAGCATCAGGCAGGTGGTGCTGCTGCAGCGCCCCCAACTGGAGCACCAGGGCGGGCACCAGCTCTAGCCTCCCCCTGTCCTGGCAGCAGCCCAGCCCAACCCTGCCCTGCTGCATCATGAAAGAGCAGGAACTCAGGGCTCTCCTAGGAGTGGAGCATGGGTAGGGCTGCATCGGGCTGTTTGGGGAGGCTCAGCCTCTCCCTGCCTACCACACCCACCACCCATGTCACTGTCACCCCAATGAGTAGGGGGGGAGGTCTCCCTGTCAGGGAGACCCTGAGCTCCTGTAATGACATTAATTTAGCCCAACCCTCTTCAGAGCTCCCAGCCCCTGTTGGCATGGGAAGGAGGAACTGGAGTCTGGCCCACAGCCAACTGCTCTGTGTTATCAGTGCATCTCCTGCCCAGCCCCAGAGCAAAGGGTGAGTGTAGGTTTCTGGGCCATTTTATTATCTGTATGCCTTTGTGCAAAGTGGGACTCTGAGAGTAAATGAGCTGGGCTTTCTGGGAGGCTGGTGAAAATGTGGAATTTTTTCGGAGACTATTTTTCTTTTCATTGAAAAGTTTTCCTGAGATCTTCCAATATTCCAACAAAATGACTTAAACCCAAACAATAATGGAATTAAATAGATTGGAAAATCCATTAAAATCAAATGGAATCAAACTGATTTTTTTAAAATTCAGTACTTACTATTTTACTCCTTAACAGCCACATTATTTTCATTTTGATTCCATTAAGCGTGGAATCAAAATACACATTTCTATGTGAATCATTTTATTTAAAAATTTTGATTGAAATGAAATTGTTGGGTAAAGTTCATAAAATTGTGAAAGCCGTTTTTCATTAGAAACTTTTTTTCCATGGAACATTCTTTACCAGGTCTTGTTTCCAGCTTCTTTACAAGGCTCGTGTTCAGCCTAAAATAATGCAGGGTAAAATATTGAAAAAACACCTAACTCCCATTGGCTTTCAATAGGAGTGAAGGCCCAGGTCTACAAAGGAACATGGACATATCGAGGTCTAGTGGCTTGGAGAGAATTTAACAGTTCAGATGCTGCTCTAAACACAGCGGGGCGTGGGTGAAAAAACAGAGAGTGTGACCAGAGAGACTCTAGCCCTAAGCTCCTAAATCACTTGAGTGTGGGTGAGAGAAACTACAGACCAGTCATTCTTACCTCAGTCCCCTGAAAAATCATGGAGAGGATCCTCAAGGAATCCATTTTGAAGCACTTGGAAGAGGGGAAAGTGATCAGGAATAGTCAACATGGGGGGTTAGTGTGGGGGAAGAGCGGGGGCGCTAGAGAGGACAGGCCGACATTCCAGGCTGCCGTGGCTGGCAGAGCAACAGCTGATGGCTTGAGGCACTTCTGGGTCTGACAGAAGATACAGGATCAAAACCACACACATCTCTCTGGCACAGACTAGGCCTGTGCGCTCAGTGCCCTGTGCCAGGTGCACACCTGTTCTACCACAGCATCATGTCCCACCAGGCACGGCTTGGAAGGTCTGAGCCCAGCTATGCCCAGTGCCAGGCTGAGAGCTCTGAGGGGCAGGGACGATCTCTCACAGACTGTGCCACACCCAGCACAGCAGGACCCTGATCTCAGTCAGAGCATAGTGGGGCTCTGATTTCAGTTGTTACCTTGGCAGGACTCAGCAAATGGGGACCCAGATCTCAGTTGGGGACTCTAGGTGCTACCATAGTACTACTACAACCACTACTACTATTGCTACTACTACCACTGAGGCACCTTCCATTTAGATCTCTGAGCCACAGCTCCCCTGTCTCCTCCCCTCCTCCATGCATACTTTGGACCTGGCAGCACCTTCTCCAAGAGGCATTGGCAGGGCAGGGCTGCGTAAGGCTCTTCTGAGGAGGCACCAAATCACCCTCCAGGGAGATACTGCAAGGAACCCATCTGGCCACACCGGGCAGTGAGGGGATAACGGGCTGAGCAGTGACTCACACCCATTAGCATTTGCTCAGCAGTGATGGGAGGTGGCAAGAGGCCCTGGTGAGGGTGGTGAGGACGTGCTCCCTGGGGCAGGAGTGTGAGCAGCTCTTAAGAGTGAAGAAAAGGGGGCAATAATGGAGAGGGACCTACCTTAAGGACC
Organism: Pelochelys cantorii; assembly: GCA_032595735.1. Classification (NCBI taxonomy): domain Eukaryota; kingdom Metazoa; phylum Chordata; order Testudines; family Trionychidae; genus Pelochelys; species Pelochelys cantorii. The sequence goes on along the minus strand of CM064351.1, from coordinate 15,877,313 downwards.
CAGCATGTCCCAGGAGTTGCCAGACAGCGAGTCGGGGTGCCAGTCCCACGCAGGGTGCCCAAGGAACTGAACTGACAGGTTGCAGCAGATAGAGAAACAGACCCAGGAGCTGTGAATGGACTTTGACCATGGAAAGTGAAAGCACCATGGCACCTGTCACACATTAAACAGGGTGAAGCAGTATCTTTTTGAGGCAAGCCCTGGAGCATTGGGACTCTGCAACCAGCTTATCAGCCTGGCAGAGAGATTGTCCAGCCAGCACTCAGGGCAGGTGTGCGGTTACCGGTGGAGACACAGGGAGCAGTGAGGAGTCTAGATGGTGATGGGTTCCTGTTCTTCCTCTCATCCCCTTGGAGGCCCATTGCAGGTCAGCCTGAGCACTGTTACTTGCCCTCAATGTACCCCATTCTCAGCCTCTCATCAACCCCTCCCAGACTTCCCCTCCTGCTCCCATAGGTGTGGGAATTAGAAGAGTGGGGGGTGCTGCAATTCCCCCTGGTGCTAGGGATCCCAGCCACAGGCTTCTGCTGCCCTGGGTCCCAGCTGCCAGGCCCGCTCATCTCTGGGGGCTTTGCTTCCAGCCCTTGGTCCTGTTTGGTGGCTGTGCCCGTAAAAACAGTCTTGGTGGCTGGCCCTGGGTTCCACCCAGTCGCTGGACCTGCCACCAGGTCCTGCATGCAGGGCCCCACCCAGCCACCAGACCAGGTAAGGGGGGCTGAGCTGACACTCTGACTATGGGTCCCTTACTCTGACTCATTGGTCCCTTCTGGCCTTTAAACACACGTATATGAAAATAAACTGTCCTGCAAACCTCATGAGAGAGAGAGAACGAGGCAGGTTAACGTGTGGGGACAAAAATAACATTGCGAGAGCAGGTTCTCCAATCCCACATCACAGCACAGAGCTGCTAAGGGCTGCTCGCTCAGGGTCGGGCCTGGGGAGAGCTCGCTGCTGGGCAGGGGGGAGGTGTCTGCACAGGGGACTGTGCAGATGCTCAGGGCGCTTTCGGCACGTCCTGCGGTTCCCGCCCTGTGCGGCTGCACGGAGGAGCCGGATTGTGTGTGCAGAGAGTTGCTGAGCGGGGCCATTGCTCACGGCATCAGCTCTCCTCTCCCTTCCCTCTTCTGAGCAGCAGCTGGTCCTAGCTAGTCCTGCAGGATGTGGTTCCGTCACTGTCCCCCCCAGGACTGGGTAGATGGTGCTAATTCTGCTCTGGCTGCCCTAGGTTGTGAGCCAGGGGAAAAGAGACAGCATCTAGGGCTGAAGCAATAGGGGGTAGGACTCTGAGGTCAATTAAATGCTCTGTAGCAGATTTCCCAGCTTGTGTCTCTCACTTTTGCCCTGTCCTGTCCCATACAGGCTCTTGGGCTCAAATAGCCCAGGGTCCTGGCAGGCAGGTACAAAGCTGGTATTTGTTACCCAGGCTTTTGGAAGAGTTGGGGGCCAAGGGGAGGAAGGACAATCTAGTTGATAGGGCAGCAGATTGGGAATCAATTCATTCTATGACTCAGATGGAGACTCCTGTGTGTCCTGGGTTCAGTCAGGCTCACTCACTCCGTGCGTCAGTTTCCCCATGAGCAAAATGAGGATGAATTTCCCAACTTCATGGGAGCATGTGAGGATAAACCTCATTAACAGCTGGGAGAGGTTCAGATACTCCAGTGACACAGGATGTACAAGGTCAGGCAGACCACTAATGGGAAGAGCTGTGTCTCTCAGGGTTCTCTGTACACCGGGAAATTTGTCATTATAATTAAACAACTAAAGCTTTGCTCTCACAGGGACACTCTTATGGGGATCAGAGCCTGAGTCAGGTTTATTCATACAGTCTAAGGCCAGAGGGAACCACTGGGATCACTTTATCTGATCTCTTGCTCAGACCTGTCCCCAAATAATTCCTGTTTGAACTAGAGCAGTCATGAGCCTACTGCTGCCTGCAGGCCACGTGCAGCCCACCAAGGTTCTGCGCGTGGCCTGTGACACATTTTGTTTACTGTTGCCCACATACAGGGCTGCCACATTCTGCTGGTTCTGTCTGCACAGATTTTTCCCCCTCTCAGTGTTACTAACATGACACACACGTAAAGCAAGGGCACGTGAAGTGGGGGTGGGTGCTGATTGCACACAGCACTGACTGTGCGAGCTGTGTGCTCCCTCTGCATCCAATCAAATTGCTGCTACAGTTCCATCCGTACCCTCACAAATTCTAGGCACGTAAGTGCAGTGAGCAAAACTACCCTATTGCGGGAGACTGTTCTTGGTTATGACAATTTTGTTGCCCACTGAGATGAAGGAGGCCACTCATGTGGCCCACTCACTAGCCTAGATTGCCCATCACTGAACTAGAGCATCTCTTTTGGAAAATCATCCACACTTGATTTAAAAATTGCCAGTGATGAAGAATCTACCACGGCCCTTGGTTTGTCCCAGGGTTAATTATCCTCACTGTTGAAAATTTACACCTCAGAGCTTAATCTGCTTCCAAAACAATGTAAGAGAAACCAGATAAAGGGTCTCATATACCAAAACCCAGTTGTGCACAAGGACTTCCACTGTTATATCTGGAGCAGTATAAATTCACCCATTAGCTGATATCAGATAGCTTCCTGCAAACTATTATAGCGGTGGGGGCTGTGTGGTTCATGGGGGTAGGTGCTGGGTCTAGTGTCCATCTGCTCTGGGAGCAGGTGAACGGTGCCCACCGCTGCCTCTGTTGCCGCAATAGGAAATGATCTGTGTTCACCCTGCCAGGAAGGCTGGGGCAGCTGAGAACTGGCCTGGCCACTCAGTGTCCACTCAGGGTGGTTGTGCCACAGGAACTTTCTCACAACATCCCCCACAGCTGGCTCTGAGCGCCCTGGATTGCAGTCTCATATGAGGGCCAAGAGCAGACTGAGCCTTGGGGATGCAGCCCCTCCCACCCCCCACAGCTGGTCTCACACACAAGTTCGGTACATGCATCACTGGCACATGCACTTTTGGTCAGACAAATGATGTTGGGAACCCAACTTGGGGCAATTTGAGGGGTGACAGACACTGAGCCCTACCTGCTGGAAATCAGCTCCTTTATGGTGGTTATGGATTTGGGCCCCCCAAATCACGGATCATTTTTTAAAGTCTTGGTCTCTGTGTTTTTCTGTCTCCATATACATCTTCTGTCTATGCCTCTGGCCCCATACAGCATGCTCTAACTAGCTATCCATCTGATCCATCTATCTCTCTGTGCAGCTGTCTCCTTCTAGTCTCTGTTCAAGCACTAGCCTAGAGGGGTCATTTCTTCCCTGTTTGCAGCTGTGTTTCTGCCCCTTTCAGGGTCTGTGAGAGTGAGGCAGATGCAGGGTCTGTGCAGCAAGAACTCTCTGCAGATGCTTTGGCTTCACATATCAGCTGTGTGTGCAGCACTGACTGGGGTGGGGTGGGGGAATTCCCCTCTTCACATCCTGCTGTTCATGATCCCATCTTCAGCCTCCCCTTCACCTGCCCACTGTGGGGATTTTCCTTGTTCCTGTTGATTGGCTGAGCTGCAAACAGTGCACAGGGGTAATCCACAAGTGCCAGCTGCTCAGCCTGAACCACAATCCTGGGGGTTGCTCAGGAGCAAGGCCACCAAAATGGTATGATCTAAAACTGACCATGTTTAAAAACTGAAAGATTCTGTCAAACTTCTCCTTTTCCCAATGTTTCCATTTTTTTTCAAAGAAAAAATTAAAATGTTTTTGTTTTGCCTTTTTAAAAATAACAATTGGGAAATTAAAAACATGATGAAAGTTTTTCGCAGAATATTTTTGAAAAGATTTCACATTTTGGATTCTGTCTCCCTCTCTTTTTCCCATCTTCCCACTGAGAAAAGAGAAAAATGGGGAAAATGATGAAAACAAATAATTTTCATGAAAGAATTTGAAAAAAATGAATTAGAAACAATGGCAAAAATATTCACCCCTTTTTCTCACTTCTGTCTTCTGGGCACTATGTCTAGCAGATAGTTTCTAAGGCTACGTCAATACTGCGGAGCTATTTCAGAATACCTCTGGTATCTGGAAATAGCTATTCTGCATTGGAGCAAGCCTGTTATATCGAAATATAATGGGCTTGCTATTCTGATGTCCCTTTAAATCTCATTGCATGAGGGTTAAGGGATATTTAAGAATAGCACCTCATTTTGAAATTAAGGGTGCTGTGTAGGCACATCCTAATTGTGTCCACTGACCATCCTCTGTACATCTTAACTCCCACAACCATCCCCATACATCTGAGCTCCCTCAAAACCTCCCCTGTCCAGCTGCTGTTCAGAGCTAACTCCATTCCAGAGGTGAAATGTGCCCAGCCTCCATCCCAGGATAATCCACTTCTGTATCAATTCTGCAAAATTGATCTCCAAAACTGCTGTGCCCTCTGCTCCTGACAGATTTCCCCTGAGGCCCTCAGCTGTTTGGCTTCCCACAAAGCTGTTAACTTCTACTCACAAGACTCTCCTTCTCTCTCACACATTTCTTTAGTTGTTTGCCCTGCTTCCCCCACTTGCTTAGTTAAAGATTCCAGCTTTCGCCTGCTCAGAGATCACTTTGGGATGCTCCCTTTCAACTGCCTTGTGCTCTTCCCCATCCGTGAGTGCCCTGGGCCTGTCTTTCAGCAGGGACTGGTGAATTGAGCAGGGATGCAGAATGGACCAGAATAGGGAGAAGTGACCTGGGGCCTATACCTCAGCGGGGACAGCAGACTCCTCAGAAGCCCAGAATGGGAGGCAGGGGCAGTCAGGGCAGGATGGGCAGAAATGGCTGGAGCTGGGTGTGGAGAACAGGGCACTGGTGATTAAGCAGGTGGGGAAGCCGGTGCAGACCCATGGTAGCTGTTCTCTGAGGGTGAAATTCACCCCTGTGCAGAGGATCCCACAAGAGGCCCAGCCCCATTTATTTCCCTTTTAACCCCAGAGGGCGAATATCCCCGGGAGGAGCTGGATGCTTCTCACCAGGGACTGGAGACCGGGGCAGAAGCAAAAGGTTCAGGCTCCTCCAACATCCAGGTCCCCCAAACACCCAGTGACCTTTCACCCTGACCCAGCTGTGGCTTTAGCCAGGTACTGTCTCGGTCCCCAGGCAGTAAGATGGGATGGGTGGGGGGTATTTCCTCTGTGGTATGTTTAGACTGAAACAAGCCAACCAGGCCCCTTTGGTTCTCAGTCCTCCAGCCCTAAATAAAGATGCTGCGGTTGGGGCAAGGAAGGGGGAAGGCGCAGGGGCAGGAAACAGGGACCGATGATGAGTATCAGATGCAAGGAGGGGACAGAGCAGGTCAGAGAGAGGCTGCAGCATCTTTGCTGCCTGAGCCCTGCAGACCCAGGGGTCCTGAGAGCAGAGAGAGGGGCTGGCTGGAGCATCCAACCCGGCGGAGCAGATGGGGTAGGTTGGAACCCAGAGACAGGACAGAACTTCCCTTCTGCTGCAGTCAGACAAGGAAGCGTGCACAGGTGGGATCAGGGAGTGACTGCGGACCCCTTCTGGAGCAGACACAACTGTGTCATTTCCACCCGGATCGGTTCCCTTCACTTTCCCAATGCTCCTGTCTCTCTGCCTCTTGCTACCTGGTGAGTCTCTGGGACCCTGCTGTGCAAATGCGTAGGAGGCTGGGAGGAAACAAAGCTGAGGGCATGTCTTCACTGCGGGTTGGGTCAATGGGCAGTGATTGAGTCAGAGGGTCGACTTATTGCGATAAATCAGCCACCGAGCACTCTCCTGCCAACTCTGGCCTTCCACCAGAAGGAGAAGAGTAAGCGGAGCTGACGGGAGAGCAGCAGCGATGTTATTCATGGAGCTGCCATTGAGTAACTTAGGTAAATGGCCTGCAGCAATGGAGACAAGGCCTGAGCAGAGCACCTGGCCAGAACTATGGAGGAAGGGAGAGAAAAGGGAGCCAGTGTAAACAGCACGTATGAGAGCTACTGGGCCAGAACACCAGCCGGTGTGAATAGGTGTCGCTCCACTAGAGACAATGAGAGCACATCCCCAGCTAGTATAAATCAGTGTCGCTCCACTAGCAGTCAGTGCCAGTTTTACACCAGTGGAGGATCTGGCCCTCTAGTGAGCTTGAGGGAAAGGCAGCCCCAGGTCAGCTGAGGTCTGTGTGTGCAAGGAGCCTGCCCTGTCCCAGATCTAACGTCCTGCCTGGTTCGCTTCTTTAGCAGCACACAGAGCAGGAAAGTATTGCCCTGTCTATTACAGGCAGGTTTTGTCCTTCAAGAGGGACCTCAGAAAAGGATTTATCTCCAGCACTAACCACATGTCACCTTTCTGTTCCCAGTGCTGAGTCCCAGCAGCCAGGAGATCTGCTTAGCTCCCGGTGAGTCCGTCTGTCTGTCTGTCTGTCCCCAGACACACTCATGCCTTGATAGAAAAGGCTTCCTGCCACAGAAGTTTATTATTCTTTATTATTGTTACAGAGGCCCCCAGATGCCCCTCTCAGGGATCCCCATTGTGCCAGATGCCAAACCCCACTATATGAGTCTCTGGTCCCTGCCCCTGCAGAGCTGACAGTCTCAGATCTGACATTATCTCCCCATTACCCAGCTGAGCTGCAGTAACAGCCTGCTCCAGACCCAGGGCAGGGAGAGCCTCTCCTGCCCTGACCTACAGAGCAGTGTCAGCGCTATAGAGCCACCCGCACTGTGCTCCATGCACGTGGGATTTACTTGCATGGGATAATGCATCCCACACAAGTTCACATCTCACTCAGCACGGTCCCCGTTACACCCTCCTGCTCTCAGTCCCTTCCTGGAGCTCCCTGGCTCTGCTCCAGGGGTTGTGAGTGATTGCCAGTGACCTCGCAGGTGCCCAGGGGGATTATGGGAAGGGACCAAACTCTCCAGACTCACACAATCCCCACAATCAACATCCCAGCTCCCTGGAGGTTATCCCATAACTCCTACATAGCCCGTGAACCACCTAATGACAGCTAACTTCCTTCAACAAACTGTTCCCTGGGCTGCCCTTGAAACGGGTACCATGAACAGCCCTATTGATCGATTTCACCTGCTCTCCTTCCCAGGTTCTCTCCCTGCCCCTATCCTCTACCTGAGTCTGACATCCACACGGGAGGGGGGCTCCGTGCTGCTCCAGTGCTCCGTTATCTCCCAGGCTCTGGCCACCCGCATCATCTTCTGTCAGGATGGGGAGGAGGTTTCAAGCCAGCAGGCCCTGGCGAGGAAGGCCATCTACAATTATGTCCATGCGGTGTCCAGGGGGAGCTCTGGGAATTTCTCCTGCGGGTACGAGATCAAGGACAGCAAGAATCAAGTGAACAGATCTCAGCTCAGCCCTGCCCAGCACCTCAGCCTCACTGGTAAGGGGGGTGAACGGGAGAGCGATCTGAGTTCTCCATGCAGAGATACAGAGAATACAAAGACAGTTATGGGATGGGGATGTTGGCAGAAGTGGGTTGTTATCCTCCATGTGTGCATAACTGTGTCTGGAGACACGACATCTGTATTGTTGGCGGGGGGAGGGTCACACAACTGTTAGTGAGACAGTCATGGGGAGTGGAGCAAAGCTAAGTACATAAAACTGGCACAATCCCTCTGAGAGGCAAGGAGACAACGTGGATGAAACGGGTTTGCCGCTTTGTTCCAAGCTCTACTTCAGAGGCACTTGTCCGACCCTTTGTTGTCTGGACAAAGGGTGAATGACGTTTGTCACCTACTGGGCAGGAACAGGGGCTCTTGGCTTGCATCTGGGGCAGTGAAATGCTCAGAGGATGCAAGAGCTGGGCCCAGAGTGCCAGGTGAGAAGTGCATGACCCCACCCCCAGCTTCTACATGGAGTGACAGGGCTGCCAAATGCAGGTGGAGTGTGCGACACTCGACAGGTCTAAGGGAGCCAGCGGGAGCCCCTTTGGGGAGGTTCCACCCAGGGCACAGCCCTATCCCATGGGACTGGTGCAGGGCTGGGCTCAGCCATCGCAGCCGTGTTTCACACATTCAGCGTCACCTGGTGGCACTGACGGGCCCAGATTCCCCTTGTCCCCCGGGCACAGGCAGATGAGCAGCAGAGCCAAGGAGTCAGACCCCCCAGCTCTGATGGCTCCTGGGCCAGACCCTGGGATCCAAGCCCGGCTCTGCCCCCTCCCACCCAGCTCTCCCCTCACTGTACAGAGACTCTGGGCCAAACATACCCCTGGGGTAACTCTGCCTGCAGCACTTACACTGGGGCAGCCCCAGCTCTCTGCAGGGAACCCAGCCTGTGCAGAGGGGCAGCCCCAGGGCCAGGCAGGATGTAATTCCCCTGAGCCCCCAGCGCTGGGCTTGAGCAGGGCCTAGGCCTGGTGCTGCCCCAGGCTCAGGGCGGCTGGTAAATGTCGCCCACACACACAGCCCATCGCACAGCCCACTCTGCCCACCAGGCGAGCCCCGGGCTGTCTGAAGGGAGCAGGGTCTCCCCACATTCAGCTCCACAGACAAGTGCAGCTGAGTGGGGGGCAGGGAAGTCTTAGCTCAGGGCTGCCTGGGGCATTTTCACCTTACGGAGCTTTGCCCCCCCCAGCCAGGTGCCAGGATCAGTGAGGTGCCGGGTTGTTCAATGGACAGTGACGTCCTGGCTGGGTCGACCGTGGGGAAACTGGGTTTGAGAGACAGAGCGAGAGAGCCCAGGGACCAGCTACTTGGCTGGTGTAAACTGGCAAGTCCTATGGACTCCAATAGAGGGAGGCCAATTTACACTCACTGGCCAGTAACTCCCGTAGAGCAATGCTGATTTACACCAGGTGGGGCTCTGGCCCAGGAGCTGGCAGAACCGTACCACTGCCTGTCACTGGGAGGCATGTCCCTGCAGGGGCTGCAGGCGTCTCTCCTACATGGTGCGAATCTCTTTGCCCTTGTCACACAGGCGGCGGGAGCAGCAGAGGAGGAGCAGAGGAGCCGACCCGCCCAGGTAACGGGCTATTGCTCTGTCACACCCTGGTTAGCAGAACCCGGCTCTGTGCCCTCAGCCCTGCCCTTAGGGCACAAATTCTGGGCCAAGCTCACCCGGGGCAGGTACCTCCTCGGCCTGCAGCTCAGTGACCCCGGCTGGGCTGGGCTCTGCCGGTGCCGTTCCCCCAGGGCAGAGGGAAGCATGGCCCCTGGTATCGCTCACGTCCCACGTCCACCCTCTCCTGAGCACACAGCTGGTGCTAGGGCCTTGTGCTGCCTTCTGCCCAGTGCTGGATTGCACATGTGGTAAACTGCCAGCCGCACTGGGGAGGAACAATAGGGTCTGAGATGTTGCTGGCTCTTGTGAGGCCTTTGCACAGGGTCCTGGTGCTTCCTGAGGAAATCTGAGCGGTTCCTTCTCCTCCGACCCCTAAGGGCTGAGCTGGTCAAAGGGAGGAGTCTCCCCAACAGCCCCTATCACTTAAGCCTCCCAGCTGGGAGCCAGGCGTCCGGGAGCTCACACAGGGTACCCATTACACAGCAGCTACCCTGGGCCTAGTGCAGCATCATACACTGCTTTGCACACGGCCCTCACCAAGTCCTTTTCCATGTTGCAGGGCCGGCCATGTCCCTCCCCATCTGGGCCACCCGCTGCAGCCTGGTCCTGCTCCTCCTGGTGTCTGCGCCCATCTTCACCTTCGTGCTGGAGAAACGGAGACTGCCCAATCCCAGGGGGCTGGACAAGACTCCTGAGGAGAGCAGCAGCATCATGCGGGGGAGAGGGACTAAGAACCCCACAGATCAGCTGGGAGCTGGGGAGGTACCAGTGCCCAGCTCTGAACACACTATGGTCAGTGCTGCACAATAGGGCCCTGCAGTGACCATCTTTGTCCAGGTAACTCCAGCAGCCTCCTTCAGTCCCTTTCCCTTCCCCTGTCAGGATCACTATCTGTTGCTCTGCCCTTCAGTCTGGAGCCCTCTGCTCACTGCCAGCCAGGCCAGGGCCATACTGACCTCTGTCAGAGCTTGGCCCTACCACAAACTGTGCCAACCAGCCAGCCAGCCCAACCTTGCTCCTTCCCATCTGTACAAATAATCCAGAGATGCCACAAGTTTAGACAAGCTGAGGTCCTGGTTAAACTGCAAAGTTAAGACTTCTGGGTGACTGGGGTCAAGTCCCAGCTCTGCCACTGATTCCCTGGGCTTCTCACTTCATTTCTCCTGACCTCAGTTCCCCATCTGTGAAATGGGAACAATAATTCTGCCTTTTCTAAAGGGTGAATTTTCAAAGCCCCAGAGGGATTTGGAACCAAAAGTGTGTGACTGTTCTCTGCGCCCACTGCCTTATGCACCTAAATCCCTCAGGTGATTCTGATAATCTCCTCCTTAGATTGTGAGTTCTTCTAGGTGGGGACTGTCTCTCACTAAAGCTCTGTCTACACTATAGCCTTTTTGAAAAAGCTCCACAAATTGCGTTCCGCAATTTGTGTAGCTTTTTCCGATTGCTTTTCCAGAAGAGGCTTTTCTGACATTTGGCTCAATGTAGACGGGGCCAAATGGCGGAAAAGCCTCCTCTTTCAGAAGAGCCCTTATTCCTTGTAGAACGAAATATACAGGACTCCCCGAAAGAGCACATCTGCTCTTCCGCAAAAAAAAGGGGAAGAGTAGACACGTTCCCTTGATGTGGCAATGCAGACATAGCCTTAGGGTTTGTTTATCCTAAGCATTCAACCTGTAAACTGGTTTAACTGAACAACTACAGTTATCCTGGGATAAGGGGGGCTCGCTTACTCCAAATCAGAGAGCCTTGGCAGGGTTAGTTTATACCACTCTCAAAGTGACATAAGTGCGACATTCTGTACCTCCATGAAGCACCCCTTATTCACCACTGCCATGTCATTTTGTTACCTTTGTACATAGCATGCCTTGTGAGCTATCATTTTAGGTAAGTGATCTGTTGAACGTTAATATCCTGTTGGACTGTGTGTGCTATCACTGTGTGTGAGATTATGAGGCATTGCTTTATGCTACTGAAATATGTAGGGAGAGAGATGCCCAAAGCCAGCCATTTAGTAGGGACAGAGGAACAGCCATCAATGTCTTGACAGACATTAATAGCTCATCAAGACCCTGACTTCTTAGAGAAGGCACCTATACCATAGAGGTGAACCAATCCAGGCCACCACAAGAACCTTTCTAACAGCTGGAAGAAAATATCAAGAAGGGAGAGTGACCTTCTCACTTGTCCTCTCCCTCCTCCCCCACACCTCAACACCTGGAAGACAAAGACTTTGCACTGGGGAAGAATGATCCTAGGCTGGAGGGGGGTGCAATCTGTGAACTGACGAACCACAAGCTGCTTGTATGATTTGTTAGGCTGAGACTGTTTGATTCAAATCTTGCTTAGTCTGATCAGGCTAGAATTTAGACTGTGATTATTTTTGTGTTATAGGTAACCCACTTTGATCTCTGCGCCTGCTACTTAAAAGCTAACTTTCTGGAGTTAATAAATCTGTTTAATATTTTACCTACAACCGTGGGGTTTGGTTGGAGTGCTTGGGAAATCTCAGCTCAGATTGCAAAGCTTGGTGCATTCCACTTTCCTATGAAGAGGTGTCAAACTTATTAAAAGTTATACTGTCCAATAAAACCTTGAGCAATGTAAAATGACAAAGCCCTGACTGGGTTGATCTAATTGGGATTGGTCCTGCCTAGAGCAGGGGGCTGGACTTGATGACCTCCTGAGGTCTCTTTCAGCTCTATGGTTCTATGATTCTATGATACATTGCTGGGGCATAGGGGCTGGGAGCCAGGGGGAAATGGCTGAAGCCTCCCCACTCAGGGTACATGAGTGCCTGGCCCTGACCCTTGACAACCCAGGTTGGTGGGTTTGGAAGGCGCAGAGATCCCATAATCCAAGTTGCACGCTGGGGTCCCTGTCACTATAAGCTAAACTGGACAAAGCCCCTCATACACTGGAATAAGAGTATCCCCATGGGAAGTCTTTGGTGGGTTACCTAGATCAATATAGTTCTGTTGGTCAATTTTCCCACGCCAACCAGCTCCTAGTGTCTGTGTAGCACCTGCACAAAGGGGTCTGACCTTGGCTGGGGTCCTCTGGTGGTTCCAGTTATATAAATAATAATAGCTAAATGCAATTGGGCTCAGTGGGCAGGTGTTGAACAAGGAGTTAAGGTCTTTGCTCCTGCTTCGATATTCCATATCCTAGATGGGTATTCTTCTGTCTCCAGTTGAACCTTGGAATTCAGGTGTTAGACTGTAAGCGTAACCCATGTGCCTAAGAGGGAAATATCTCTGTAGATGATCTAGAGAAAAGGAATTGTGTCTGGGGCATTTGCATTAAGCAGATGAACAATTGGCACTGCAGACCCAGAAGTTTTTGAAACTGAATTAGTAGTTTTGGGCATGCTCCGTAGACCACAGGGTCCCTGTAGCAGGACTCACAAACTCCACTGAAAGCAAGTAGTCAGGGCAGCTGTTTTACTAAAAACTACATGATCTGCATGGGCTGGGACAAGCTCTGTCTCAGGAACAAAAAGCAACAAGCTCTTTTCTTCTTGGTCTGACTTCCTTTGCAGAAGGATAGTGCAGCTGTTAACTTCCTAACAGAGAGATTCATGAGCAGCATTAGTTATAAAAAAGAGAGGGAGGGGACAGAAGGCAAACTTACTTCTTTCATTTTAAATTCTATACCTTAAATATTATTTAATCTTTTTCAAATTTTCTGAACAACTCTGGTTTACCAGCTCTGGTCTTATTTAAATCTAATAATAAAGAAAAATCATCTATATGTTAGTGTTATTAGTTTTGTGTATTTTTTCTCACTTATGTACTTAGTACTCATTGATTAGTTAATTAGATAACTAAGTAAAGTCCAGCAGAGCAGAAAAAGTCTGCATGAATTCTATTTAAAAACCACTGTCAGCAAGAGAAAAAATATTTGTGAAGTGCTTTTCACTCAACAAACTATATAAAGTTAATACACAAAGATTGTAACTAAAACACGAGTGAATGCAATCCAAGCTTTTAGAACTATAAGTAACTTCTCACTGAAAACTAGCCTGTTTCAATTTTTTTATTTATATGCAACTAAAATAATATGTACATTATACCCTTGTTATTAGTAAACACTAAGCTATTACTATTATCAGTACAAAATTTACAAAATTAATTCCTTAAAAATTATAGTTATCCTTTTGTTCTTTTTAAACTTAATTGTAGGAAAAAAAGATTAACCCACTGCAATTCTTGCAAACCCACTGCAAATCTTTTTGACTCTCCATGTTCTCTTACTCCATCTCGCTGATTTTTTGTGCATATGTTTTCATGCCCAGACCTGGAGAACAGCTCTGGGAAATCTCTGACACTTGTCTCCCCCACCAATAGAAACTGGTGCAATAAAGGTGTTACCCTCATATGGTCCCCATCTATTTATTCTAGGTACACATTAATGCTGCCATCTAATGACCAAAGCTATAATTGCAACTCTGCAAAACCAGACTGCAGGGAGACACTGCTGAGCTGGAATTTGTCGTACTTCGGTATTCTGTACCTCAGTACCTCAGTGGTCTGAATGGTCAGTGTCAGCGTCATCTGGTCCGGATCGTCCTGGTGCACTCCTGACAGGACCTCTACTCCATCGGTGATGATACACTTTCGGCTGCGTGCTTGACAATTGGTACTCCCTTTATCTAGAGTGTTAGACTCTGTATACTTGGGTCAACACAGGAGATCTCTGAGAGGACCCAGAAACGACAGATGCAGGCAAGGTTTGAAATCAATCGAGTAGGTTTACTGTCAAATGTGAAACTCTACCAGTTGGTAAGAGAGATCAGTACAATGTTACACCACTGGGCACTATGGCCTGCGTTGACAAGGTACCAACACTGGGCAGGCCTACTGCCATATAACAGATATTAACAGCAGTTAGTCAATATTAAGCTACTGTGCATTCTGTAAGTTTAGGCAATGATACCTGCCATTCAGGCACCTAGTGCACCCCCCAAGATCGGCTGGAGAGCAATCTTTGTGGTGCTTTTTATAGACAGGTACAAACAACTTACATCATTTCTTTACGTACCAGGTTACCACCCTCGGTTGCCTAGTTACCACCCCTTACCTTATGCAAGGGGGGCTTACCTTCTATTTGTCATCCTGTCAGTTCCGACCTGGTCCTGAACCGAGGTTGGTATGTATCTAACTCCTAGGGAGTTCTTGTACCAGGACATTCCTTAAGATGTTCCGTTACTCCCTTTTGGCTTACAGTCTGTACTTGGGGCCTCCCTGTGTCCTTCCCAACTTACACAATTACACAGTTATCAGTAGGGCCTCTTTCTTGGCTCCTATGTTCCTGAACAAAAGTCTTGCTCACTAAATTCCAGGCCTGTTGCTGTTTGTAGGTTACAGGCCTCTATTCAGGCCTGCTGATTCCATGTTACCGACCCTCAACTTACTACAGAATTCATATGCAAATCTGACACCCTGAAACAAGGTTTCAATGGATGGCTCTCACATTACAATAAGTAGTTTCCCTTTCAGGTGCTCTCACTTTCTCATCACTGTTGGAGATTAGCCACGTCTACTCTGACTTAATTGCACTATTGTTGTACTCCCATCTCTGCATTCCTTCCTTCTCTGTTTTCTTCTCTCTTCAGCATCTGAGGAAATGAGTTGTAGCTCATGAAAACTTATGCCCTAATGCCCTAATAAAATTGTTAGTCTTTGAAGTGCCACCAGAGACTCCTTGTTGTTTTAATAAAGGTCATTAATAAAGATATTGAACAAAAACGGTCCTAGAACGGAACCTTGAGGCACTCCGCTAGAAACCAACCGCCATCTTGAAATCGAGCCGTTGATCACTACCCGCTGGGCCTGACCTTCTAGCCAGCTTTCTATCCATCTTACCATCCATTTATCTAATCCACATTCCCTTAACTTGCTGGCAAGAATATTGTGGGAGACTGTATCAAAAGCCTTGCTAAAGTCAAGGTATATCACATCGACTGACTTTCCCCTATTCACAGAGCCTCATCATAGAAGCTAATCATATTGGTCAGGCACAACTTGTCCTTCGTGAATCCATGCTGACTATTCCTGATCACTTTCCCCTCTTCCAAGTGCCTCAAAATGGATTCCTTAAGGATCCCTTACATGATTTTTCCAGGGACTGAGGTAAGACTGACTGGCCTATAGTTCCCTGGATCATCCTTCTTCCCTTTTTTAAAGATGGGCACTACATTTGTCTTTTTCCAATCATCTGGGATCTCTCCAGATCTCCACGACTTTTCAAAGATAATGGCCAAAGGCTCCTCGATGACATTTGCCAACTCCCTCAGTACCCTTGGATGCATTAAGTCTGGACCCATGGATTTTTGTACATTTAGGTTTTTTAAATAATTCCTAAACTGTTCCTAACCTGTTCTTTACCCACCACAGGGCTGTCCATCTTCATCCCATCTTGCATTGCTTAGCTCAATGCTCAAACCACCATCTCCTGAACTGCCAGCCTGTGCCCTACATAGACAGAGCCTTTGATTTTCTTCCACCACAACTGTGTAAGAACCACCCTATCTAATCTAGTATATAAAGCAGAATGTTTGTGCGCTAATAACTTGGACACTATGGGTATGTCTAGACTACATGCCTCTGGCAACAGAGGCATGTAGATTAGGCTACCCGGCATAGGGAAATGAAGCCGCGATTTAAATAATCGCGGCTTCATTTAAATTTAAATGGCTGCCGCGCTCTGCCGACCAGCTGATGATCAGCTGTTTGTTGGCAGATCGAGGCAGTCTAGACGCGCCGCGGTCGACAAGGAACCCTTTGTCGACCGGCGCAGGTATGCCTCGTGAAACCACGTTTACCTGCGCTGGTCAACATAGTCTTCCTTGTCAACCGCGGCATGTCTAGACTGCCCGACCTGCCGACAAACAGCTGATCATCAGCTGGTCGGCAGAGCATGGCAGCCATTTAAATTTAAATGAAGCCGCGATTATTTAAATCGCGGCTTCATTTCCCTGTGCCGGGTAGCCTAATCTACATGCCTCTGTCGGCAGAGGCATGTAGTCTAGACACACCCTATAAGAGCTACCGCAACCAAACTTTGCATGGGATAACCTTTCCTCTGGGAGAAGGGTTTAAGGTACTTTTGGAGCCAATCAGCCCCCCCCAGCACCAGCGCTCCAAGGAGCAGCTGCCGCAGTCACCTCTACAAGGCCGTTCCACTGAGCAGGTGCCTCCTCCCTCCCGCCTGTGATGTCAAATGTAATATAAGTGGGGGCTGGCCTTGCGCAGAACTTGAGCCACTGAAGCTGGGTTGGTTCAGGCGGGGGCGGGGAGGAACCAGATGGGAGAGGAGAGGGGCTGGGCAGGAGGAAGCGGGGGGGGGAGGGGCAGGAAGCAGAATTGGTGGGAGGGGTTGGGGGCAGCGGGGCTGGCTGGGGGAGATCGTGGTGGGGGGCGGCCATTGGGAAGCACGGCTGGTTGAAGGGGCGGAGGCGGGGCAGCAGGGCTGGCTGGGGCATATCGGGGGAGGGGCAGCCGGCGGGAAGCAGAGCTGGTCGGGGGGAAGGTTGGGGGCAGTGGAGCTGACCGGGGGAAGATTGGGGTGGGGGGGGGCAGCCGACAGGAGTGGGGTTGGCCGGGGGAGATCAGGAGGAGGAAAACCGACTGATTTGTCCGGTTTCCCGAGCAATACTGGGTAACTCTAGCTAGTAATTAATATAATAAGTGTGTGTGTGTGTGTATCATGTGCTTTTTGTGGGAAAAACCCACTTCCTCAGATGACACTATAATTGTAATTATCGTATAACTACCAGTGCACCCTAATCCAGGCAGATTCCAGCCCTCATGTATGCTTTGCATCCATGACCAAAGATGTCTAGAGGACTACAATCTCTTCCCAGTGAGGGGGCTGAGGTGGGCGAGACAGAAGCTTGGGAGGATGTACTATATATAGAATCACAGAATACTAGAACTGGGAGGTCATTGGGTCCAGTCCCTGCTTGCCATATCTTGTAGTCACACATAATTACTTATTTTTTTTTAACAATAAGGGTGTGTGGAATGTATTGGGGGTGTGGCTGAGGCAGGACAGAGAATGGTGATTACTAGGCAGGAAGTCCCCTCTTGCCTGGGTGTCTCAGTTTCCCCCATAAAGCCTAGGAAAATAACACCTGTGTGAGCAGAGCCAGTATCTGCCCCTATAATAACAAAGCAGCATGTGCAGCCCCAGCACCTGAAAGACAATGACAAATTATACAAACCAGCGTACAGAAGAAGCAACAAAAAACCCCACAAAACTTACCTCGCTACCACTGCGCCTGCTCACTGCATCCTCCAGGGCCTAGGTCACTGCTCCCACGCGTTCCTTGGTGTCTCAAATTCAAGGGGCTTGGCTTCAGATACAGGCACAGACACAGGGATGAGGTGCAGCCTCCTTTCCTCCAACAGCACATTCAGGGTGTTTTTGCCACTGTGACTGCCCCCAACTCCTTCAGTCACATGTCATGAGGGGTGTATGCAAGGAGAAACTACAATAGATCAAATAAGCCAAATATTTCTCTGTTCCCAGACTAACACAGTTACATTTCTATTAGGTTTCTGGCCTGTGACAGGGTCTATCACCTGAGGAAGCAGATGTCCCATTTCCCCTTTTCAGTGTGGTGCACAAAGGATGAGGAGGAAAAATGTGTGTTCCAAATAGGAAAATATTGGATTAAGATCTAATCACAGAAATGTAGTGAGGTCACCCCCTGTTCCTCATACAGAGCGAGTGGTGGGGGATTTCTGAAGTGACGTCAGTTACAAGGCAGCTTCGCTTTTCATGCCTTGCCTCTGATGCCCTAATTTTTCAGAACAAAATGGAGTCCTGTGGTAAATGCCATTTTGAGTACTCAGCTCCATATTGTACAAGCATCATGATCAGTAGCCATGGGGGGTAAAAGGCAAACAACACAAACCCCCACAGGCACTGACAATAATAAACATGCAAAACCTCCAACAGGGAGTCCAGACATGAGGGGAACCCCAGCTTCAGCTGCTCACTCACTCTGCAGTAGAAGAAAAAGACAGGTATTTGGGGGAAAGGCCCCAAATCCACAGACCTTCCCCATCCCATCAGTGGGGTTTATAAAAAACAATCCCCAAGGTTTGAATTTGGGGGAGACAGGGAATTTCTGCTCTGGGCAGAGTTGGGAAAATGAAGCAGAGAAATAAAGGGTATGTCTAGACTGCGGGGTTTTTGGGATACCAGAAGTCTCCTGGAAAGCCCCCGCTGTGTCCAGGGACTGCATTTGCTCTTCTGCTTTTTTTCACAGATGATCAAACGCGCTCTTTCAGGGAGCCCTGTGTATCTTGTTCTAAAGAGGAGGCTTTTCTGCCATTTGGCCCCATCTCCACCCCCTTCCCTTTTCCTCCCTCTCCCCATTTCTACCCCCTTTTCCTCTGCTCTAGCCCCATCCCCTCCCTCCTCCCACTAGCTGGCTCTTGCCTGAGAGCTGTGCCTGACCCCACCCCCACTCTGGCCCATTGAGATATTCCCTCAGGTGACAGTTGAGCTCCCCATCTCCCCTCAGGTGACAGTTGGGCTCCCCATCTCCCCTCAGGTGACAGTTGGGCTCCCCCCCACCCTTCCCCAGGTGACAGTTGGGCTCCTCCCATCCCCCCTCCAGGTGGCAGTTGCTCATTTCCCTCCTATTGACGAGTCCATCATGGACTCTGCTCGCCAGTCTCCTGCACTCGCCTCACCCAGGGCTGGGGGGTTCGGCCCGTCCCCACAGGGCCCCCCAAGTTCCAGCCAGTCTCCAGCCCATGGAGCAAAGGGCCACGGAGCCCCTGGGTGTTTGCTCCCCTCGTGACATCCCTGTGCCCTGCAATGCAACACGCGGGTGACGCTGGCAGTGCCCAGGCACAGCCAGATGCCCGAGCGAGCGCGGGGACCAGACGGGCTCTGCCTGCTGAGGCGCCCGCACTGGAGAGGCCTCGAGCAAAGTCCCCAGCTCTGGGAGTTGGCTTGTAGCCTAGCTGGCCCAGGGGCTGCCTGGCCCAGGCTGTGGGTGTGTCTGGGTTTAGTAGCCAGGCAGGACAGGTGAGGTCAAAGTTTCTATTGCACCAACATCTGCTGGGGAGAGAGATGCTTTCCAGCCACACGGCTCTGCTGTCCGGCTCTGCTGTCCTACACCTCTGCAAGCAACATTTTTAATAAGTCATACTGTGGTAGTGAGGGCCTTAAGAGGAAAGAGCCAGTGCTCACCTCTGCCAAAGGACAAGCTGACCAGCCACAAAGGTGGGATTCAGCCCACCTATACCAAATACAAATATTCAGCCTTAATTCCTCAGCTGCCTCTATCCCAATGGGGCATCTTTCACACAGTGACATTTAGTCACCCAAGAGTAGGCACCCACATCAACCTACAGAAGAAAAAAATAGAGCTGGCCTGGAGGGATACAGATCCCATAACCACATCATGCAAGACAGCTGAGTGAGTTAGGTGATAGACTATTAATCTACTGTCTGCTACACATGTGTTTGAATTCCCCCTTGGTTGTTGGGCACCCCCTCCTCTTTGGGTGGAGGCAGCCACTCGCTTGCTTTTCTGTGACTCTTTGCTGAGCTAAGTCTTACAATTGTCCATCCCCACAAATTGAATGTCACAGCACTTCCCATACCAGGTAGCCTGGGCAAAGGGGAATAGGCCCTAGGAAAGCTGAGTAGCCTACGGGGCAGAGAACAAGGCCTGGGCATGCTGGGGGTAGGGTGAGAGAGTGGCTGGAGGGTGATGACAGGCCTGGGCGAGTTGTGAGAGTTGCCTCGGGGGAGACAGAACAGGTTGAGCTGGGGGGTAGACTTGTGGGGGAAGAGTACAGGCCCTGGTCAGGGGGGTTGATTAGCAGGGGAGATAAAACAGCCCTGGCTTCCAGCCTCCTGCAATCCCCACCCCATCCCCAAGGCCCTGCCATAAAGGACCTGAGCAATGCTGGATAAGTCTACTAGTAGAGACATAAAATAAAATATTTACTGAAAAATTTCGTTTTCTGATGGGAAAAATGTCTTAATGTGTAAGCAGGGCCTGACTCAACGCACCCGATGAAGCCAGCTGGAATGGGAAAGGAATCCGAGGTGTGGTCATGTAAATACACTTCAAGCAGGTTGCTCAGGCCTACTAGATGTTCAACTGTTAGAAGCTGCTTTGCCCATTGTAACCAATTTGCCTGTTGTGTGAATCACAAACTGTGTTAAAACTAAATGCAAGAATTGTAAGATATGAGCACCAATGCTTGCAGTTATTGTGGGAATGCACAATGCAGAAAAGTCCGACTGTGTTTAATTCAGTTAAAAGAAGAGCCTCTGCCATGTAAATATACTTGGATGGACAGAAACTCGTCTTTTAGAGATTGAGCTGGGGAGGGAGGTGAGTCAGCAGGCTGTCTGGCCTCCAGGGTGTGCTGTAAGACTGCTTCAACCAGTTTGTCCCCACTGGTTCAATGACAGAGTTATAAAAAGGTTCCATAAGGAGTCCCGTTTATATGTACCTGTGCGTTCCAGTGGATACTGCAATCCCATGTGGCTGGACTGTGCTTTGGCCCAGAGTCAAGTCCACCATAAGCCAGCAGAGAGGGTGAGATGACTCCTACCCTCCCCCAGGATGGGAGGTGAACTCTGTGGATCGCTTCTGAATTCTGGTCTGCACTGAACAAGGGCCGTGACCGAGTCGGGTGCAGAGAAGGGTTGAGCATGTGAATGGGACACTTACATTGCCGGACTTGAGAGATTCAGAGGAAAAGGTCATTGCCCAACCTCCTTGAGCTGGGACGTTTACTCATGGGTTTGTTTGAACTCTGTGGTGTTTTCCAAAATTAATGCCATGTTACTCCTTTCCCGTTTTATTAAATGCTTCTCTTCTACACAGGCTACGTGTACACGGCTTCTTGTGCAAGAACTGTTTTGCGGAAGAGTTCTTGTACAAAAAATCTTCCACAAGAGTGCGTCCACACTGCCATGTGCTTTTGCGCAAGAGCGTCCATGGCAGCGTGGATGCTCTCTTCTGCCAAGAAAGCTCTGATGGCCATTTTAACCATAAGGGCTTCTTGTGCAAGAAATTCATGTTGCCTGTCTACACAGCCCTCTTGTGAAAGAGCTCTTGCACAAGAGAGCTTATTCCTTGTGGGGAGAGGAATAACTCTTCTGGAAGAAGCTCTGTTTTCCAACGCTGTACTGTAAATTTACTTGCGCAAGAACGTGCGTGCAGTGTAGACATCTGGCAAGTTTTTGCGCAAGAACAGCTGTTCTTGCACAAGAAGCATGCAATGTAGACACAGCCTCAGGTTCTGTGCATGCAAGTGGGGAAGCCTTGCCTCCCAGAGGTGCCCAGGAGTGAGGTGCGGATTTCCCAGGTTACAGAGTGGGGACTCGAGCCAGTTCTGTGTTGGAGGGATGGAGAGGAACCGCTAGATATTGAACCTGGCCCTGGCTGCTGCTGGTGCTACCTGGCAGAAGGATTACAAATTTAAAATTCTCAGCCAGCCCTGTTGCAGTCGTCACTGACTGTTTCCTCTCTGCCTTTTGTGTACATAGTGCTGTACGGTTAGGCCACATAAAACACAGTCCCTGCCCTGACATCCAGCTGTGTGTCACACTTTTCACTAAAATGTTAAACCTCCCAGAATCCTTTGCCAAAGTCCTTGCTATGTCTGTGGCCTGGGCTGGCTACTCAGTCAGTCAGTGCTAGGTCTTGGATATGAACCAGATCTGGATGCTACACAAAGCTTCCTAAAAACCATGCCAAGACCACCAGCTCCATATTGTTCTGCTTGCCCATCACCCTCATTGATCAGGTTCTGGATCATCTTTTCTGGGACCTGTTGCACCTTTGGTCATGGAGGGAGAGTCCCCACTCAGATTTTGAGGGAGTTTAGATTCTAACTTTGTGGCCTGGAGACGTCTGTATCATAGGCCCAAACCAGAACCAAAGTCCACACGCCCCAACTCTGGAGACAATCAGAATAGAACCCACAGCTGAGTCTCCAGTTGCACTGTTCCCATCCCACATCACTTTCCCCTATTTCACAACCATCGTCGTGTTTAGAAATGTGAGCCAGTTTGGAGTCTACAAACTGACGGGGAATGCGTCTTTCTACCAGGCAGGCTCTAGCTCGAAAGTTAGCAGCTTAGTGCAGGGATCCCTGGGGTGAGGCCTGGGTTGTGCAGATGCTCTAAGTAGATGGTCCCATTGGTCCCTTCTGGCCTTTCAATGTACAACTATGAAAACAAACTGCCCTAGAGACCGCATGAGAACAGACTAAATGGAAAGAGAGAGAGAGAGAGAATGAGTCAGGTTAACGTGTGAGGACAAAAATATCATTACAAAAGCGGGTTAGTCAATCCCACATCACAGTGTGTGACACACCACCATTGTGCTGGGCTGCTAATTCGGGGCCAGGCCTCAAGAGAGCTCACTGCTGGGTGGGGGAGGAGGTATCTGCACAGGACTCTCTGCAGACTCTGCAAGATGCTCAAGGCACTGTCGGTTCCTCCTGTGGTTGCCTCCCTGCGCGGCTGCACGGAGCAGCTGGACTGGATGGGCAGAATGTTTCTGAGCAGGGGCCATTGTTCATGGCACCAGCTCTTCTCTCTTCTCTTCTGAGCAGCAGCTGATCACTCTGTAGTCCTGCAGCATATGACTGTATCAATATTCCCTGAAGGGCTGGGGAATTTTGCCCTGGAGTTTGAGCCATGGGAGGGAGCCAGGATCGAGCCCACACGGAGTAGGAGATGGGACTCTGAGATCAATTCAATCCCCTGCAGCAGATTTCCCCGCTTGTGTCTCTGATATATTCCTTGTTTCCCAGTCTCGTCCCATCCAGGCTTTTCCCCTCTTTAGCTGAAATAGTTCAGGGTCACTGGCCTTCCAGGCAGATACCCAGTTAGACAAGGCTGGGGAGGAAGGAAGATCTAGTGCACTGAGGATCAAGGACCCTGTGATCACTCACTGACTCAGCTGTGGACTCCTGTATGTCTTGGTCACTCTGGACTCAGTTTCCCCTTCTGTGAAATGAGGATGATACTTTTCTCTCTCTCAGGTATCTATGAGGAGATAATCTATTAGGGTGCATCTACACAGCACCCTAAAATCAAAATCAGGTACGCAATTTGCACCATGCAAATTGTATAACTTATTTTGATTGTATTTCAAAATAGTGTATTTTGAAATTTGGCACGTCTACACAGCACCAAATTTCAAAATAACGTACTATTTCGAGACATCCCTTAACCCTCATGGAATGAGGATTATGGGGATGCTGAACTAGAGCACATGTTATTTTGAAAAATATTTTGAGATAATGGGCACCTTTAAAAGACACAGGGTAGCTATTTTCGGATACCTCCCTTATTAATGACTGTAAGGGCTTCACATACGTGCTCTGACTAGATGGTCCCATTGGTCACTTCTGGCCTTTAAATGTATGACTGTGAAAATAAACTGGCCTGGAAACCTCACAAGAGCAGACTAAATAGAGAGAGAGGGTGAGAATGAGGCAGGTTAACATGTGAGGGCAAAAATAACATTATGAGAGCAGGTTATTCGGTCACACATGTGCAAAGACATGGTGAGCACTGACAGGAAGACCTGTTTATCTTAGAACTTCTCTACAGACTGGAAAATTTACCGCTGTAATTAAACCTCTAAAGCTTTGCTGGTGTAACTCCCACAGGGACACTTTTATTGTGGAATCAAAGCCTTTTGTCAGGTTTATTAAGATATTAAGGCAGGACGGAACCCCTCTGATCATGCAGTCTGAGCTCTTGTATAGCTCAACCCAGAGAACTCCCCCAAAATAATTCCTGATTGAACTAGAGCATCTCAGAGAAAAACATCCACACTTGATTTCAAAATTGCCAGTGATGAAGAATCTACCATGGCCCTTGGTCTGTCCCCACGTTAATTACCCTTACTTTGGAAAAATTACACCTTAGAGCTCACAGTGCTTCCAAAACAACATAAAGATAAACCAGGATAAGACTCTTGCACCACACTTGGGATGTGCACAAGGACCGACACTGGTGTAACTGGATCAGGATAAACTCTCTCCTAAGCTGATACCAGACAACTCGCAGTGAAGCACTAGAGTGGCAGGGGCTGTGTGGTTCATGGGGGGCAGGTGCTGGGTCTAGTGTCCATCTGCTCTGGGGACAGGTGAGTGGTACCCACAACTGCCTCTGTGGCCTCAGCAGGAAATGATCCGTGTTCACCTTGCCAGGAATGCTGGGGCAGCTGAGAACTGGCTTGGCCGCTCAGTGTCTGTGCAGGGTGGTTGTGACACCCCTCACAGCTGGCTTTGAGCACCCTGGGTTGCAATCTCATCCAGGGGCTAAGGGCAGACTGGGCCGTGGGGACGCAGCTCCTCCCATCCCTACAGCTGGTCTAACATCCAGATTTGGCAGCTGCATCAATGATGCAAGTGCTAGGGGAGGGATAGGTCAGTGGCTTGAGTTTCAGCCTGCTAAACCCAGGGTGATGAGTTCAGCCCTTGAAGGGACCATTTAGGGATCGGGGAAAATCTGTCAGGCATGATACCTGGTCCTGCCATAGGTTCAGGGGACTAGATACAATGACCTCTCAAGGTCCCTTCTAATTCCATGAGAGAGGAATATCTCCATATATTCTTCTTGTTGCAAAAAAAACCAAACATGATTCTGGGATGCATTAACAGGTGTGTTGTGAGCAAGACATGAGAAGTCATTCTTCCGCTCTACTCTGAGCTGGTTAGGCCTCAATTGGAGTATTGTGTTCAGTTCTGGGCACTGCATTTCAAGAAAGATGTGGAGAAATTGGAGAGGGTCCAGAGAAGAGCAATGAGAATGATTAAAGGTCTAGAGAACATGACCTATGAGGGAAGACTGAAGGAATTGGGTTTGTTTAGTTTAGAAAAGAGAGATTGAGGGGGGACGTGATAGCAGTTTTCAGATATCTAAAAGGGTGTCATAAGGAGGAGGGAGAAAACTTCTTCATCTTGGCCTCTGAGGATAGAACAAGAAGCAATGGGCTTAAACTGCAGCAAGGGAGGTTTAGGCTGGACATTAGGAAAAAGTTCCTAACTGTAAGGGTAGTCAAACACTGGAATAAATTGCCCAGAGATGTTGTGGAATCTCCATCTCTGGAGATATTTAAGAGTAGGTTAGATAAATGTCTATCAGGGATGGTCTAGACAGTATTTGGTCCTGCCATGAGGGCAGGGGACTGGACTCGATGACCTCTCGGGGTCCCTTCCAGTCCTAGTATTCTATGGTTCTATGATTCTATGATTCTGGCCAAACCTTCCAAAATGGTTGGTGATTTTGGGAGTCCCACCAGGGAGCCTGTAAGGGGTGATGGTCTGTGGTGCCCCCTCCTCCTTGCAGGAAATCCGCCCCTTCAAGGTGGCTTAACTTACACACCCCAAATCATTCATAATTTTGAAAGTCTCTATTAAAGTACTGTTGTCATGCTCATCTCTCGCCTGGGTGAACCATCTCCCTGCTCCTTTCAGGGTCTGAGTGATGCAGTGGCAGCAGGAGGAGCATTGGGGATGTTCTTGCTTCATTTCAGCTACACTTGCAGTTCTGGCTGGGAAGCAGGTGAGTTCCCTTCTTCACACTCCGCTTTGCACAGTTCATGATCCCACCATCAACCTCTGCTGCACCCGCCCAACGTGGGACTTTCCCTGTTGGTCTGGGCTGGGGTCACTCCAGGTGAAAGCTCCTGGGCCATTTCTCTATCATAAGAGAGCCACCTCCCTTATATGGGGGCCTGATCCCAAGGCCAGTGATGTTAGTGGATTCTTTCCATTGACCCCAAGGAGCTTTGGATCAGGCCCTTTGTGGACAGCATTGCCTGAGTTACAAACAGCGCCCGGCTGCCCCCACAAGGGGGCAGCAACTTGGCCTGAGCCGCAGCCCCTGGATCACCCTGGGCTAGAGCTGCCACAGGGCAGTGAGCTCACAATGACAGATCTTTGGAAATGAGAGTTTTTATCTGACCTGTTTCATTTTTTTCCCCAAAGTTCCCATTTCTAAAGAAAAAAAAACTCTTTTGTGGAGGGTTAGTAACAAAATAGGAAATGAGAGGAGAGAAGGAACCCTTTCATTTCAAACTCCCCTTCCTTTCAGGGATTTTTTAATAAATTTCAGGGTTTGGATTTCCTAGTCCTCCATTTTTGCCATTTGGCCACCAAAGGGGAGGGAGGATGGGGACAAAATGGGAAATGTTTTCACAGAAACGTGTGAAACAATGATTAAAAATAATTGCTAAATAATATTTGCCCTTTTTCACCCTGTTGTTTTCTGGTCACTGCTTATAACAAGCAGTTTCCAAGCGCCCTGCTCTGAGCCCCGCCTGGATATCGGAGGGTGCATCTACGCAGCACCCTAAACTTGAAATAAGATATTCAATTTGCACTATGCAAATTGTGGGTCTTATTTCGAATCTATTTCGACATCGCTTATTTTGAAATTTGGCATGTCTACACAGTGCCAAATGTTGAAATAACAAGCTATTTCGAGGCATCCCTTAACCCTCGCGGAATGAGGGTTATCAGGATGCTGAAATAGAGTGCGGGTTATTTTGAAAAATATATCGAAATAATAGGCGGCTGGGGTAGATGTGGGGTAGCTATTTTGGGATACCTCTGGTATCCCAAAATAGCCATGCAGTGTAGATGTACCCTCAGTTATCCCATATATGATCTATCCCCTGTCCAGCTGCTCTGCAGAGCTGACTCAAGCCTAAGGATGAAAAGTGCCCAGCCTCCATCCCAGGACAAATCACTTCTGCATCAATTGCTCTGCAAAACTGCTCTGCTTTGTACTCTCGAGGCATTTCCCTTGGGGCCCTGGGCTGTTTGGGTTCCCACGGAGGAGTCTTTCTTTCTTTCTTTCGCCTTTTGTTCTGGTTCCCCCGCTTGCTTAGTTACACTGATTCTGGCTCCCCACCTGTTCAGAGGTCACTTCTGCATGTTCTTTCTCTCTTGCCTTGTGTTCTTCCCCACCAGGCAGTGCCCTGGTACCCCACAGCCAGTGCAGCAGACACCAAAGGAGCTGGCATGCAGAGCAGGGGCAAAGCGGGTGTAGGGGCAGGACAGACAGGCTGGGGCTTGGTGTGGAGCATGGGGGCTGGTGGACACTAAGCAGGTGGGGAAGCCTGTATAGACCTGTGGTTGGTATTCTCTCTGAGGGTATGTGTAGCCTACATGCCTCTGGCGCCAGAGGCATGTAGATTAGGCTACCCGGCATAGGAAAATGAAGCGGCGATTTAAATAATCACAGCTTCATTTAAATTTAAATGTCTGCCGCGCTGAGCCGATCAGCTGTTTGTTTGCTCAGCGCGGTAGTCTGGACGCTCCGCGGTCGACATCAAAGGCATTTGTCGACCTCCCAGGTATGCCTCCTGGGATGAGATTTACCTGGGATGTCAACAAATGCCTTTGATGTTGACCGCGGAGCATCCAGACTACCGCGCTGAGCCGACAAACAGCTGATCGGCTCAGCGGGGCAGCCATTTAAATTTAAATGAAGCGGCGATTATTTAAATCACCACTTCATTTTCCTATGCTGGGTAGCCTAATCTACATGCCTCTGGCGCCAGAGGCATCTAGTCTAGACGTACCCTGAGGAAATCACCCCTGTGCAGAGGGTCCAGCATGAGGCTCAGACCCCATCTGTGTCCCCCTTAATTCCCGAGGGTGAGTCTCCCCCTAGGAGAGCTGGGTCAGAGTCACTAGGGACTGAAGACCATGTTGGTGACAAAAAATTCAGGTTCATCCAATATTCCGACCCTCAATTCCCCTGTGACTTTTCACCCTGGCCAAGCTGCGCCTTTAGCAATAAACAAACCAGGTCCCTTCGGCTCTCAGTCTTCCAGTCCTAAATAGAGACACTGAGGTTGGCCTGGGGAAGGGGGGTGGTGCAGTACAGGAAACAGGGAGATGTGCTGAGTACCACACCTAAGGAGAGGACAAGCGGGTCAGAGAGAGGCTGCAGCGTCTCTGCTGTCTCAGCCCTGCAGTGCCAGGGGCGGGGGGGACGGGTGGAAACAGGGAGAGGGGCTGGCTGGGCTATTTCCAGCTGATCAGTTAATCCCACCTCCCGGATGCTCCTGTTTCTGTGCCTCTTGCTGCCCGGTGAGTATGTGCGAATTCTGGGCTAATTCGTAGCAGTTTGGGAGAAAACAGAACGGAGAGCAGCCCCTGGCCCAGCCTGTCGGCAAATCCTCTTCAGTGGGGGAGAAATGGGAACCAGCGTGTGAGGTACTGGACCAGATCCCCCACTGGTGTAAATCAGTGTCACTCCACTGGAGTCAGTGCCGATTTACACCAGGACCTGGCCCTCTAGAGAGCTGAAGAGAAAGGCAACCCCAGTTCAGCTGAGGTCTGCGTGTAAGGGTTCTGCCCTGCCCCAGAGCTAACGTCCTGACTGTTTGTTTATTCATCAGAACAGGAATCAGGAATTTATTTCCCTGTCTATTAAAGGCAGTTTTTGTCCCTGGGGAGGGACCACAGAAAAGGGGGAGATTTTAGCTCTAGCACTAACCATGTGTCACCTTTCTGTTCCCAGGGCTGAGTCCCAGCAGCCAGGAGATCTGCTCAGCCCTTGGTGAGTCCATCTGTCTGTCTGTCCCCAGACACACTCACCCCTCTATCTAGCCATCAAGCCACAGAGGTTTGCATTGATACAGAATATTGATACAGTAGCCACAGTAGCATTGATACAGTAGCCACAGAGGTTTGCATTGATACAGAATATTATTATTCATTATTATTATTACCGTGACCCCCATACATCCCTCCCAGGGATCAGGGCCCATTGTGTCAGGTGCTGCACCCACCGCCCCCCATGTGAGGCTCTGTCCCTGCCCCTGCAGAGCTGACAGTCTCAGATCTGACATTATCCCCCCGTTACCCAGCTGTAGTGCAATAACAGCCTGCTCCAGACCCAGCTCTTGGACAGGGAGAGCCCCTCCTGCCCTGCCCCACAGAGGGTGTCAATGCTATGGAGCCACCTGCACTGTGCTTCATGCACGTGGGCTATCCCAACCATTGGTTACACGGGGCCATGCTTCCCGCACACGTTCACACCCCGCTCAGCACGGTCCCTGCTGCCCCCTCCTGCTCTCATCCATGTTAGCACCTGCCCCTTCCTGGAGCTCCCTGGCTCTGCCCCAGGGGATTGTAGGTGGCTGCAGTGACCTCACGAGCACCCAGGGGGATTGGGGGAAGACCAAACTCTCTAGACTCCCACAATCCCCATGTGGAACATCCCAGTCTCCCCAGAGTTTATCTCAAATTCCTAAGAACATAAGAATGGCCAGACTGGGGCAGACCAAAGGTCCATCCAGCCCAGTATCCTGTCTTCTGACAGTGGCCAATGCCAAACGCCCCAGAGGGAGGGAACACAACAGGGAATCCTCATGGGATCCCTCCCCTGTCATCCACCTCCAGACAAACAGAGGCTAGGGACACCATCCCTACCCATCCTGGCTAATAGCCATAAATCTATCTAGCTCTTTTTTGAACCTTATTAAAGTCCTAGTCTTCACAACAGTCTTCCTCCAGAGCCTGTGAACCATCTACCAGCTTCATGCTGCTTCCCCCGCAGCTTGCTTCCTTCAGCAGCCTGCTCCCTGGGCTGCACCTGAAACAGGTACCACCAACAGCCCCAGTAACAGCTTTCACTCATTCCCCTTTCCAGGTGCTCTCCCATCCCCCACTCTCTACCTGAGCCAGACAACTGCCTGGTGGGGGGACTCCGTGCAGCTCCAGTGCTCCATGATCTCCCAGGCTCTGGCCACCAGCATCGTCTTCTGTCAGGACAGGAAGGAGGTGTCATCCCAGAAGGGCTCACTGGGGAAACTCACATATGAATATGACCGTGTGGTGTCCAGCTCCGGAAACTATTCCTGTGGGTATGAGATGAAGGACAGTGACAACTAGGTGACCAGATCCCAGCTCAGCCTGGCCAAGCACTTCAGCGTCACCAGTAAGGGGGGTGAACAGCCTAATGAGCACAGTTGTCCACGTAACAGCACAGAAACACAATGCAGGTGGCTTAGTGACAGGGACAATGGGAAGGAAAAGCAGGCTGTTCTCCTCCATGTGTACTGACCCTGACACAAAGGTATTACAGCCACTTTGTGAGTGCGTAACATGACTGCTAGAGAGACAGCAGGGCAAAATTACCCAGGACTCCTGGGTTCTCTTCTTGGCTTGGGGAGCAGACTGTGGTTAGTGTTAGAGGCAGCAGAGCTAAGCCCATAATCCTGACACATTCCCGCTGAAAGGCCATGAGACAAAGCATATGAGACTAGGTTTTGTAGACACAGAGACCTCCTCTCCAGTCCCAGCTCTGTCTCCAATGACCTGGTGTAACCCTTCATTGTCCACACACGGGGACAATGAGAGCTGCCTCCTGAACTGCAGGGGCATGAGTGGTTGTCTAGTACCTGGAACTTTAAAGTGCACCCCCTAAATTAACAACATTCAGTGACAGAGCTGGCCCCACATCACAGGATCTCCTGCCTCATAGCTCAGTGCCACGCCCGACTTCAGGGTACAGGTGGGAAGTGCACGACCCCAACCCCAGCATCCGCACAGAGGGACAGGGCTGCCAAAGGCCAGTGGAGTGTGCGAAACTTGGCAGGTCTGAGGGAGTCAGAGGGAGCCCCTCTGGGGAGGTTCCACCCAGGGCAGAGCCCTGTCCCATGGGACTGGTGCAGGGCTAGGCTCAGCCATCGCAGCCACGATTCTCACACATCGAGTGTCATCCGGCGGTGCCGACGGGCCCAGATTCCCCTTGTCCCCCGGGCACAGGCAGACGAGCAGCAGAGCCGAGGAGTCAGACCCCACAGCTCTGACGGCTCCTGGGCCAGACCCTGGGATCTGAGCCTGGCTCTGCCTCCCTCTCCCCTCCACCCAGCTCTTCCCTCGCTGCATAGAGACTCTGGGCCAAACGCGCCCCTGGGGTAACTCCTCTGCCTGCAATGCTTACACCGAAGGCAGCCTCAGCTCTCTGCAGGGAGCCCAGCCTGTGCAGAGAGGGGCAGCCCCAGGGCCAGGCAGCACTTACACCAGGGGCAGACCCAAGGACCAGCTCCTTTGCTGGTATGAACTGGCAGAGCCCTATGCACATAAATGGGGGTATGTCTACACTACCACCCTAGTTCGAACTAGGGTGGCTAATGTAGGCATTCGAAGTTGCAAACGAAGCCCGGGATTTAAATATCCTGGGCTTCATTTGCATCTTGCCGGGCGGGCGCCATTTTTAAATCCCCTTAGGTCGAACTCCGTGCCCGCGGCTACACGCGGCACGGAGTAGGTAGTTTGAATTAGGATCTCTAATTCGAACTACCGGTACACCTCGTTCCACGAGGACTAACAGTAGTTCGAATTAGAGATCCTAATTCGAACTACCTACTCCGTGCCGCGTGTAGCCGTGGGCACGGAGTTCGACCTAAGGGGATTTAAAAATGGCGCCCGCCCAGCAAGATGCAAATAAAGCCCAGGATATTTAAATCCCGGGCTTCGTTTGCAACTTCGAATGCCTACATTAGCCACCCTAGTTCGAACTAGGGTGGTAGTGTAGACATACCCTGGATGATTTAAAGCTGGTGGGGCTCTGGCCCAGGGGCCGGCACCACTGCTCTGCCTGTCATTGGGAGGTGCGTCCCTGCGGGGGCTGCAGGCGTCTCTCCCACATGGTGTGAATCTCTTTGCCCTTGTCACACAGGCAGCGGGAGCAGCAGCGGAGTAGCAGAGGAGCCGACTCGCCCAGGTAACAGGCTATTGCTCTGTCACACCCTGGTTAGCAGAGCCCGGCTCTGTGCCCCAAGCCCCGCCCCCAGGGCACAAAGTCTGGGCCAAACTCACCCCGGGGCAGGTACCTCCTCAGCCTGCAGCTCAGGCACCCCGGCTGGGCTGGTCTCTGCCAGTGCCGTTCCCCCAGGGCAGAGGGCAGCACATCTCCCAGACTGTGGTAACACCTGAGCCAGGGGGACATGGCCGGCACTGCAGCATGGAAAGGGAAGCCCTGCTTGGCCACCTCCCCCCAGCCAAAGCCCCTCCCACAGTGTCACCCCAGCCCTGCTTGGCCCACTCCCGAGAGAGCCCCCACCTATCTCTCATGCCTCTTCTCTCGAGACCCCATTGCCCACTGCTTGTGTCTCTTCCCTGAAACCCTCCCATCACAATTCTTCTCCTGAGGCCTTCCCACCCGACTCTCGCACCACTTTGCCCTTCTTCCTATGTCCCCCTGCCCACCCTTGTGTCTCTTCCCCCCCCCCAAGGCCCTGTGAGCAGAGCAGGGATAGGTAGAGCAAGGGTGGAGCCTTGGGGGGAGAGGATAAGTGAAGCACAGGCAGGGCCAGCATTGCCGTGATCCAGAGGTGGTGGGCTGGCTGTTTGGGGAGGAGCCTCCCCCAGCCTCTTATACCCACCACCCACACCCCACAGCTTTTCCACATCCCACTTTCAACCTCGCCTGAGCGCACGACTGGAGCCAAAGCCTCGTGCTGCCCTCTGCCCAGGGTGGGGTCACCCCCACGGTGAGCTGCCAGCCACGCTGGGAGGGACAAGAGGGTCTGGGCTGCTGTGTCTGTCAGTGACACTTGTGAGGCCTTGGCACCAAGTCCCAGTGCAGCCTGAGCAAACCTGGGCTGCTCCCTGCTCCTCCCACCCCTCAGGGCTGAGCTGGGCAAAGGCAGGAGTCTCCCCAACAGCCTCCATCACTTAGGCTTCCCAGCCGGGGAATGTGCCCCCTGCAGCATGATCCCCTTTAGAGCCAGGCCTCCAGGAGCTCACACAGGGTCCCGCATTACACAGCAGCTGCTCTGGGCCTAGTGCAGGGCCACATGCTGCTTTGTACACAGACCTCACCATGGCCCTTTCCATGTTGCAGGGCCAGCCATGTCCTTCTCCATATGGGCTGCCCGCTTCAGCCTGGTCCTGCTCCTCCTGGTGTCTGTGCCCGTCATCACCTTCGTGCTGGAGAAATGGGGGCTGGAGAAGATTCCCGAGGAGAGCAGCAACGTCATGGCTGGGAGAGGGACTGGGAACCCCAACGAGCAGCTGGGAGCAAGGCAGATACCACTGCCCAGCTCTGAGCAGGAACTGCAGAGATATTATTGGTCAGTGCTGCAATAGCCCCCTGGTAACTCCTCCAGCCTCCTTTAGTCCCTCTGCTCTTCCCCCATGGGGGATGCTGTCAATCAGTCTGACCTGCACTCTGCTCACTCCCAGCTAGGCCAGGGCTATGCCAAGTTCTGTCACAGCTGACCCCTACCATGAACTGCCCCCGCCAGACAGCCCAGCCCCGCTCCTTCCTTCTGCACTAACCAAACAATCCCTCCTGCTGGGGGTAAGTCTGGGCTCCTGGTTAAGGCACCAGGGTGAACTTCTGGGAGACTTTATAGACTAACAAAATATATAGATGGTATCATGAGCTTTTGTGGGCACAGCCCACTTCTTCAGATGACCGTAGTTTTGAATTTAGGATGTGCAGACCCAAAATAAATAGGGGAGATGGGGGAAGGAGGAAAAAAAGGAAGGGGGGGCAGGAAACAAGGAGCAGAGGGTATGAAAATATCAAAGGGGAAAACAAGTAGGCAGAACTGGCCTCTATAAACACCTGAAGACTGGATAGTTAAAAAGAAGCGGATAAGGATCAAAGGATAGCAATAGCGAGAATCTACACAGACAAAGAGCTGTTTGCACCTTCATTGACTGTTAGGTTGATAATGTCCCAGCCATCCCTCATCTCCACTGAGGCCATTAGCATGAGAATTGAACTTGTGGATGAATAGTAATTCTAACACCTCTCTGTGTATTTGACTTGTAGAATTGGTTTGTGATAAGACAGCCACCTGGAGATCTTTTAAAGAGTGATTAGTTAGATTGAAGTGTTCCCCAACAGGTTTCTGTATATTCCCTTTACATATATCTGATTTGTATCAATTGACTTTTTTCCCCATAGGGAAAAAAATTTGTCCACTATATATAGCAGTGGGGCATTGCTGGCTTCTCAAAAGTGTGTCCAATAAACAGTATACCCTCCCCCACCTTGGCTTTCTGTTTTTCCAGGCACACATTAATGTTACCATCTACTGACCAAAGCTATAATTGCATCTCTGCAAGTGTGGCTTGGGTTTGACTCTGCACCCGGGTTTCATGAACTTTTCCATCCTGTGTAGCTAACTGTAGCAGACACCTCCCCTGGCATTAGCACCCCCCATATAACATCCCGGTGGCCACCCCCACCACAGCTGTTTCTGAGCATAAGGAAAGGGCTGGTTTCTCAACAGGAACATTTTTCTTCCACTGTCTGGTCTGTTCTTCTTTCTTTTTCTTTTCTTTTTCCACTCTCTGGTTCTTCTGATGAATTTACAGAGACCTTATAAAGACATCCCAGGGGGCATGGTCCCTTCCAGTGATGGCAAACACGCCCACCCCCAGATCAGACATCCAGATCCCTCCTCCCAGGTTTCCCCCTCCCCTCTCCCACCCTCTCTCTTCCCCTCTCCTACCTCCTTTTCCCAGTCTCCCCAGAGGTTCATTCCCCCCACCCCCAGTTTTGTTCAATAAACCCAGTTTCTGCAACTGACTCAGCAGCTGGGGAGGGGCCAGCAGCAGGCACAACAGGGTGTGTCTAGACTACAGGATTTTGTCAACAAAAGTGGCCTTTTGTCAACAAAACTCTACCTGCATCTACACTACCACCGAGTTCAGTCGACATAACATCGAGAGAACTCGGCAGTTTTCTCGATGGCAGTAAACTTCATTCTACAAGGAATAACGCCTTGTGTCGACAGAGTTCTGTTGACAGAAGGCGCTATTGCATCTACACTGTCCTTTGCATCTACACTCTCATGTCAACAAAGCAGCTTGCTTTGTCTACAGAACTGGATGCAGTCTAGATGCTCTTTGTCGACAAAATCTCTGTCGACAAAAGCCTGTAGTCTAGACGTACCCACAATGTTTAGAAATGGGAGCCGTCTTGGAGCCGTTAATCCGAAAGGGGGCGTCTCTTTCTGCCAGACAGGATCTAGCTCAGCCAGCAGTTAGCAGCTCAGTGCAGGGTTCCCTGGGGGAGGCTCTGGCCTGGGCTAGGCGGACGATCTGACTAGATGGGCCCATTGGTCCCTTCTGGCCTTTACATGTACGACCACGAACATAAACTGCCCTGGAACCCTTGTGAGAGCAGACAAGAGAGCGAGAGAGTGACAGACAGAGCACAAACGAGGCAGGTTAATGTGTGGGGACAAAAATAACATTATAAGAGCAGGTTCTTCAATCCCACATCACAGTGTGTGACACACCCCTGCCCGCTGGGCTGCTCGCTGGGAGGCAGGCCTGGGGAGAGCTCACTGCTGGTGTGTGCACGGGAGTCTCTGAAGATGCTCAGGGCGCTGTTGGCTCCCCTGTGGTTCCCTCCCTGAGCAGCTGCACAGAACATCTGGACTGCGTGTGCAGAGAGTCGCTGAGCAGGGGAGGGAGGCAGGATCAAGCCCGGAAGGAATAGGAGATGGGACTCTATGAACTCAAGTCAATCGCCTGCAGCAGATTTCCCAGCTTCTGTTTCTGACATTTTTCCTGTTTCCCAGTCCTGTCCCATCCAGGCTTTTCCCCTCTTTGGCTGAAATAGCCCAGGGTCACTGGCCTTCCAGGCATGTACCCAGTTAAACAAGGCTGGGGAGGAAGGACGATCTAGTGCACTGAGGATCAAGGGCCCTGGGTTCACTCACTGATTCAGCTGTAGACTCCTGTTTGTCTTGGTCACTCTGGCCTCACTTTACCTCTCTGTGAAATGGGGCTGATACTCCAGAATATGGTTTTGAGAAAAGCAGCCACGCTTGATTTAAAAAGTACCAGTGATGGAGCCTTTGGTTTGTCCTAGGGCTAGTTATCCTCCCTGTGGAAAATTTACACCTCACAGCTTATAGTGCTTCCAAAACAATGCAAGATAAAACAGAAAAAGGTGCTTACACTAGACCCAGCTGTGCCCAGGGACTGACACTGGTGTATCTGGAGCAGGATAATTTCACCCCTTACTTAATATCAGAGGGTATGTCTACACTACAGCGCTAATTCGAACTAACTTAGTTCGAATTAGTTAATCCGAACTAAGCTAATTCGAACTAATGCAACTAGACCCAAAAACTAATTCGAATTAGCATTTTGCTAATTCGAACTAGCACGTCCACACTGAGACGCTGGGGCGCATTTAAGGGCAGCTCAGACCGGTTCCAGCAGGGCATCAGGTCAGTAGTTGCTTTGTGTGGCTGCTGTCTGAGGCTATCTGAGGCTCATGCTTAAAGGGACCCCCCTGGACAGCCGGTTCTCAGCTTTTCCGCTTGCTTGCCTACCTCACCGAGGGACAGCAAAGCGTTTTCCTCTGTGCCTGTCTGTGTCAGTGGTTCCCATTGGGGCCGCCGCTGCAGTTAGCACCAT
This sequence comes from Pelochelys cantorii, assembly GCA_032595735.1. Classification (NCBI taxonomy): domain Eukaryota; kingdom Metazoa; phylum Chordata; order Testudines; family Trionychidae; genus Pelochelys; species Pelochelys cantorii. The sequence continues at coordinate 15,840,925 of CM064351.1, read as the reverse complement.
GGAGCCAGAGCTCGCTGTGGGCATTCTGCTCCAGTTTTTGGACTTGCTGCTGCAAGCCTGCCAGCAATGGGTGGAGGCTGCCTGGCACCATCTGGTGCACGTCAACCCCCTACCTCTCCCCCTGGCCTCCCTGGGGGCCATGGAGGAGCCGCAGCAGCGCCTGGACGCCAGCGTGCCCCGCCGCATCCAGCATCTGGATACCAGCAGTGACTGGTGGGACCGCATGGTCCTGGAGCGCTGGGGAGACCGACAGTGGACCCAGAACTTCAGGATGAAGAAGGATACCTTCCTGGAGCTCTGCAAGTGGCTCGCCCCTGCTATGAGCCGACGGGACACTCGCATGAGGCCCGCCATCCCCCTCCAGAAGCATGTGGACATCGCCCTGTGGAAGCTCTACACGCCAGACAGCTACCGATCTATTGGGAACCAGTTCGGCGTGGGGAAATCCACCGTCAGAGCAGAGCTCATGGAGGTACGGCACTCACCGGCCACTGGCCCAGGAGGGAGGGGGGCTGCAAGGAGGGGATGGGGCACCCCGGGGAAAACAGGGGGGGAGGGAGGAGGTGAAAGTGCCCCGCACGAGAGGGTTTGGTCTGTCCCGGCCGTACTACACGCCGCCCGTGGCGGCCAGGATCACAGCAGGGGTCGCTTCCAGGAATGGGGCACGGGGTAGTGCCAGGGAACGAACACTCCCAGCCACCCGGGCACCCCAGTGATTCGCGGTTTGCTGTGTCTCTCTTCAGGTGGCGAAGGCCATCAACCGGGTGCTGCTCCGCAGGGTGGTCTGCCTCACCGACCCGGTCGTGGTCATCAAGGGGTTTGGCGCCCTCGGCTTCCCCAACTGCGGGGGGGCCATCGACGGGATGACATCCCCATCCGTGCCCCGGAACACCAGGCCTCCCAGTACATTAACAGGAAGAGGTACTTTTCCATGCTCCTGCAGGCCATGTCTGACCACTGGGGCCAGTTCACGGACATTAATGTTGGCTGGTCCGGCAAGGCACACGACGCCAGGGTGTTCCACAACTCCTCCGCGTGCCAGAGGCTGCATGCCGGGACCTTCTTCCCCGACCGCCACATCAGGGTTGGGGACGTGGACATGCCCGTCTGCCTGGTGGGGGATGCAGCCTATCTCCTACAGCCCTGGCTAATGAAGCCCTACACGGGACACCTCAACCCCTCCCGCCAGGCCTTCAATGCCAGGCTCACCAGGGCCCGCATCGTGGTTGAGGGGGCCTTCCGCCAACTGAAAGCACGCTTTAGGTGCCTCCTCACCCACCTCGACCTTGCCGAGCACAATATCCCTCCCGTGGTGGCAGCATGTTGTGTGCTGCACAATTTATGTGAGCGGAAAGGGGAGGCTTTCCTGCCAGCCTGGATGGCTGAGGCTGAGCGCATGGCTGGCCAGTACGTGCAGCCCTGCACCGCTGCCATCCGGGAGGCCCAGTGCGGGGCCGTCCAGATCCGGGAAGCCCTGTGGGAGAGCTTCCTGGTGGAGGAGGACTGAACTCTCCCTGCATGCCCCACTGGGACCTTCTTGCAACCTCCCCACCTTCCCCTTCCCCCTCCTTAACTCCCCTTCCTAATGTAAAATAAAAACACCTGTTTTGCCAAAAAACCCTCTCTTTATTGTACATAACTGGGGTGGGGGGAGGGAGGAATGAGGGTGGGAGAGGGGAGAGGGAAACCTGGGATGAGGGAGCTGGAAGGGGGAGGAAGGGGAGGAAGGGAAGGGAAAGCTCAGGGTTGGGGGTCCTGCTGGCTCTTCCGTCTCGCAGCACTGCGGATGTGGGGGCGCCGGGGGGGGAGTGGGTGTGGAGGGTGGGGCAAGAGAGATGTGGGGTGCGGAGGAAGCGGGAGGGGGAGCAGGGGTGGGAGGAGGAGCAAGAGCTGGGGCGGCCACAGGGGCTGGAGCAGGAGGAGGCAGGAACCTGTCCACCAAAGTCTGGAGGTGACCTCTGAGGGCACGGCCCTGCTCCTCCAGCGCCTCCAAGCTCCGCTGCTGCAGCCGCAGGTCCTCCTGGACCCAGTGGTCCTGGGTGCGGAGCTGGTGCTCCAGTAGCCGCAGGTGCCGCCGGTGGTAGTCCTCCAGGTTGCGGGTGCGCCTGCTGGCCCGGGTGCGGGTGGCTGTTGCAGGTGGGGTGGTGCGCCCTGCACTCCCAGGTGCTGCGGCTGCGGTGAAACAAGAGCAGTGGTCAGTTCTCCCTGGGGACACAGTGGGTGAAACCCAGCCCCCCTCTGCAAGGTGAGGTCGGCGTGTGGGGAACGGGCCAGGGCCCCTGCATGACACCCAGCTGCTGCTCCATGGTGGGCAAGGCCCAGAAGCACGGTCCCTGGGCTCCCTCTCCCTCCACCCCCATACACATAAGGGAACCATGATGGCACTCACATGTGGAGCCCTCCCCAACCTCGGACGACACAGCCGATATTCTCTGTGGGATGCTTTGGGGGTCCTGGGTCCTGGGCAGGCTCCCTGCAGGCTCCTGGCTCTCGGCATCTTCCTCCTCCTCGGTGTCAGGGACGGGGCCCTCTGCCCCAGGGTCGATCACCACCCGGGGGGCATGGATGGCATGAGCCCCCAGGATGCGGTCCAGGACCTCGAACTGAGGGCATGCCTCCGGGTCAGCTCCTGGCTGGGAGGCCCTGGAGTAGGCCTGCCGCAGGTCTTTGATCTTGCAGCAGACCTGCTCCCGGGTCCGCATGTGGCCTCTGGTGGCCAGACTGGCAGCCATGCGGCTGTAGACGGCTGCATTCCTGTGGCTAGTGCAGAGATTGTGGACGTTGGAGGCCTCCCCCCAAACCTTGATGAGGTCCATGATCTCCGCACTAGACCAGGTGGGCGCCCGCCTCTTGCGGCTCCGGGCAGGCTCTTGGGAGCCACCAGCCTGGTCCTGGGAAGAGGGGGAGGGCTGGGTGGCAGTGGGTGGCTGGCTCATCCCATGCCAGGTGCAGGGTCTGCTGGCTGGGTGCTGGCAGGCTTGCAACTGGCACAAGCACTGTAGCCAGACCGTGCCCCTTTAAGGGCTCCAGGGCCAGGAGGGGGGCAGAAGAGTTTCCCTGGTTTGGCCCAGAGTGGCCACCAGGGCAACCTGGGAAGGGCTAGCCTCCAACTAGTTCAAATTAAGTGACTACACAGCCCTTAATTCGAACTACTTAATTCGAACTAGGCATTAGTCCTCGTAGAATGAGGTTTACCTAGTTCGAATTAAGCGCTCCGCTAGTTCGATTTAAATTCGAACTAGCGGTTTGCATGTGTAGCGCCTATGAAAGTTAATTCGAACTAACGGCTGTTAGTTCAAATTAACTTTGTAGTGTAGACATACCCAGACAGTGTCCCATGAAGCACCAGAGCAGCAGGGGCTGTGTGGTTCCTGGGGCAGGTGCTGGGTCTAGTGTCCATCTGCTCTGGGAACAGGTGGGCGGTGCCCACAGCTGCCTCTGTTGCCTCAGCAGGAAATGATCCATGTTCACCCTGCCAGGAAGGCCGGGGCAGCTGAGAACTGGCCCGCCGCTCAGTGTCTGCACAGGGTGGTTGGGCCAGAGGAGCTTTCTCACCACGTCCTCCACAGCTGGCTCTGAGCGCCCTGGGTTGCGTCTCCCCTGAGGGCCAAGGGCAGACTGGGCCGTGGGGACACAGCCCCTCCCACCTCTCCAGCTAGTCTCATACCCAGATTTGACACGCACATCATTGGCACAAGCACTTCTGGCCCCAAAAAATGGCCAGAGATTTCAAAAGCCCAAGTTGTGACACACTAGGGGGTGACAGACTTGAGGCCCCCAACCCCGCGGCTGGGAATCAGCCCCTTTACAGGGGTTTCACTGGGGGTCCCAATAGCATTCAGAATTGTGAACGTCTCTGCTGAAGCACTTGCCTAGAGAGGAGCTGTGGTCAGTCCTTCCCTGTGTGGAGCCCTCTCCCTGCTCCTCCCAGGGGCTGTGTGGTTCCTGGAGCAGGTGCTGGGTCTGTGCAGCAGGGGGATGCTCTTGCTTCCTGTATCAGCTGCACTTGCAGCTCTGTGGGTGGGTGGGGAAGGGGAGCTCCTGTCTTCACATCCCATTTGGCAGTGCCCATGAGCCCACCAACACCCTCCTGCACCCGCCCATGGTGGGACTTTCCCTGCTCCTGTGGCCGCTCTGGGCTCGGGTCACTCCTGGTGAAAGCTCCGGAGCCATTTCTCTGTCATAAGAGAACAAACACTCTTACACGGGGCCTGATCCCAAGGCCAGTGAGTTCAGTGGGATCCAACAGGCTTTGGAACAGGCCCTGTCAGGGCTGCATTGGCTGAGCTACAGGCAGTGCCCAGCCGCCCCGCCCCGCCCCCCCTCCCCCCCCCAGGGTGCCAGCAGCTCAGCCTGCACCACAGCCCCTGGTCACAACACTCTCATCTGAAAATGGCCGATATTTGAAAGTGAACGGTTCCGTCACACGTTTACATTTTTCCAAAGTTTCCATCGTTTTGGAAGCTCTATTAAAACCTGATTTTATTTAAAGAGGAACCTGTCTCATTTTAAAATCCTGCTTTTTCAGGGATCTTTTTTTTTTTTTAAACAAAAACAACAATTCAGGGTTTGGATTTCCCCTCCCTCTGTTTTTGTCATTGGCCACCCAAGCGGGAGGCAGGGAAGGGGACAAAATGTCAAAACCGTTTTCACAGAAGGATGTGAAACAATGGTTGAAAAAATAAATGATTGCCCACTTTCACGCTGCCGTTTTCTGGGACCTGCTTGTAACAGGACATCTCAAAGTGCCCTCTTCTGAGCTCCACCTGGGCATCTGAGCTCCCCTGACCATTCCCTGAGCACCTGAGTCAGCCCGTGTAGCCGCTGTCGAGCTGCTCTGCAGAGCTGGCACCAACCCAGGGGTGAAATGTGCCCAGCCTCCATCCCAGGACAAACCACCTCTGCATCAGTTGCTCTGCCAAGTCCCTCTGCAAAACTGCCCTGCCTTGTGCTCCTGAGGTATTTCCCTTGGGGCCCTGGGCTGTTTGGGTTACCACAGAGGAATTAATGTCTGCTCACAAGTCTTGCCTTGCCTTGCCTTTCTTCCTTCCTTCCTTCCCCAGCATGTGGAGCAGGGGCAAAGGGAGAGCAGGGGCAGGACAGACAGAAGGGGCTGGAGCTGTCTGTGGAGCATGGGAGCACGTGGACACTAAGCAGGTGGGGAAGCCTGTGCAGACCTGTGGTTGATATTCTCCCTGGGGAAATCACCCCAGTGCAGAGGGTCCAGCCTGGAGCTCAGACCCCATCTGTGTCCCCCTTAATTCCAGAGGTTGGATCTCCCTCTAGGGAAGCTGGGTCCTTCTTACCAGGGATTGGAGATGAAGGTGGCGACAAAAGGTTCAGGCTCTTCCAACATCTCAGCCCCCCCCCCCCCCCCAGTCACCCAGTGACCTTTCATCCTGGCCCAGCTGTGCCCTTAGCCAGGGGCTGTCTCAGAGAGAGAGAGAGAGAGTTTCCTCGGTCATGTTTAGACTCAAGCAAACCAGGCCTCTTCGGCTCTCAATCTTCCAGCCCTAAATAGAGACGCTGTGGTCGGGGCAGGGAAGGAGGGTGCTGCATAGCAGGAAATGGGGAGTGGTGACAAATATCAGACCTGGGGAGGGGACAGAGGAGGTCAGACAGAAGCTACAGAGTCTCTTCTAAGTCCCACATGCCCCAGGGGGCCTGGGAGCAGGAAGAGGGGCTGGTTGGAGCATCCAACCGTGGGGAGCAGACGGCGGCAGAAAGAGGGAGACTGGAACTTCTCTTCTCCTGAAGTCAGACAGGGCAGAGGGCAGAGGGCGGAGGGTGGAGCAGGGAGGGGCTGTATATTGTCCCCTCTCGACCAGGTCAGCAGCAGAAGCCGCTGGGCTGTCTTCATTCTGATCAGCCCCCCCTTCCGCTCCGATGCTCCTGTCTCTGTGCCTCTTGCTGCCCGGTGAGTACGCGGGAATCCTGGGCTAATTTGCAGCCGGTTGGGAGGAAACAGAACCAAGAGCAGCCCCTGGCCCAGCCTGTCGGCAAATCCTCTTTAGTGGGAGATAAATGGGAACGAGTGTGAGTTATTGGACCAGATCCTCCATGGATGTAAATCAGTGTCACTCCACTGGAGTTAATGCCAGTTACACCAGCAGAGGATCTGGCCCTCTAGAGAGCTGAAGGGAAAGGCAGCCCCAGCTCAGCCGAGGTCTGTGCGCCAGGGATCTGCCCTGCCCCAGATCTAACGTCCCGCCTGGTTCGTTTCTTCAGCAACACACAGATCAGGAATTCATTCCCCTGTCTATTAAAGGCAGCTTCTATCCCTCAAGGGGGTCCTCAGAAAAGGAGAGATTTTATCTCCCGCACTAACCCCATGTTCCCTTTCTGTTCCCAGTGCTGCGTCCCATCAGGCAGGAGATCTGCTCAGCCCCCGGTGAGTCCATCTGTCCGTTTGTCTGTCTGTCTGTCCCCAGACACGCTCTTCCCTCTATCTAGCCATCAAGCCATGGAGGTTTGCAGTGATACTGTAGGCTTCCAGCCACAGAAGATTATTATTCATTATTATTATTATTACTGTGACCCCCATACACCCCTCCCAGGAATCAGGGCTCATCGTGTCAGGTGCTGCACCCCCCATGTGAGGCTCTGTCCCTGCCCCTGCAGAAATGACAGTCTCAGATCTGACAGTATCCCCCCTGGTGACCCAGCAGAGCTGCAATAACAGCCTGCTCCAGACCCAGCCCTTGGGCAGGGAGAGCCCCTCCTGCCCTGCCCCACGGAGCTGTGTCAGCACCTCCGAGCCACCTGCACTGTGCTCCCTACACGTGGGCTATCCCAGCCATCGCTCGCACGGGGCCGTGCATCCTGCACACGTTCACACCCCACTCAGCACGATTCCTGTTGCCCCCTCCTGCTCTCAGCCACATTAGCATCTGCCCCTTCCCAGAGCTCCCTGGCTCTGCTCCAGGGGATTGCGGTTGGCTGCTCAGTGACCTCACAGGTACCATGGGGGATTGTAGGAAGACCAAATTCTCCAGACTCCCACAGTCAACTCAAGCTCCCCAGGGGCTATCCCGTAAGTCCTCTGTGACCCATGAACTACAAGCTGTTTCCACCACAACCAACTTCCTTTGGCGAAGTGCTCCCTGGGCTGCCCCTGAAACAGGCACCACACACATCCCCATCAACGGTTTTCACCCATTTCACCTCCCCAGGCTCTCTCCCTGCCCCCACCCTCTACCTGAGCCAGACGTCCGCCCAACCCGGGGACTCCGTGCAGCTCCAGTGCTCCGTGCTCTCCCAGACCCAGTTCACCCGCATCGTCTTCTGTCAGGACGGGGTGGAGGTTACGTCCCAGAAGGGCTCACTGTGGAAATTCATCTACAATTCTGACTATGTGGTGTCCAGGTCCGGGAGTTACTCCTGTGGGTACGAGATCAAGGACAGCAACAGCCGGGTGAACAGATCCCAGCTCAGCCCTGCCCGGCACCTCAGTGTCATCGGTAAGGGGGGTGAATGGCTGCGTGAGTACAGCTGTCCATGCAACAGTGGAGAGAGAACATAGAGGAGTAGGCTGTTATCCTCTGTGTCTGGGGCAGGGGTGGGGGTGGGCCCCAGGTTTAATTTGATCCAGGCCACAGCAAGTCTCCGTGTCGCATGTCGGAAGCCTTGAGCCTCAGCGCCCCACTGCAGGGCTGGGATGCAATCACGGCTCACTCAGCTGCGGGTGGAAGCCCACAGCCTTGGGGCCTCTCTTTCCCCCTGGTCCGGGAGTGAGGGGACGGAGTGAGGCATGTGCTGAGTGGGAGTGAGGGGAGGGAGGGAGGCAAGTGCTGAGTGGGAGTGAGGGGAGGTAAGGAGACATGTGCTGAGTGGAAGTGAGGGGAGGGAGTGAGGCATGTGCTGAGTGGGAGTAAGGGGAGGGAAGGAGGCAAGTGCTGAGTGGGAGTAAGGGGAAGGAAGGAGGCAAGTACTGTGTGGGAGCGAGGGGAGGGAGGGAGGCAAGTGCTCAGTGGGAGCGAGGGGAGGGAGGGAAGCAAGTGCTGAGTGGGAGTGAGGGGAGGGAGGGAGGCAAGTGCTGAGTGGGAGTGAAGGGAGGGAGGGAGGCATGTGCTGAGTGGGAGTGAAGGGAGGGAGGGAGGCAAGTGCTGAGTGGGAGTGAAGGGAGGGAGGGAGGCAAGTGCTGAGTGGGAGTGAAGGGAGGGAGGGAGGCAAGTGCTGAGTGGGAGTGAGGGGAGGGAAGGAGGCAAGTGCTGAGTGGGAGTGAAGGGAGGGAGGGAGGCATGTGCTGAGTGGGAGTGAAGGGAGGGAGGGAGGCAAGTGCTGAGTGGGAGTGAAGGGAGGGAGGGAGGCAAGTGCTGAGTGGGAGTGAGGGGAGGGCGTCTTTTTGGTTTCTGCTCCCCACCTCAGGAGCAGGGGAGTAATCAGGGTTTTTCTTTTCACACTTGTGTGTGGCTCCCGACTGATTTTTCGGAGAGTCAATGGCCCCCGAGTGAAGGAAGATTCCCCACCCCTGCTCCAGCCCCAGTCCTCAGGGCCACATCTGGGTATTAAAATTATATGGAGGGTTATGAATGCAGATGTTCCCGAGGTGGGGGGAGGGGAACTCATCGGCCGTGGCACAGACCAGGGGGCCTCGACGGGGTGGGACCAGGGACTCCTAGAGCCCCTGCTGGCAGTGGCCCCAAAGCGGCCGTACAGGCATCGCCATGGGCAGAGGCACCCTTGCCGAGACGGGTGCATGAGGTAGCCTGTGGGCGCTTTCGAGGCCCCATCTCGAGGGTGGGGCCGTAGAGACCGTCAGGCTCTGGCCTCAGTGATAGGCTGAGGAAGGAGGAGGCTGGTGCTTAGGGACCAGGGTTGGGTCCCGGAGGCGGCAGAGCAGCGAGGGTCAGTCTGGGGGAGGCTTACAGGAGAGCACGGGAGGGTGCAGCAAGGGAAGGGAAGGAGAGAGATGCTCGTGGGGGGAAGGGCTCTCCCCGTTCCTCCCAGCAACTCTCTCAGCGCCCTGGGCCTGGCCCCCCCACTCAGGGGAGGGTGTCTCAGTGGGCAGGGGTTGGTCCTGGTGCGCTGCATCACTCAGCATTTGGGGAGGCTGGGCACACCCAGACTGTGACCCCAAGGCCTGCCTCTCATCCGCCTCCTCCCCCGCAGCCCAGCCTACACTCCCTGCCTGGCCCTGCTCAGCTCCCTTCCCAGTGGACCCCCCTGCCTCTCCCACTGGGCCCCCCCCCCGCCCTTTTTTCCTGCCTCTTCCCTGAGGCCTCCCTGCCTGCTGCTCCTGCCTATTCCCCTCAAACCCCCGTGTCCTGCCACTCATGCCTCCTCCGTGCCCCCCACCTGCCACCCGTGCCTCTTTGCCCCTCCTCCAAGTTGCCCCTGCCCATCACCTGCACTGCTTCACCCCCTCCCGTAAGGCCCCTGTGCGGGCGGAGCGGGGTGAGAGCCGGGCCTTGGCGGGGAGAGGGCCAGTGGGAGCAGGGTCTCCGGGTGAAGCGCTTGTAGAGGGCAGGGTCCCGACTGAGCCCTTTCAGTGGCAGTGCCCTCCACCGGTGACAGGCTGGCCGGCTGTTTGGGGAGGCTTCTCCTCCAGCACCATGGCCTGTTATAGCCCCACAGCAGCGCTGCGTCCCACTCACACACTCACCTGAGCTGCCCTCCACTCTGGGGCGGGGCGAGAGGGTCTGGGCTGCTCTGTTGCTGGCTCCTGTGAGGCCTTTGCACAGAGTCCCAATGTAGCCTGAGCAAACCTGGGCCCTTCCCTGCTCCTCCCACCCCTCAGGGCTATGCTGGGCAAAGGGAGGAGACTCCCCAACAGCCGCCCTCACTTAAGCCTCCTGTCAGGAGAACGTGCCCCCTGCAGCATGATCCCCCCATAGACCAAGGCTCTGGGAGCTCTCACGGGGGCCCTGTTACACAGCTGCTGCTCTGTGCTTAGTGCTGGAACTGCAGGGCCACAGGCTGCTTAGCTCACGGCTGTGACCACGTCCCTTTCCATGTTGCAGAGCCGCCGGCCTCCTCCCCTGTCCTCTGGGCCACTGGCTGCGCCCTGGTCCTGCTGATCCTGGTGTCCGTGCCCGTCGTCTACTTCGTGCTGAAGAAACATGGAGAAACAGGGCCTGCCCCTGCCTGCGAGGCTGGAGGCGAGTTCTCCGGGGAGCAGCAGCGGCAGGGGAACCAGAGTCCTGGGAGTGTGAGAACCCCACTGAACAGCTCCGAGCAGGACCTGGGGGGCAAGCTGGGGGCTGAGGAGACACCAGTGTCCGACTCTGAGCAGGGCCTGGGGGGCAAGCTGGGGCCAGAGGAGACACCAGTGTCCGGCTCTGAGCAGGATGCTGGGGAGACGCCATTGGTCAGTGCCGCAGAATAGGCCCCTGCTGGGGCAACTGTCTTTGCCCAGGCAACTCTGCCAGCCTCCTTCAGTCCTTCCTCCCTTCCCCTATCGGCAGGGCGGGGGCAAGGGGCGGGGGGGAGACAGCTTCACACTCCTGGAGGGGGAAGGGCTTCATGCAGAAGAGGGGACTGGAGCCCTCAGCACTGCCCAGAGCACACTCCGCCACGGCCCCTCCTCTGCCTCCCCGTGCCAGCCCTCAGAGCCACCCGTAGCGCGCCATGCAGTGCTCCGGCGGCAATTTAAAGGGTCAGGGGCTCCGGCTGCCACTGCTTCTGCTAGAAGCCCTGGGCCCTTCTGAATGGCAGGTCTCAACACAACTGTCTCCGTTGTCCTTCCCCTCCCCCCCATACAGACATTTTCCCTCCTGCAGAGACGCTGTAAGTTCAGAAAAGGGGGATGGGCTCAAGATTAAGACACTAGGGCTTCTGGGAGAATGGGATTCTAGTCCCATCCCAGCTCTGCTACAGGGTCCTTGGGCCTGTCACTTCCTCTCATGGAGCCTCAGCTCCCATCTGTGAAATGGGGCCAATTGTTCTGCCTTGTCTCAGGGGAGAAGTTCCAAAGCCCCTAAGGGGTTTAGGAGCACAAATGTGTGACTGTGCTGTGTGTCCGCTGCCTGGTGCTCCTAAGTCCCTCGGGTACTTTTGAAACTCCCTGACATAGACTGTGATCTCTTTCGGGCAGAGGCTGTCCTTGGCTAAGGCTAAGGGGTTGTCTGCACAGGGAAATGGACCAGTGGAATGACACGGGTATAATTCAACCACTGCAGTCATCCTGGGGGGACTCCCTGTGGGGACACTCTTATTCCGGCATCAGTTAGTTTACAGCTTTGTCAAAGTAGCATACGCTGAGTTGGAGCCCCTTGCAAACTGGAAGAAGAGGGTCCATTTGTGTCAATAATGGCAGCCAAATGCAGCCAGGGCTAATCTGTGTGGGGTGCAGGGAGGTCTTTTCTGCCACTGCCAGCACCCCACGCCCCCTGGTACGTCCCATGTCGACACAGGGCCTTCAGCAAGATGCGCTTGGCTGCAGTTCACAGCTGGGAACATTGATGGTGGTGCCAGGCTCTGTTGTGGGGTTGACAGACAACATGTAATTTGTAAAATGGGGGAGCAGAGATCAGAAGAAACCCCTGGAAATATTTCTGCTCTCACCCTGCCGCCTTTTCCAAGAGAAGGCCCCTTCTTACCCCCTGGATGGGGCTTTGCCCCAATCCCAGGGCAAAACTGCATCTTACCTATTGTTTCCCTGGGTTTCCATGCCCGGACCTGAAGAAAGGCTCTGTGCAAGCTGATAAGCTTCTCTTCCACCCACAAAAGCTTGTCCAATAAACAGTATTACCTCCCCCACCTTGGCTCTGTATTTTCTGGACACTCGTTAATGTCGCCATCTACTGACCAAAGCTATAATTGCACCGCTGCAAATGTGGTTTGGGTTTGACTGGGCCCCAGGGTTTCATGAACTTTTCATGTAGACTGGGGTATGTCTACACAGCAGCGGTACTTGGGGATAACTGATGTTATTCCGAAATAATATAGGGCACATCTACACAGCAAGCCACTGTTTCAAAATAATGTCGAGCTGGAGGATTTCTTACTCTGACTCCTGTAACCCTCATATTACTACTCCAGGCCTGTGAAGGGCCCAGCTGCTGCATGACAAAATCTACCTGAAATCTATGGGTTAAATTTACAGATAGAAGCAACAAGGGTGATGCTGTGGCTGGTGTCTGCCATAGACCACTTGGTCCTGCTATGAGGGCAGGGGACTGGACTTGATGACCTTTCAAGGTCTGCTCCAGTTCTATGAGATTGGTATATCTCCATAACAGGTGGATGAGGTAGATGAGGCTTTCTTCAGACAACTGAGAGAAGCTTCCAGATCACAGGCCCTGATTCTCATGGGGGATTTTAATCACCTTGACTTCTACTGGGAGACCAATACAGCAGTACACAGACAATCCAGGAAGTTTTTGGAGACTGTTGGGGATAATTTTGTGGTACGAGAGCTGAAGAAACAGACCAGGGGCCGTATGCAGCTTGACCTGCTGCTCACAAACAGGGGAAGTAGAGGTGGGTGACAACTTGGGAAGCAGTGATCATGAGATGGTAGATTTCAGGATCCTGACCAAAGGAAGAAAAGAGAGTAGTAAAATACACACTCTGGATTTCAGAAAAGCAGGCTTTGATTTTCTCAGAGAATTGATGGGCAGGACTCCCTGGGATGCTTACATGAGGGGAAAAGGAGTCCAAGAGACCTGGCAGTATTTTAAATAAGCCTTATTAAAAGCACAGGAAGAAACAATCCTGATGCGCAGCAAGAAAAACAAATATGGTAGGTGACCAGATTGGCTTACTGGGGAAATCCTTGGTGAGCTAAAACACAAAAAGGAAGATTACTAGAAGTGGAAACTAGGACAGATGACTAGGGAGGAGTATAAATATATTGCTCGAGAATGCAGGCGAGTTATCAGGAAGGTGAAAGAGCAACTGGAATGGCAGCTAGCAAGCAATGTGAAGGGTAACAGGAAAGGTTTCTACAGGCATATTTGCAAGAAGAGGGTGATCAGAGAGGGTGTGGGGCCCTCAGGGCCGGCTTTAGGAAGTGCGGGGCCCAATTCGAACAATTTCTATGGGGCCCCACAGCAATTTTGGTTGAGCAAAAAAAAAAAAACCCCACACACACCGCAGCACAAAAAAATGCCCCACCAACACACACACACACACAAACACACCCTGTGCTAAACTCACACAGCCGATACACTCCTCCTCTGGGGATGGCGGATTTGTATAATTTTTGGTGGTGCCCCATTAGCCACACCCCCTGACCCCCATTAGCCAGGCCTCTGGAGGCAACACGCTCGGGGCAAGATGGACACATGACCAGAAGTAAAAGGTGTCATGTCACCCCTTTCGAAGGACTTTTCCCACCATCCTCCTACCAACAGGGATTAGTTTGGCCCCCACCAAACCCCACTCATGCAACTATCCTGCAGTTGTATTAATCCAACATGTGTGACATTAACTCAGAGGCAGAGAGGCTGGGGGAAGTGTTCCCTCTAAGGCTATGTCTACACTCGCGGCTTCTTACGCAAGTACAGTCATTCTTGCGCAAGAACCCACAGAGCGGCCACACTGCCCGCCTGCTCTTGTGCAAGGAAATTTACAGTATGGCGTGGTAAGAGAGGGTGTCTTGCGCAAGAGCTACGCTCTTTTCTAACAGATGTAAACTCTTTTGCGCAAGAGGGCAGTGTGGATACTCTGTGGGTTCTTGCACAAGAACACACACCACAGCACTAAAATGGCCTTTGGAGCTTTCTTGCTCAAGAGAGCGTCCACTGCCATGGATGCTCTTGCGCAAAAGAACAGCTCGCACATGACAGTGTGGATGTTTTCTTGCGCAAGAGTTCTTGCACAAGACGCTGCCAGTGTAGACATAGCCTAAGAGTTTCCTCCCATGAGCAGAATGGATTTTGTGTTGTGCACCAGTACTGAGTTCATGTGGCTTGTTTGGCTGTGCCACCAGAGGCGTAGCGAGGGTGTTATGCGCCCGGGGGCAAAGGAAAAATTTGCGCTCTTCCCCCCCCCCCCCCCGACGCCATGTGGCACGGCCCCAAACCTGGTGAGGGGAACTTGTATCGCATCTTCCCCCACCCCCTACAGTTTGGGGCCGGGCTCCCGCATGCACTAACCTTCCAGTGGAGATGGAGGAGGGTCGGGCTTGGAGCAGGGTCGGGCTTGGAGCAGAGAGGCAGGGAGGAGGCTCCAGCTGCTGGTGGCAGGCGGAGTAGGAGCATGTGAGCTGAAGGGATAACAGGGGGAGCAGAATGGGATTAAATTGGAGCTTCCCTAGCATGGTGCCCAGGGGCAACTGACCCCTCCAGCCCCCTCACTACACCACTGCCCCCCCCTCTTGCAGATCTATCATCTTATTCATGTGCAAGATCTGTGAGAGCCGTCCCATGAATCTGCAGTTAGTGTCTGCCAGCCTCTGGGTGGTGTCTCAATGCTGCCACATTCACCTCCAAAGAGGGGGCTTCCCAAAGCAGGCCCTTGCTGCTGACCCCCAAGGCATCCACAGGTCCAGTCTCCTTTCAATGGGCCCATTTCCCAGGGCTCATTGATCTTGGATCTGGCTTCCATCCCCTCTCCAACCTTTGCAACTGCCCAGAGGTGTTCACCTTCTGCCTTATCCATTCCCACCTCATTCACCCCACAGGGACAGTCTCTGCCTCACTTGTCCTAGGGACTATTCTACCAAGACGTAATACAAAGTTTCCATGTAAAAGGACTCAATACAAAGCTAAAAACTTCAATGAGAGAATGATTAATACAGAGATGTGTCTACATCTACTGCAGGGAGACACCTCTGCCTGCCTCCACCCCTCTCCCCCCAGAGTCTACAGCCCCATTGCAAAGCGGGGGAGGGGAAGAAAAGAGGCTGAGGTCCATTCAATGGGACTGAAGCACTCATGAGCAAGCCATTCCCGGGAGCCATTCTCCTGCCCATTGCTGGTGCTGTGTTGCTTCAGGCATGCTGAAATGCAGTCACCTCTAGGGTGGGCTGGACAGCTGTTTAACAGCTGCACAAGGTTTCAGGCAGGGGGCAGTGCAGGCTGCCTTCCTGCAGAGCCCCCATCAGAATTACTGTGCCCTCCTGGCTTAGGAAAAGAATAAACAGGAGGATTGGAAATTAACCCGCGCAGTCTCATGTCCCCTAGGCAGGGAATGAGCCATCTACATTAGGCCCCAGCTGGAGTATCATGTCTAGTTCTGGGCGCCACATTTCAGGAAACGTGGAGAAACTGGAGAAAGTCCAGAGAAGATCAACACAAATGATGAAAGGTCTAGAGAACATGAGGTATGAGGCAAGGCTGAAGGAATTGGCCTTGTTTACCTTGGAAAAGAGAAGATCGAAAAGGGACATGAGAGCAGCTTTCAAGTATCTAAGGGTATGTCTACACTAGCTCGTTAGTTTGAGCTAGGTAGGCAAATGCGGGCAACCGGAGTTGCAAATGAAGCCCGGGATTTAAATATCCCGGGCTTCATTTGCATGTTCCTGGGCGCCGCCTTTTTTAAATCCCCCTTAGTCCGAACTAACTGCCCGTGGCTAGAAGCGGCAGTTAAATGTTAATTCGAACTAACTCCTTAGTTCGAATTAACTGTTACTCCTCATTCCTCAGCTGTTACTCCTCATTCCTCATTCCTCAGCTGCTGCTCAGAAGAGGGAATGGAGAGGAGAGTCAGTGCTGGGACACTCTCTGTGTCTGTCTCTTGCCTGTCTGGCAGAAAGAGACGCTCCCTTTTGGTTTAATGGCTCCTAGTCAGCTCCCATTTCAAAACACTATGGTGGCTGCAGCTGATGAGAACAAGAGGAGTCTGGGGGAAGAGAGATGCTGGACTGGGGCAGAGCAATTGGAGACAAGATCACATGGCATGACAGGGCATGTGACGGCCCCCCCATGCTTTATCGAACAGACTTATGGACCTACAGACTTATGGACATACATAACTCAGTGGTGCTTGTTGTCATTAGGCAGCTGTTAGCAACGCTGGCAGTTAGCAGGGGCCAGGACTGACTATCGCGATGTTCTTACATGTCTCTGACTCTGTCGATAATGATAACCAGAAGGCTGTTTGCGTGTGTGCTCCATGCTGTGTGCCGTGTTGACTTGGGCACTTAGTCTTCCCAGCAGATGCCAAGAGAGCCCCCAAAGAACACAAATCAAATAGGGTATGTCTACACTTGCACCCTCTTTTGACAGAAGGATGCAAATGCAGACATTTGAAGTTGCAAATGAAGCCAGGATTTAAATATCTCGGGCTTCATTTGCATATTCACGGACTGGCGCTATTTCAAAATAATTTATTTCGAAATAAAAAACGCTGTGTAGATGCGGTTATTTCGAAAGAAAACCCTTCTTCCGAAATAACCCTTACTCCTCATAAAATGAGATTTACCAGTTATTTCGGGAGAAGGGTTTTCTTTGAAATAACCGCATCTACACAGTGTTTTTTATTTCGAAATAAACAATTTCGAAATAGAGCTGGTCCATGAATATGCAAATGAAGCACGGGATATTTAAATCCCGGCTTCATTTGCAATTTCAAATGTCTACGTTTGCATCCCTCTCTCAAAAGAGGGTGCAAGTGTAGACATACCTGTAAGGATCAAAGGTGCCAGGTCAGGTTTATTGTTTATTGTTAAGCAATGGCAGTTATTGTGCAAAAAGCCTGTAGTGCAGACACAGCCCCTAATTTTTGATCAAACCCAGTGTAAGTGATTGGGTGAGCAATCAGTGTGTAAAGGGGGCTTGCCTAATTCTTTGGGGTCTGATCCCCTTTGGGGAGGGGTATCCAATGAGGTTGGGCTCTAAACTGCACTTTTCTTAGACCTGAAGCTGTTCAGGGTCTGCAGTGCATTTAGGTGGGGGCAGGGAGCTCAGCTCGCCACAGGGGTGGGCAAGAGGCTGCCCACGGCTGCATCCGGCCCGTGGCTGCTGCATGGGACCCTCAAGCGCAGCAGCAACCACCTTGAAGGAGGCTGCTTCAGCCTGGGAGCATGGAGGGAGGCTTTATGCTCTGTCCTACTCGCTTGCAAAATCTCTGTGCTCCCATTGGCTAGTCTGTGACCAATAGCAGCTGAGAATTTTGATGGCAGTAGGGGCAGCCAATAAAGACTCCCCCTTTTCTCTTCCCCTCCCCTCCACCTTGCAGGAGCAGAACCAGGTGGAGCAGTTTGCAACTGCAGCCTTCAGGTTCCTGCTGGGCTGCTGGGTAGCAGCTGCCTAGGTACGTGCCTCCCCGCCAAAGCCTGCCCCTGGCATCCCCACCTCCCTCCCAACTACCTGCCCCAGGCAACCACCTAAATCCTGTGTACCCACTTTGCCTGGGTCACAGCTCCCTCCGAGACCCTGCACCCCCTCCAACACCCCTCCCCCAGTCCAGAATCCTCTCTGACACCCATACACCCCTCTATCCCCTGCCCCAAGTCATCACCCAAAACCTCTGCACCCCCTTCACCCAGGTCACAACTCCCTCCCAGACCCTGCACCCCCTCCAGCAGACCCTGGGGAGGAAAACTGCCCATGAACAGGGACGGTTTTGCTTTGAAACTCTGAGGACACGCTGCCAAGACTGGTGCATCAGGCTGGACCAATAGACTCTCCTGCTCCTCCGCCCGGGAACCATCCAGTTGGCTACAGACCGTGGGCTGGTGACTAGAGCAGCGACTGGGTGGGCCAGTGTCCATCTGTGCGTCTGGGTAACTGCTTTACCTTTGTGTTCTCAATAACAGAGATCCCGAGTGCTTCTTGTCAGCAGAACAATGTCCTGCAGCCTGCCAGCCGGAGGGCTTTCTAAGTCGCAGCCACAGAAACTGCATTTCCCTGTGCCACTTCCCCGTGGCCAGTCCGAAGTGAGTCCAGGAGCCAGAAGCTGTTCCTTTGCTTCCCCGGTCCGTGCCAGCAATCACCAGCCTTGGCCCTGGCAGCCAGCCAGACATTCCTCTGGCTCCCCCACTCCATAGAACAGTTCTGAGCAACCTCTGGCCTGCGGGTCCCCTGCAGCCTACCAGGGCTCTATCTGCAGCCCACGGGCCATATACAGCCCACGGGCTCTATCTGCACCCCACAGGCCACAACAACCCTCTAGGGTTCTATCTGTAGCCCATGGGCCATATACAGCCCACCAGGGTTCTATCTACGGCTTGCAGGTCACAAACAGCCCACTGGGGCTTTATCTGCAGCCTGCGGGCCCCCTGACTACCCCCTTCCCCCATGTGCTTCTCGCACAGGACAATGGAGCCTCGCACTTCCTACTTCTCCCCCCTTCCCTTTTTCCGAGCACACAAATTGCTTGATTCATGCTGGGCTCCGGTGCCCTGGTGAGTGAGAGGCATGTGGGGGGCACAGAAAAGGGGGCTACAAGTGGGACCCCAGTAGGCCCCGGGCTGCTACGGCCGGCTGAGGTGCCAGAGGTCCCACTCCTGTGGCCCATCCCTGCCCTAGAGGAAAACTGTCCCCTCCCTGACCCTGCCGCCTCTTTTAGCTCAGCCTGCTGGACCCTCATTGGTTGCATCCCCTGTGGCCACTCTGGCCCGCCGGGGGGACCTCTGGCCCTCTGGGAGGTGAGGCAGGAGACCAAGAGCTCCGGCGGGGACCTCTGCTCCGGAGCCGGCACAAATGGGGAAGTGAGGGCACCACCCACCGGCCGGTTCTGAGCCACATTGGAAAGCTGTGCTGGCTGCAAGGGAGAGCCCTGGCCTGAGCCCTGGTACCTCCGCCCAGCTCTTCCCGTGGGACCCCACCTCACACCAAGCGCTGGGGGTGAAACCCGGGAGTGACCCTTCCTCGGCCCCTTTCCCACCCCCCTGGAACCGCCCTCTCCCAGGGTCAGCCTGAGGGAGGCCGCCCTGAGAGCTGCCCAGAGCCCCATGCCTGCCAGGCCAGCCTCCATGCTAGGCTCCCTGCTTCACTGGGCCTGTAAGAGTCTGTCTACCCACGAGCCACGGAGGGCACCGCCCCACATCCAAGGAGCAACTCTGGGAACGTTCAGCAGCCGGGAGTGAAGGTGGCTGCCAAGAAGCACCTGAGTCAGCCTGGGCAGGTGCCTGGTGCATGCCACACGCCCCATGGTGGGAGCTACCGTTCCCCAGCTAGAGCAAGGGGAGTCCCTGCATGTGTGCAAGGGATAAACCTGACCCCGAGGTTCCTCCTTTGCCTTCAGTCTGGCTCCGCACCTATGAATGATCTGTGCTCTGAACAAGGCCTGCAAGAACCTATGACCTATCCTCCACAGACTTGAATTCAGGCAGAGATTTTAACTCTCCCTCCTTCCCTTTCTTTTTCTTTCTTTCGTGAGTCACTAGATGACAGATGTGAAAGGATCAGCTCAGTAAGATCTCAAGTATAAATTAACCTGGGAATGCGGCTGGTCCACTGATACTGGGACAGCCGGTTTGGAGGCGGGGAGATGGGTTCTAACTTCTCACCTGTGTAAGGTGGGGCTGGCTGGGGCACTGGGAATGCTGGGGTATCTGAGGTGAGGTGGGAAAATGGCTTATAACCTCTCAGCTATATACAGTGGGGCTGGCTGGGGCACAGGGAGCATTGGGGTGTCTGAGGGGAGATGGGTTATAACCACTCACCTGTATACGGTGGGGCTGGGTGGGACACTGGGAACGCTGGAGTGTCTGAGGGGAAGTAGGAGATGGGGGGCTGGGTTGGATGCAGGGGAACAGGTGAACTCAGGGGGTTGCTTGTGAGGTTTCTGTGGAGCCAGGGTCAAGCCGGAGGGTTCCTGGCTTGCTGTGGCAATGGGTGCCAATGGGTCTTGTGCTGGGGGTGGAGGCAGAGAGGCTGCCGGTTCCACCAGGCACAGTGGGTGCCTGGGCTGAAAGGACCCAGATCTGTCCACACAGCATGTGGGAGCCCTGTCCCTGACCCCAGGCTGAGCCCTGACCCCCTTCCCTCTGGGACCCCAGGATCCTGCCCCCTCCACAAACTCGCCCCTTGTGCTGCATGCACAGGAAAGGATTTAACTGCCAGGAGTAGCAAGAAAATTCAACAAAGCGGCAGCTCCCCGCTCCTCCCCCCCGCCCCCTGCACTCAACCCATGGGAGAGGGAGGGGGAAAGGCTATATGGGATAATGGGCACAGCAGGGGGTGGGGCAGGGAAGGGGCAACCAGAGCTCATGGAAATTTTGTTCTGCCTTGGGACACTAAAATGAGGCTCCCAAAGCAAATTTCTGTGAGATTTCAGAGTCGCTCGGCGGGCACTGGGCTCCAGCTGAGGATCCTGGTGCCAGCCAGGACATGGGCATCAGGAGTGTTCCTTGTGGGGGCGGGGGGCAGGGAACCTGGCCCCAGAATGGGAACTCCCCGTATCCCCAAGCTGCCAGAGCACAGGATAAGGGAGGTGTGGGATGTTCTGGGGCTGGTGGAGAACTCATGCTAATAGGGCAGGGACAGGGCAGGTTAGACCCCAGGGGAGGCTGCCTGGGAGCAAAGCGAGGAGCAGGGTACCCTCTCCCAGCCCCTGGCTCTACACGGTTCCCAGGATGTCCACGGGATTCCCACGGCTGCAGGCCACGCAGATCCTGTGTCTCTGGAACTGGCTCATGTAGGAGCAGCGCTGCTGCCCAGCGCTGGTGGCCATGTGGCAAGGTGATGGTGACAGAGTTTCTGCTGATGCACGGCCTGTTCGGGGCCTGGCATGGGCCCTGGCAGCAGCAGAGGCTGGAGAGCTGGCTGGGATTGGTGTGGACGAAGGTGAAGGTGTCTAAGGAGGCACCTGTGTGGAAGCAACACTGCTGCATGAGGTAGTTACAGTACCGCTGGCCTGGGGGGGGGTCTGCTCCTGGAGAAATCCACATGCTTCCACACCAATTGTGGGGAGCTGCGGGCTCTAGAGTAACAGGCCAGGCAGGCCGGCAGCAGGGCCAGGAGCAGCAGGAGCATGTGGTGAAGTCCCCCCCAAGGACCATGTCGTGTGTGCCTGGATCCACCTGCTGTGGGGAGAGGGGCAGATGGATGGAGACAGCGCGGGGCGGGATCTGCCTGCTCCCTGCCTCCTCCCGGGCCGAACCCTGACCACCTCACATACTGCCTCAAATGCTCTAGAGCAGGGGTGGGGAACCTCAGCCCCAGAGGCCGAATGCGGCCCGCAGCTTACATGGATCCAGCCCCTGAGGCTTGGAGCTGCCCCCAACATTGGGGAACCCACACCGGCGCTCCAGATGCATCCCCACTCCCACACAATCTGCTTTGCGAGTTTGGAGCGCACTAAATCTACTAGGCTGGGCCCCCCAGGCTCTGTGTGAGGAGTGTCCTTCTCCTTCTCTGTGCCACAACCCGAGTTCTTGTTTTCCCCACATGGCACCCAAACCCCGCTGGAGATCTGAGCCACTGCGGGGGCAGGGGCTGCACAAACCCCTCCTCTTGAGAGAGCACTTAGAAGCCCTTCTGCCTACCCCTGTCTGCTCTAACCATTAGCACATGCTGCCTCTCTCCCAGTAGGCAGGAAGTCCCATGACTCACCAAGTCCTTGTGTCTGGGCTGGTTCCGGATCCGACCTGCACCTCGTCCTGATCCAGGTGCCCAGCTCAGAGTAAGTTATATGGAGCCCGGCCAGGTGTGGGGGAGGAGGAGGAGTGGGAGGGGAAATCAAGGAAGCTCTTGAGTCAACAGGACGGCCTGGGCTCTGGCCATTTCGAGAGCAGCCTGACCGGCCGAGCACTGGTGGGAACTGGTAGCGCAGGCCCTGCCACACAGGTGGGCTGCACTGAAACGTCGCGGGCGCAACTCCCCACCGGGGACATGGGTCGGGGCCTCCCTGCCAGCTCTGAGCAGGTGGCATGGATGGTACCTGGGGCCAACTGGCATCCCAACGGGTGGGAATGTGTTGTATCATGCAAGCACTGTAGGGACACACACCCTTACCTAGTTCCTAGGGCTCAAGGTGCAACCCTGTTAATTTACACACCCACCCTTACCCAATTCCTAGGGCTCAGGGTGCATCTTCCTGTGGGTTTTGCAGGATCTTTGGCCATTGAAAGAGCCTCACACAGTAATATCCTTCTCCTCTATTTATTGACAATTCCCAAACAAGCAGAATACACATGCTAAGCACACAGTGTCGTGCTCACCAATCCTGATACAGGCAGGCAGACTTCCCTGTTGGCCAGGCAAGGTCAGTCTCTCTGGATCTTAGCTGCTGCACATCATGGTTGTGCAGGAGAGTCCTGGCAGCTCTTATCTTAGGCTGGGTCTTAGAGGTGAGTTCTTCTTCTTGGGGTTCCTTGTCTCTTCCTGGTCTTCTTCCAGCCTTTTCTTCCTTCTGTTACTTCTGATCTTCTTCCTCTTCTCCTTCTTGGACCCCAGTTTATATAATGAAACCTGAGTCTTGCTTAGCTATACCTTAACCAATTATTTTAATATAATTTTACTAACCAATCATACCAAAATTACCTAACCCCACCACCTTAATTGATTTACACCTAGCAAAATTAATTATACAGGAGACAGAAACAGTTACAAACCAGACAGAGACCACACAGTCAAACAATAGGAAATCGTAGTTACAATGCTCATAGGATGAAGATTCCACAACATTCTCTATTAATAATCAGTTTCTTGCCAGACAGAATGGTGTGACTTAAGTTTTCTTTACCCATCTTCAGATCTGGTTCTTTATCTGGTGACAGTAGGGGAGCTATCAGGGCAAAGTCCCCTCCTCACAGCCTGGTGTGACACTTTTTAATACAATTTCGATGGAACTGTGAGAATGTGACTCCAGGCCTTACAATAATGGCTGCTACTCTTCAGTCTGGCTGCAGAAGGAGGCTTTGGTTCAGGCCTAGCACAGGCCTTCCAACATGGCTACAGAAAAGCCATATTGTTACACTACAATGTCAATAGCAACTTTTCCCCATGCAGAATCAGGAAGAGGAACAGGCTGTAATGGTGGGGTACATGTCACTGCTGTCTTATCATGCATTTGGCAAGTGACACAGGATTTTATGATTGCTTCAGTTTGGGAGTCCATCCCTGGCCACCAATACAGATCCCATAGTCGTTGTTTGGTTCTGACAATTCCTTGATGAGTATCGTGTGCCAGGTGTATGAGTTTTGACTGTAATTCTTCTGGCACAAGTAGCCGGTGTGTACCTCGTAGCACACAGCCATCAAGCAAAGAAAGCTCATCCCAAACTCCAAAATAAGGCAGCAAAACTGGGTTAAGGTTTTTAGGGATACTGGGCATCTCTTTGTCAGAAATTCCCATCGTTTTTGTTGAATTGGACATGCTGAACAAGCAGCTTGGAATTGCTCTCTTGTAACTGCGGTAAGAGTGCTTGTAATAAGCACAACTACTTCATCTTCATCCTCCGGTGGACCATCTGGTGAACACAAAGGCAGGCAAGAAAGGCAATCAGCTTATATTCCGGCTCATAATTGAAAGAGAGTAGTCTTGCAGACCATCTAGCAATACGATTCCCTGCTCTTCCCAGTCCTTTTGTGGCTAGCAATGTTGTCAAAGGGCTGCGGTCTGTGCACAACTTGAACGTGCAGCCCCACAGGTAAGTTCTCCATTTTTCAGTAGCCCAGACACAAGCAAGTGATTCTTTTTCGACTAGAATATTTTCTTTCAGCACACTCAGTGTCCTTGAAGCAAATGCAACAGTCCTCTCCGTTTTGTCCTCATGAAGTTGTGTGAGGACAGCCCCAAGCCCGTAAGCAGAAGCATCAGTAGTCACAATTGTGGCCAATGCAGGACTGAATAATGCAAGCACCGGACTATGTACAATCAAGTCTTTCACAGTTTCCAAACTAGTTTGTGCATCCGTTGCCCACACCAAGGTTAAACTTCTCCGTAATAGTTCAATGACAGAAGCATAATTGGGAATGAATTTTGCATACCAGGAGGTGAGACCCAAGACGGAACGTAAGGTTTGCAAGTCTGTTGGAGGAGGAGCATTTAAAATTGCTAAAATATGATCTGGATCAGGTTTTAGTCCATCCGGTGAAATTGTATGCCCAAGAAAGGAGAGTTCTGTTTGTCTAAATTTGCATTTAGACAGATTGAGCTTGAGGCCTGTTGTCCTGATGCAGTTTAGTACAGACTGCAGGTTATTGTCATGCTCCTCAGAAGTATTTCCAAACACGATAATATCATCCAGATAGCACTGAACTCCATGTTGATTCTTCAGAATCAATGACATCACTTTCTGGAAGGCACTTAGGGCAGATGCAAGACCGTATGGAACATGTTTAAAACGAAATAGTCCCTCATGTGTAATAAATGCTGTGAGGTCTCTGCTATCTTCATGTAACATAACCTGGTGGTATGCGCTCTGCAAATCAAGAGTAGAAAACATCTTTGCTCCACGGAGTTCTGCAAATACTTCTTCTATGTGAGGAAGAGGGTGGCTGTCAATCACAATAGCTTTATTTGGCTTCCTTAAGTCCACACAAAGGCGAATGCCTCCATCCTTCTTCTGTGTCACTACTATAGGTGAAACCCATTCCGAGGAGTCAATCTCTTCAATAATGTCCTTTTGAACAAGTGTTTTAAGTTCCTCTGAAACAGCTTCCCTAACTGAAAATGGTAAGTGCCGTAACTTTATGGACAAACCCATAAGCACAGCCAAGTTTCTCCTCAACCTGGTCTTGCGTCCCAGCTGAAACTGGTGTATGTACTGCAAGAGTGCTTTGTTGAGGAAGATCAATTCATCCATTAACTACACTGAGGTTTAAAGCAGCCAATAAATCTCTGCCAAGGATAGGAGTGCCTTTGTGGACAATGTAGAACTCTACATTTACACAGCAATCACCAAAAGTCACTGTTGCTGGCAGGCAGCCATGTACTGGAATTTGGTTTTTCAAATAGCACACCAATAGAAGCTTGGGTTCAGTAAGAGGCACATCTTTAAAGTAATGCAGATAGATAGAATCAGGTAGTATAGATACTGCTGAGTCAGTGTCCAACATCAGCTGAATAGAAAGTGATTTGCCAGAAGATGTGGCAGAAACATTTAGGGTATGTCTACACTAGCCCCCTAGATCGATCTAGGGAGGCTAATGAGGGCGACCGGAATTGCAAATCAAGCCCGGGATTTATATATCCCACGCTTGATTTGCATGTTCCCGGCCGGTTGCCATTTCAGAAATTCACTAGCCCGAAGTAACTGCCCGCGTCTACACGCAGCAGTGAAACGGGATTCCGATTTAAAGCCCCTAATTCGAATTAGCTGGTAAACCTCATTGCAGGAGGAATACCAGCTAATTTGAGTTAGGGCTTTAAATCGGAATCCCGTTTCATTGCCGCGTGTAGACGCGGGCAGTTACTTCGGGCTAGTGAATTTCTGAAATGGCAACCGGCCGGGAACATGCAAATCAAGCGCGGGATATTTAAATCCTGGGCTTAATTTGCAATTCCGGTCGCCCTCATTAGCCTTCCTAGATCGATCTAGGGGGCTAGTGTAGACATACCCTTACAGTGCACCTTATCTGTTCTGGAATATGTGCAGTAGTGATTTTGTCCACACTCAGCACAGTAACACCTGGTATTGTAACTGCATGCACCTCTTGATTGGACTGGCTACTGCGGCATACCTTAACAAAATGCCCAATCTTTTTGCAGTGATTGCACTGAGCTTCTTTTGCAGGACATCTTGTGTAGCTTGCAAGATGTTGTGGGGATCCACAGCGAAAGCATGCTTTTGCTGTGCTTTGAATTTGCTGATTCTATGGTTTTTCATTAGTTTTTCCCTTGTAATTGTTTGTCTGCAGCGATAGTGGACTTTTCTGCAAAGGAGTCACAGCCTGGACTGGGCCTCCTGTATCCATGCTCATTATTTTGGCTTCTGCTATAGCTGACTCAATCTGGGTAGCAATGATTATTGCATTTTCCAGTGTAAGTTGCGGTTCTAGAAGCAAGCGTTCTCTTAAACAAGCATGGTTGTTTTCTCAATGAGCTGGTCTCTAATCATCTCATGTGCCATATTCCCAAAGTCACAAGTTACAATCAGACTCCTCAGAGAAGCAATATACTGCATTATAGCCTCCCCTGGTTTCTGCTCACGCTGGCGAAATCTGTAGCGATTAGCTACTACATTCACTTTTGGCACAAAAAAGTTCTTTAATGCAGTGAGTGCAGTCTCATATTTATCATCTGCAAGGGGAAAAGTATAAAATATGCACTGCCCTTCTGCTCCAAGGCAGTAGATTAGCAGAGCACGCTTTCTTACTTCAGAAATCTCTGTAGTGCTGATTGCAAGCAGATAAGTCTCAAACATATGGATCCAGGCAGTAAAACCAATTGGAGGCTCACCTGGGCTTTGCAAAAAGGGTGAAGGTAGGTTCAGAGGCAGAAGATCCATCCTCATCACCAAAATGTTGTATCATGCAAGCAAGGTATTAACAAACTTCAACAGGCCTTTATTTACCAAAGGTGAAATCTCTTTACAAAGCTGCTGCTGCCCCCTCTGTAGCTCTCACTCAGCCCTGGCCCATCTCCTCCCCCCTCCTTCCTGTTTTCTCTGCTTCCAGACTCCCAACAGCCAGTGCTCCCAGTTCTAATAATTACAAGCAGCATCTAAAATACCACAGAACGTGAGGGACCACGACCTCCTGCCAGGTACTGTATGTGGCAAATGGATGAAGTGTAAGTGAACTAGGTTTAATCATTGTATTATACTAATCTTCTACTAATTGCTTTTCCATTGCTTTGCGCTGTGATAATTGCTTTAGAATTGATAGTATTTAAGGTTTAAATTGTACAGTCATTGTTTTTCAGGCTTGTAAAACTTAAACAACTGTATTAACTGCTTAACACTGGCAATAAATAAGAAAGTGGGTAAATTTCCATGGGGTGTCCAGGTTTCCCTCGGCTCTAGAATAAATCAACACACATGAGAGTGGTTTACCAGCAGAATGACTGTGGTGTGAGAGTGGGGATCGGGAGGTGCTGAACCTGGGCAGGAACGCTTTGCACAATCATGCAAATTGGGCATGGTACAGCGAGACCCCGCCAAGAAGACCAGGAACAGCCTGGTACCGGGACGTTCTATCTCTGATCACTAAAACAACACCCACGCAGCCAAGAAACTGCCACCCAGGCACAGAGTTTGGCAAGATCCTAAGTAGCAGGATGTTCCCCCAAATATGGGCCACCAGGTATCTCACCCCACACGTAACCCATTGGTACGGCAACCAAGCCTGGCTCTGTTATACAATGGGCTTAGGCTACGTCTAGACTGCAGGCTTCTTTCTGAAGAAGCTTTTCCAGAAGAGATCTTCCAAAAAAACTTCTTCCGAGGGAGCGCATCCACACTGTCAAAGCGCAGCATGGACCCACAGGTCCAGCCGTTGTAACTAGAAGTGAACCCTTCCCACCGGGGACCCCAATTTCGACAGCAGCCCGACAGGCCAGGCACAGGTGGGAACAAGCAGAGCAGGCCCTGCCACGCAGGTGCGCTGCATCGAAACATCGCAGGCGTGGCTCCCTGTGGGGGATGTGGCTGGGGGCCTCCCTGCCAGCTCTGAGCAGGTGACACGGATGGTATCTGGGGCCAGCTGGCCAGGAGCCCTGGGACCCGCTCTGGGCTGGCAACATGAGCTACAGCCGCCCTGCAGGGGCCGCACAGACAGAGGTGGCCACAGGCACTTGCCCCACATGGCTGTGTGCCCCGAGAACCCCAGGGCACCCTCAGCCGGTGGCAGGGCTTCCCTCTGTGCCCCATTCCCATCTGAGTGGGGCCCTGCTCCGGCTCCATCTCCTGCCCCCAGAGAGACTCTGATCCCTCGCTGGGGCGCAGAGGGGAGGGGGAAAACTCAACAGCAGGGATGGGGGTGCAGAGATATGCGCTGCAGACATCTGGGCTCTGCCAGGGCGCGGCCCCCACTCGAGGTGAACCATTCAGCCCTGGCCCAATAGAACAACTGCAGAATCCGCTCCCCCTAACCTATGTCACCAGCAAGCCTGGTGGAGAACCATACAAGTCCCCCTGCCTCATCCCTGCACCCCCACCAGCACCCCTGAAGGAGAACCCCCCAGCTCCTCCTATCCCATCTTCCCACCCTCACCAGTGCCCCTGGTGTCAGGCCCAGTTTGAAGACATGGCCTGGCCTGTTGGTGGCCTGGCTGGCTCTGCTCCTCCTCTCTCAGCCTGGGGGAAGGGCTCGACTATAACAGAGTTTAAAGAGAAGCTAGATAATTTCATGGAGGTTAGGTCCATAAAAGGCTATTAGCCAGGGGATAAAATGGTGTCCTTGGCCTCTGTTTGACAGAGGCTGGAGAGGGATGGCAGGAGACAAAGCGCTTGATCATTGTCTTCGGTCCACCCCCTCTGGGGCACCTGGTGCTGGCCACTGTCGGCAGACAGGATACTGGGCTAGATGGACCTTTGGTCTGACCCGGTACGGCCGTTCTTATGTTCTTATGTTCTTATGAATATCTAGGGGGAATAACGACAGGGCCCAGAACACGTGAAGATGTTTTTCATATTTGTTTTTATTTGTCAGGTGTTGTAACAGTTCCCACACTCACCCCGGTGTCAAGATTGGGCCCCAGCTCTGGCCGGACCTCAGGATGTATAGGGCCCTCCACAGGCTGTAAAATGGGAACACGGTCCCCTGCCCGCCCCACAGGCAGAGCCCTCGGCTGCTGGCCAGGGCAGCTCCTGCAGCCTGTGAGGAAAGCTCCAGGCCAGGGAAACGGAGCCAACCCTGCCCTGACTCACAGCCACCTCCCATCCTCCTCGCCTACTCGGCTCCTCCACCTACCGCCTCCGGCCAGCCCATAGTGGGACCGTATTGGAGGAGAGAGGGACAGGCGGCTGGCAGCACACACAGACTAGCCTGCTCTCCCTCCTGCCTCCTTCAACCCCTTCACCCTCTGCACCCCTAAATCCTGCACCCTACACTGCTAACCCCTGCACCCCTAAATCCTACACCCTCCATTGCCATACCCTACCACCCCCCCGCATGCCTCCTGCACCTCCAAAACCTGTACCCTTCACTGCTACTCCCTGTACCCGTAAATACTGCACCCTTTACTGCCAACCTCTGCACCCCACCACACCCCTAAATCCTGTGCCATTCACTGATAACCCCTGCACCCTGCCGCATCCCTAAATCCTGCACCCTTCACTGCCAACCCCTGCACCCTTCATCCCTAGACCATCCCAGGGAACTATAAAACTGCTTCTTCTCGGCTGAGTGTCCGGCCACCCGGCCTCTGAATGTAAAGGAGAACGAGGCCACGAGGCAGCGCTCGGCAGGCAAACATGCCTGTTATATCATGTGGAGTTCCACCCTGTAGGAAGAAATGGCTGGAAACACAGAGAACTTGAGCGGTTGCAAGTGTCCATTTATTCCATAACACAGAACTCACTAGAACCAGCCCAAACTGGCTGGGCTGATCCCTACTAACCTAACTCAGTTACTACAACCACAAGATCTGTATCTACTACCCAGTACACAAAATATTCTTTCCCCCCTAATAAGACCATCCCTTTAATAAAACAAACACTAACTAGAGAATGAGGATAGACAGCCTCATGTTCCCAGCTAACCCCGGGGATTATTTTGCCCCATCTGTGAGCAGTAGTGGATGACATTGTAGAGACTTCTGGCCATTTGGAATGGGCATCTAGCACCGCCAAGATCATGCCTTCAAATGGGCCAGCAAAAGCCACATGAATAGGTTGCCATGGTTATTCAGGCCAGTGCCATGGGTGTAGAGGTGCCAACTGAGGTGTATTCCTCACATGCTGGCATGTAATACAAGCTCTTCAATGGCACCATCCAAGCCAGGCCACCAAAAATAGCTTCGTGCAGTGTTTTTCGTGTGCACCATTCCACAGTGACTGGAATGCA
Source organism: Pelochelys cantorii (assembly GCA_032595735.1). Lineage (NCBI taxonomy): Eukaryota > Metazoa > Chordata > Testudines > Trionychidae > Pelochelys > Pelochelys cantorii. Next base: position 15,811,196 of record CM064351.1, on the reverse strand, counting down.
GCTGTTCTAACATCTGTAGTCTCAGTAGCGTTGCAATAACGACCCACGTTCCCCATAACAAGCAACCAGAATGGTTTGATAACTCCGTCCTCCTGGACATGTAAGTAACAAGGTAGGTGAGACCTAAGAGTCCCGTAGAGATGTTCCATGCATCACTAGGTACATAACTTGAGACAGTTCTGGGTCAACACAAGTCGCTCTCTTGTGTAAATTACATTGCCATGGGATAAGAGGGAAGGTCCTTTCATGGACTGAGAATTGGTTAAAAGACAGGAAGCAAAGGTAGGAATAAATGGTAAATTTTCAGAATGGAGAGGGGTAACTAGTGGTGTCCCCCAAGGGTCAGTCTTGGGACCAATCCTGTTCAACTTATTCATAAATGATCTGGAGAAAGGGGTAAGCAGTGAGGTGGTAAAGTTTGCGGATGATACCAAACTGTTTAAGGATAGTCAAGACAGAAGCAGACTGTGAGGGACTCCAAGAAGATCTCACCAAACTGAGTGATTGGGCAACAAAATGGCAAATGAAATTTAATGTGGTTAAGTGTAAAGTAATGCACATTGGGAAAAATAACCCCAACTATACGTACAGTATGATGGGGGCTAATTTGGCTATGACAAATCAGGAAAGAGATCTTGGAGTTATCATGGATAGTTCCCTGAAAACTTCCACAGACTGTGCAGCGGCGGTCAAAAAGGCAAATAGGATGCTAGGAATTATTAAGAAAGGGATAGAAAATAAGACACAGAATATCTTACTGCCCCTATATAAAACTATGGTACGCCCACATCTTAAATACTGTGTCCAGATGTGGTCTCCTCACCTCAAAAAAGATATTTTGGCCTTGGAAAGGGTTCAGAAAAGGGCAACTAAAATGATTAGGGGTTTGGAACGGGTCCCATATGAAGAGAGGTTAAAATGACTGGGACTTTTCAGTTTAGAAAAGAGGAGACTGAGGGGGGATATGATAGAGGTATATAAAATCATGAGTGGTGTGGAGAGGGCGAATAAAGAAAAGTTATTTATTAGTTCCCATAATAGAAGAACTAGAGGACACCAAATGAAATTAATGGGTAGCAGGTTTAAAACAAATAAAAGAAAGTTCTTCTTCACACAGCGTGTAGTCAACCTGTGGAACTCCTTGCCAGAGGAGGCTGTGAAGGCTAGGACTATAACAGAATCTAAAGAGAAGCTAGATAATTTCATGGAGGTTAGGTCCATAAAATGCTATTAGCCAGGGGATAGAAATGGTATCCCTGGCCTCTGTTTGTCAGAGGCTGGAGAGGGATGGCAGGAGACAAATTGCTTGATCATTGTCTTCGGTCCACCCTCTCTGGGGCACCTGGTGTTGGCCACTGTCGGCAGACAGGCTACTGGGCTAGATGGACCTTTGGTCTGACCCAGTATGGCTGTTCTTATGTTCTTAACTTGTGCAGCAGTGATGGGCATGTTCTCTACCTATTCAAAGTAGAAGATTTCCTTCTGGCCATGCTCTTGTTGCAGTGGGGTACTGGGCGCCTAAACCCCCTGGGTGCTGTGAGAGTGTTGGTCGCAGGACGTGTCCCCCCTGGGCTGCAGTGCTGCTAGCACAGGAAGGGAGCTCAGTCGCCGGCTCAGGGTGACCCGGGCTGGGGTGTTGACACCCTTCGCATGTCGCAAAATCTATGCACAGTGGCTGCTCACGCCTGCCCCGAATCCCCAGAACGGTGCCACGTCTGGTAAGCGTGTAACTCCATTCCCGCTGGCCTGACTTACCGGGTGTGGGGCGTCTCAAGGCACAGCATAGGGTGGGCACCATTTCTAAGGTGACGTCTACACTGTGCAGTGACTTCGGAATAAGTTATTCCGGGAGAGATTTTCCGGCACAGTGTTTTGCGAAATAACACGTCTACACACAAGATGCATTTCAAAATAGCGTGTAGCCTTTTCAAAATAGCACGTTCACACTCGCATTTACAGCCACCCGGAACAAGTTCAGCCAGGGCATCAGGAGAGAAGTTCCCATGTGTGGCTGCGGCTTGGGGGTATCTGAGACGCGTGCTTAAAGGGACCCCCTGGACAGCCGGTTCTCAGCTTTCCCAGCTTCTTTGCCCACCTCTCTGAGGGACAGCAAAGCGTTTCCTCTGCGTGACCTGAGTGCCTTGTGGCTTTTGCTGCCAGTCATGAAATAGTTTCTGCAAGCTGCCTCCTAGGCTCGACAAGAAGCCAGCCCCCAGCTCTTCTGGGAGACCCTCTTTGGATCTCTGCATGGCTCCTGCAGCCAGATCCTACCCGCCCTGCCCTGGACACTGTGCTCCGCCACCTCTGGCATCTGGACACCAGTGCAGACTGGTGGGACCACATTGTTCTGGAGCGCTGGGGAACCACCAATGGCTCCAGAGTTTCAGAATGAGAAAGATCACCTTCCTGGAGCTCTGTGAGTGGCTCCCCCTGCCCTGAGGGGATGGGACACACACATGAGACCCGCCCTCCCCTTCCAGAAGTGTGTCGACATCGCCCTCTGGAAACTCTCCACGACAGACAGCTACCGCTCCGTGGGGAACCAGTTCAGCTTGGGGAGATTGACCGTCGGGGCCCCGCTCATGCAGGTCTGGCCTCCTCGGGCTATCATCCCAGGAGGGGAGTGGAAGGACTGAATGGGCTTCCCCAGGGAAAGAGGGGGTGGGCCTAGGGGTGGTGAAAGCCCCCTCCCTGAGAGGGTTTGTTCAGTGCCGCCCTCACAAAGCCCTGCCAGGAGTTAAGGTGATTGAAGGGGGTTGTTCCTGGTGAGTCGGGGGCAGGGGGACTAGAAAGAGGGATGGGGGGCGAAATTCGCAGGTGCCCTGGCACCCCTGTGACTCTTGGTTTCTTTGTCTCCTTCTGCAGGTGGTCAGATCCATCCATAGAATCCTGCTGTGCAGAGTCATCCACCTGGCAGACGTGAACGCCATCTTCGCTGGGTTTGCCGACGTGGGCTTCCCCAACTGCGAGGGGGCAATCTTTTCCCCACAGAAAGCAACATCAAGTTTTGCAGTTAGATTATGGTCATCTAGATGAAAAGCTGTGACCACAGTTTTTTCTGGATTCAGTTTGAGCTGCCACTTCTGGAGGTGGCTGGATGTGGTCAATAGGTCAGATGTCAGCATCTGGCTGACAGTTTTGAAAGATTGTGATTGTGCAGCCAGTGCGATATCATCTGTGTAGACAAACATTGCAGAGCCAGTTTTTGGGATGTCAATAAGATAGATGTTAAATAACGATGGTGTCAGTACAGAGCCCTGAGGGAGACCGTTATTCAGTGCTCTGGGATACTGAAAGTGGAGAAGCATTGCTTGATGGTAAATCTCTGCTCCAGATGCTAATGAACCCAGCCCTGCTCACTCCCAAATGAGCCATTATCAGACCAATTCTAGAATGGATACTATTGCTATCCAAATTATGGAACCTGCCCCTTTGCATTGTGAGCTCCTTCAAGGGAAAACCCCCTAGCCAGGAATGACCATTCTCTGTTGTCTCGCCTCTGTTTGCCCAGGAACAAACCCAGTGTCCTCCTGGAAGCATTGTCCTGTCCCTACAAAAAGGCCTGCCCTTGCCCAAGGAAAATGGTTCTGATGCCTGGATGTGAAACCCACATCAGTTCCATTGAGACTCCATCCTCTCCTGCCTGATCATCTGGGTGCTCCCTCTGGACCCCCAGCTCCCATTGCCATCTGGGAACCCTGATCGCTGCAAGCTCCACAGAGCGGTGAGATCTCTCCCCACCTCCACCCCCCCTTTCTGTAGGCACAGCCTCCTGATCCTGCCTTGTGTAACCAGTTCTTTGGATTGCTAGCCTGAACATTTGTTCTCAGTGTGAAGTTAGATTTTATACTGTCACTGTTCTGTGTGTTTCGCTCCCCATATATATAGCTATTCACTACCCAGACATAAATAAATGTCCGTGTTAAGCTGGTTGCTTCTCTCTCCTTTTCTTTCTCTCTCATTCACTCTTCCTCAGGGGTGTGATTTTGGCTTCCCCATTCACTCTGCAACGATGCTTCTTGTACCCAAGCTGAAGATCCCTGAAGTGCCCAAACATCCTCTGGGGTTTGCTCATCCCGTGGGTTACCCACAGAATGACTGTGGTGTGAGACAGGGAATCAGGAATCATATCATAGAATCATAGTGCTGGAAGAGACCTCAGAAGGTCAACATGTCCAGCCCCCCACCCTAGGCAGGACCAATCCCAACTAAATCAACCCAGCCAGGGCTTTGTCAAGCCAAGACTTAAAAATCTCTAGGGATGGAGACTCCACTACTTCCCTAGGTAACCCATTCCAGTGCTTCCCTACCCTCCTAGGGAAATAGTTTTTCCTAATATCCAACCTGGACCTCTCCCACCACAACTCGAGACCATTGCTCCTTGTTCTGCCATCCGTCACTACTGAGAACAGCCTTTCTCCATCCTCTTTGGAACCTCCCTTCAGGAAGCTGAAGGCTGCTATCAAATCCCCCCTCACTCTTCGCTTCTGCAGACTAAACAGACCCAACTCCTTCAGTCTCTCCTCATAGGTCATATGCTCCAGCCCCCTAATCACTTTGATTGGCCTCTGCTGGACCCTCTGAAATGCATCAACATCCTCTTTGTAGTGGGGGCCCCAGAGCTGGACACAATACTCCAGATGTGGCCTCACCAGAGCCGAATAAAGGGGAATAATCACATCTCTGGATCTGCTGGCAATGCTCCTCTTAATGCAACCTAATATGCCATTAGCCTTCTTGGCTACAAGGGCACATTATTGACTCATATCCCAGCTTCTCATTAACTGTAACCTCCAGGTCCTTTTCTGCAGAACTACTACTAAGCCAGTCGGTCCCCAGCCTGTAACAATGCTTGGGATTCTTCCGTCCCAAGTGCAGGACTCTGCACTTGTCCTTTTTGAACCTCATCAGATTTCTTGTGGCCCAGTCTTTCAATTTGTCTCAGTAACTCTGGATCTTATTTCTGCCCTCGAGTGTATCTTCCTCTCCTCCTAGCTTAGTGTCATCTGCAAACTTGGTGAGGGTGCAATCCACACACTCATCCAGGTCATTAATAAAGATATTGAACAAAACCCGTCCTAGAACCGAACCTTTGGGCACTCCGCTACAAACTGACCGCCATCCTGACATCGAGCCCTTGATCACTACCCGCTCCGACCTTCTAGCCAGCTTTCTATCCATCTTACTGTCCATTTATCTAATCCACATTCCCTTAACTTGCTGGCAAGAATATTGTGGGAGACAGTATCAAAAGCTTTGCTAAAATCGAGGTATATCACATCCACTGACTTTCCCATGTCTACAGAGCCAGTTACCTCATCATAGAAGCTAATCAGATTGGTCAGGCACGACTTGCCCTTTGTGAATCCATGCTGACTATTCCTAATCACTTTCCTCTCTTCCAAGTGCCTCAAAATGGATTCCTTAAGGATCCCTTCCATGATTTTTCCCGGGACTGAGATAAGAGTGACCGGCCAATAGTTTCCTGGATCGTCCTTCTTCTCTTTTTTGAAGATGGGCACTACATTTGCCTTTTTCTAGTCATCTGGGATCTCTCCTGATCTCCACGACTTTTCAAAGATAATGGCCAAAGGCTCCTCAATGACATTTGCCAACTCCCTCATTCCCTTGGATGCATTAAGTCCGGACCCATGGATTTGTGTACTTAGCTTTTCTAAATAGTTCCTAACCTGTTCCTTCCCAACCAAGGGCTGTCCATCTTCATCCCATCTTGCGTCACTTAGAGCATTAGTCCAGGAGCTGACCTTGTCCGTGAATACAGAGGCAAAGAAAGCATTGAGTACTTCAGCTTTCCCCACATCATCTGCTACTAGGTTACCTCCTTCATCCAGTTGGGGCCCCACACCCTCTCTGATCACCTTCTTCCTGCTAACATGCCTGTAGAAACCTTTCTGGTTATTCTTCACATCCTTTGCCAGTCGCAATTCCAATTGCACTTTCGCCTTCCTGATAACCCCCCGGCATTCTCGAGCTATACAATTATACCCCTCCCTGGTCATTTGTCCAAGTTTCCACTTTTTGTAAGCTTTCTTTTTGTGCTTAAGTTCACCAAGGATTTCCCCTGTAAGCCAATCCGGTCTCCTACCATATTTGCTTCTCTTGCTACGCATCAGGATGGTTTCTTTCTGTGCCTTCAATAAGGCTTCTTTAAAATACTGCCAGCTCTCCTGGATTCCCTTCCCCTTCATGTAAGCATCCCAGGGAATCCTGCCCATCAGGTCTCTAAGGGAGTCCAACTCTGCTTTTCTGAAGTCCAAGGTGTGTATTTTACTACTCTCTTTTCTTCCTTTGGTCAGGATCCTGAAATCTACCATCTCATGATCACTGCTTCCAAGGTTGTCACCCACCTCTACTTCACCTATTAGTTCCTCCCTGTTTGTGAGCAGAAGGTCAAGCTGTGCACGGCCCCTGGTCGGATCCTTCAGCACTTGTCCCAAGAAGTTATCCCCGACATTCTCTGGAAACTTCCTGGATTGCCTGTGTACTGCCGTATTGGTTTCCCAACAGATGTCAGGGTGATTAAAGTCCCCCATGAGAACCAGGGCCTGCGATCTGGAAGCTTCTCTCAGTTGTCCTATGAAAGCCTCGTCTACCTCATCCACCTGATTTGGTGGTCTCTAGCAGACACTAACCACAACATCACTGCTGTTGTTTGCACCTCTAAACTTAACCCATAGACTCTCAACAGGCTTTTCTCCCTGTAAATACTGGAGTTCTGAGCAATCATAGTGCTCTCTTACATATAGTGCAACTCCTCCTCCTTTTCTCCCCTGTCTGTTCTTCCTGAACAGTTTATACCCTTCCATGACAGCGCTCCAGTCATGCGAGTCATCCCACCAAGTCTCTGTTATCCCAATTAAATCATATTTCTTGGACTGGGCCAGGGCTTCCAGTTCTTCCTGTTTGTTACCCAAGCTTCTTGCATTGGTGTACAAACACCTCAGATAACCAGTTGATTGCCCTACTGTCTCCATTTGATTCAGGGGTCCTCGTTTGTTGGTTTTTCCTCTTTGCATTTCTTCCCAGTATCTGACTTCCCCACTCCCCTCAGGGTTTTGGTCACCATCCCCCAACGAACCTAGTTTAAAGCCCTCCTCACTAAGTTTGCAAGCCTGCCCGCAAAGATGCTCCTTCCTCTCTTGGTTAGGTGGATCTCATCTCTTCCTAACAGTCCTTGTGCCAGGAACAGAGTCCCATGGTCAAAGAAACCAAAGTCCTCTCTGCAACACCACCTGTGCAACCACACATTTACTTCCTCAATTCGACAATCCCTGCCCAGTCCTTTCCCTTGAATAGAGAGGATGGACGAGAATACCAGTTGCACTCCGAATTCTTTGATCCTTCTTCCTAGTGCTGCATAATCGGTAGTAACCCACTCAAGGTCATTCTTGGCCGTATCATTAGTTCACACATGGCACATGCTGTGCAGGTAACAACAGCAGACCTATCACCATCCATACTTGCTGTCCTGGAAAAAGGATTTAAGAGAAAGGCAAGAGAACCTCGCGCCCTTCCAAACTCCCTCTCTAAACTCCCTGTCAACACTCACCTGTTGGCAAGCTCCTTGGTCGCTTGCCCACTGCTTTATAAAGCCCTGGACTGCCTGAAAGTCCCTCCCCCTACCAAGGCTCAGCCAATCAGCAGAGGCTTCTAGAATTCAAACTTTAATTAGAAGCCAACAGCTTCCAGCTGCCAGTCACAGCACACAGTCCGTGAAGGGGAGGGGGAGGGGGAAGGGGCAGGAGAAGGGAAGAAAAAAAACTCACTAACAAACACAGGGGGAAAAAAAAGAAACCAATCTCAGTCACAAACACAAGCTCAGCACACAGCAAGAAAGCCCCAAACACAACACACACTGCAGACAGCCACTTCCTTCAAGAGTCCTGTATCTGCTTCTCCTTTACCTGGAGAACTCCCTCTCTAAACTCCCTGTTAGCACTAACCTGTTCACAAGCTCCTTGGTCGCTTGCTCACTGCATTATCCTGGGGGCATATGAAGATGGAAGCTTAAAGTGCTGCTAAATGCAGCCCACCGAGTCCAAAGGCACATAAGGGGTATCATAATCAGGAGCGCTGACCAGCTCCCGGTGACAAAGGGGTTAACTCGTGTCCATAGCCCAGGTGTAGGCAGTCAGCCAATAACAATTCAGGCAGGAATTTCAAACTGGGAAAAAAGGGGTTTTCTCTCTCTCTTCTTTGTTTGAGATCAGAGCAGTTTCTCCCAGGTATTGAAGAAGATGGGAGACACGTCTCTCTCCAAGAATGGACTTTTTCAAACGTGTGAGTAAGGAAAAGTTTAGCTAATCCGTCAGGGTTTATCATTTTCCTTGTTTGGGGATTTGGAAATCATGTCTGAGCTGGCTAATTGTTTTTTCTCTTTTGTAACTAAGCCTTCGGCTCAGTGGCTTTCCATGAGTGTCGATACGAATGGTGGCTCTTTCCATCTAGCCAATTTACTACACTTGCAACTGTGCTTTTGGTTTGATAATAGACTATTGTTTCTTTTTTCTAAGTAGCCGGTATTGGTTGATTCTTGTGTCCTGGAAGGTCCGTCTGTGTGTGTGCAGGCCTCTGACTGAGGGGTCAGCTACCATAGATGGCAGCTTGTTTTTCTCTTTTCCTTTTCAAGCTCTTTTGGGGAAAAAAAGCTTGGGGTGCCCCTAGGGTGAGTTCAAGTGTCCACTCTGTTTGTGTTTGTTATTTGGGGGGTTCAAAAGCACTTGATGGTGGCAGCGAGTCCGCCAAGATCTGGGTATCAAGTTTTTGTACCAGAGCCGTGAGGAGTTTTTAGGGTGCTCTTGTAGGCCCCCAACTTCTGCATTAATCAGGCCAGAGTGGGGAAAAGCCTTGATGGGTGCAGCGTGGCACTGCTGAGGCCAGGGACACCCGGCCCCTCAGACACGCTCTGGTAGTGGGGTGAGTGTCCGAGTGTTTCTAAGGAGGGAAGAGCCCCACCCTGAGGAACATAGTTCCTGCAGGAGAGCCCCACATGGGGGTGGGAAGGAATTGGCAGGAGGGAGGATTCAACCAAAAGCACAATGTCGCCCTTGTCAGGCCCTGTCCTGGCCTTGTCCAAAGCCCGACTCTTTGACACAGCAAACCTGTGGCCTGTCTCACATCTGATGCGCGTCACACGCAGGCTGGGCAGGGGGAGCTTGGAGAGGCAGGGATGCTTTGCAGAATCATGCAAATTGGGCACGGTACAGCGAGACCCTGCCAAGAATACTGGGAACAGTCTGGTAGCAGAACGTTCTGTCTCTGATCAGTAAAACACCACCACACGCAAGCATGAACCTGCTATCTAAGCACATAGTTTGGCAAGATCCTGAGTAGCAGGATGTCCCCTAAGTATAGGCCTACCGGGTAGCTCACCCAACACGTAACCCATTGGTAAGCGACCAAGTCTGGCTTTGCTATCAAATGGGCTTAGTGAGAAGAATCAACGGGAGGAAGGGAGCAGGGTGGACCCACAGCTCCTGCCGTTGTAACTAGAAGTAACAGGCCCTTCACACCGGTGACCCCAATTTCGACAGTGGCCTGACCGGCCGGGCACAGATGGGAACTGGCAGCGTAGGCCCTGCCATACGGATGGGCTGCACTGAAATGTCGTGGGTGCGGCTCCCCACCGAGGACGTGGGTGGAGGCCTCCCTGCCAGCTCTGAGCAGGTGGCACAGATGGCACCCGGTGCCAACCACCCAGGGCTGGCGACTTGAGCCACAGCTGCCCTTCCCGGGTCGCGCAGACGGAGGTGGCCGGGGGCAATTGCCCCACATGGCTGTGTGCCTAAAAGCCCCTGGGGGCCCTCAACCACTGGCAGGGCTTTCCCTGGAGCTCCATTGCCAGCTAAGCAGGGCCCTGCTCCAGCCCCATCTCCTCCCTCCAAAGAGACTCCGACCCTGTGCTGGTGTACAGAGGGGAGGGGGAAACAGCGGCAGGAACAGGGGGTGGGGGACACATGCCTCAGATAGCTGGTCTCTGCCAGGGCATGGCCCCCTCCCCCTGGCCCTTAGCCTGGCTCCACAGAACAACTGGATACCCAGTTTCCCCTGCCCCACTCCCACCAGCACCCCTGAGGGAGACACTTGCATCTCCCCCTGCCCCATCCCCCCACCTTCAGCAGCATCCCATGATGTGCCCCAAATAGGGGCATTTGGCATTTTACTTATCCTACAAAATACATAATCAATTGGTAAATATTAGAATGACCAAGTCTGGCTTTGCTATAAAATGGGCTTCATGAGAAGAATTGATGGGAGGGAGGGAGCAGGATGGACCCACAGGGTCTGCGCGACGTAACTAGAAGTGATAGTAATTGTTTTTAAGGCTTGTAAAACTTAAACAACTGTATTAACTGTTTAACGCTGGCAATAAATAAGAAAGTGGTTAAATCTTCCCAGAGTGTCCTGGTTTCCCTTGGCTCTAAAATAAATCAAAGCACACGAGAATGGTTTGCCAGCAGAAGGACTGATGTTTGAGAGTGGGGATTGGGAGGTGCTGAACCTGGGGGCAGAAGAGAATGGCAGCTTGACGTGCTATTGATGAATCCATTCCACTGAGTCCAAAGGCACAAGTGGGTGCAGCGCGTCCTTCCTGTTACACCAGGCTACTGAGGCCAGGGACACAAGAGATCAGCGTCTGAGTGTCGATGAACCAAGACCCTCATACGTGCTCTGGCAGTGGGGGTGAGTGGCCGTGTGTTTCTGAGGGGGGAGGAGCCCCGCCCTCAGGAACATAGTTCCTGCAGGAGAGCCCCACTGGGGTGGGAATAAGTAGGAGAGAAAATTCAACCAAAACTGTGTCAGCCTTGTCAGGCCTGTCCTGGCCTTGTCCAAAGCCCGGCTCTTTGACACTGCAAACCTGAGGCCTGTCTCACATCTGATGCGCGTCACACGTAGGCCAGGCAGGGGGAGCTTGGAGAGGCAGGGACGCTTTGCATAATCATGCAAATCTGGCACAGTACAATGTGACTCTGCCAAGAAAACCAGGAGCAACATGGTACCGGAACGTTCTATCTCTGATCAGTACAACAACACCACTCACAGCCAAGAAACTGCTACCTAAGCACATAGTTTGGCAAGATCCTCAGTAGCAGGATGTTCCCCAAGTACGGGCCTACCAGGTTGCTCACCCAACACGTAACCCATTCGTAAGCAACCAAGTCTGGCTTTGCTATACAATGGGCTTAGTGAGAACAATCGATGGGAGGGTCGGAGGAGGATGGACCCACAGCTCCTGCCATTGTAATTAGAAGTGACAGGCCCTTCACACCGGTGACCCCAATTTCAACAGTGGCCAGACTGGTCGGGCACAGTTGGGAATTGGCAGAGCAGGCCCTGCCACACAGGTGGGCTGCACCGAAATGTCGTTGGCGCAGCTCCCCATCGGGGATGTGGCTGGGGGCCTCTCTGCCAGCTCTGAGCAGGTGGCAGGATGGTACCCGGTGCCAGCTGGCCAGTGGCCCCGGGATGCACCCTGGGCTGGCGAAGAGAACTACAGCTGCCCTGCAGGGGCCGCGCAGATGGCAGCCAGCATGGGCACTTACTCCACGCGGCTGTGTGCCCTGAGAGCCCCTGGACACCCTCAGCTAGTGGCAGGGCTTCCCTCTGTGCACCATTCCCAGCTGAGCAGGGCTCTGCTCCAGCCCCATCTCCTGCCCCCAGAGGTGTTGCAAGGGGATGTGGATTGCAACTGCTTTAAACACTAAGGAGAGGGGATCACCACATAGGAGTGTAAAGGGTTTGTTTATTCAGTTGAAACTGGGAAGGAAGGGGAATCTCACCCATACACTCAGCCACACTTACAGTCCCAGGCAGGATGATAAGGCGAGCAGAAGGCAGTTCATGATGTCTGATCTTCCCAAGTTGACTCCTAAGCTGGTCCGCTGGCCAGGCGATCCGAGAAGAGGACGTTCTGGGAGGTCTGCTTGATCCTTCCTTTAAGGATCAGCCACATGCAGCGTCTGAGTCTCTGGGCCTCTTGGGGCTGTGTGCCCTCCCTGCTGGGGCCTTGTGCACTGTTGTTTACTCCTCAGAGTTTTCCCGCCTCTGGTGTCCACCTCAGACGTTCCTCTGCACTCACTCGGGGAAGGGGTAGGGGGTTAACAGATAACACTTCAACAGTTTAGGGAACCAAATAACATCATTAACAGGTGGGAAAGAGAACAACATCCATTTTAACTCTCCCCTCGCTCCTCCTTTGCCTCCAACAAGAGAGACTCCAACCCCCCGCTCCCCCCAGGACATAAAGGGGAGGGGGAATTTCAGTGGCAGGGAAAGGTGATGGGGAATGCAAGGCATAGACAGTTGGGCTCTGCCAGGGTGCGCCCCCCCCGCTGCCAGTTGAACTCCTCAGCCCCGGCCCCAGAGAACAACTGGAGGCTCAGTTCCCGCTGACCCACATCACCAGCACCCCTGGAGGAGAACCACCCAAGTCCCCCTGCCCCATCCCTGCACCCCCACCAGCACCTCTGGGGGGGAACCACCCAACTGCCCCTGCCCCATCCCGCCACCCTCATCAGTGTCCCTGGCGTCAGGCCCAGTTTGAGGCTTGGCCTGCCCTGTTGCTGGCTCAGCTGGCCCTGCTCCTCCTCTCTGCACCCCTCAGCCTGGGGGAAGGGCCAGAAGAGCTAGCGGGAATAACGACAGGGCCCAGGAAATGTAAAGATGTTTTTCATATTTGTTTTTATTTGTCAGGTGTTGTAACAGTTCCCACACTTACCCCAGTGTCGAGATTGGGCCCCAGCTCTGGCTGGACCTCAGGATGTATGGGGCCCTCCACAGGCTGTAAAATGGGAACACGGCCTCCTGCCTGCCCTACAGGCAGAGCCCTCGGCTGCTGGCCAGGGCAGCTCCTTGCAGCCTGTGCGGAGAGCCCCAGGCCAGGGGAGCGGAGCCAACCCTGCCCTGACTCACAGCCACTCCCCATCCTCTTTGCCCGCTTGGCTCCTCCACCCACCACCCGCGTCCAGCCTATCATGGGACCATATTGGAGGAGAGAGGGACAGGCGGTTGGCAGCACACACTGACTAGCCTGCTCTCCCTCCTGCCTCCTTCAACCTCTTCACCCTCTGCACCCCTAAATCCTGCACCCTACACTGCTAACCCCTGCACCCCTAAATCCTACACCCTCCATTGCCATCCCCTACACCCCCCGCACGCCTCCTGCACCCCCCAATACCTGCACCCTTCACTGCTACTCCCTGCACCCGTAAATCCTGCCCCCTTCACTGATAACCCCTGCATCCCTCCTGCACCCCTAAATCCTGCACCTTTCACTGCCAACACCTGCACCCCACCACACCCCTAAATCCTGTGCCATTCACTGATACCTCTTCACCCTGCCGCATCCCTAAATACTGCACCGTTCACTGCAAACCCCTCTACCCTTCTTCTCCCCTAAATCCTGCACCCTTCACTGCCAACCCCTGCACCCTTCATCCCTAGACCATCCTAGGGAACTATAAAACTGCTTCTTCTCGGCTGAGTGTCCGGCCACCCAGCCTCTGAACGTAGAGGAGAACGAGGCCACGAGGCAGTCCTCGGCAGGCAAACGCACCTGTTATATCAAGTGGAGTTCCACCCTTTAGAGGGAAATGGCTGGAAACACAGAGGCTATGTCTACACTGGCGGGTTGTTGCGCCGGAAGTATGCAAATGAGACGAAGCGTGGAATATCGCTGAGCCTCATTTGCATACCTAATGAGCCGTCATTTTTGCGGAAGAGGCTCTTGTGCCAGAAGGACCTGTCTGCACTGCCCCTTCTTGTGCAAGAAAAACCCTCTTGCGCAATGCTGTTATTCCTGAAAATAATCAGCGTAGTGTCATTGTGCAAGAGGCTTTTTCTTGCACAAGAAGGGGCAATGTAGACAGCTCCTTCTAGTGCAAGAGTCTCTTCCGCAAAAATGACGGTTCATTAGGTATGCAAATGAGGCTCGGCGATATTCCACGCTTAGCCTCATTTGCATACTTCTGGCACAACAACCCACCAGTGTAGACATAGCCAGAGAGCTTGAGCAGTTGCAAGTGTCCATTTATTCCATAACACAGAACTCACGAGAACCAGCCCAAACCAGCTAGGCTGATCCCTAGTAACCTAACTCAGTTACTACAACCACAAGGTCTGTATCTACCACCCAGTACACAAAATATTCCTTCCCCCTAATAAGACCATCCCTTTAATAAAACAAACACTAACTATGGAATGAGGATAGACAGCCTCATGTTCCCAACTAACCCCGGGGATTATTTTGCCCTGTCTGTGAGTCTGTGAGCAGTAGTGAAAGCATTGTAGAAACTTCTGAATGGGCATCCACTACCACCAAGAACATGCTACCTTCAAATGGGCCAACAAAATCTGCATGAATAGGTTGCCATGGTTTTTCAGGCCGCTGCCATAGGTGTCGAGGTGCCAGATAAGCTGCATTCCTCACACGCTGGCATGAAATACAAGCTCTTGTCTTCTTTTCAAGCCAGGCCACCAAAAATAGTTTTGTGCTGTGTCTTTCATGTGCACCATTCCACAGTGGGGTACTGGGCTCCTAACTCCCCTGGGTGCTGTAAGAGTGTTGGTCGCAGCACGTGTCTCTCCTGGGCTGCAGTGCTGCTACCACAGGAAGGGAGCTGAGTCACCAGCTTCCCAGCAATCAGCCCTGTGTGACCCGGGCCGGGGTGGTGACACCCTTCGCACATCATGCAACCTATGCACAGTGGCTGCTCATGCCTGCCCCGTATCCCCAGAATGGTGCCACATCTGGTAAGCATGCAATTCCATTCCCACCGGCCTGACCTACCAGGTGTGGGGCATCTCAAGGCATGGAATAGGGTAGCTATGGCTACGTCTACACTGGGCAGTGACTTCGAAATAAGCTATTCTGGGAGAGATTTTCCGGCACAGTGTCTTGCAAAATAGTGTGTCTGCACACAACATGCGTTTCAAAATAGCATGTAGCCATTTCGAAATAGCACATCCACATGCGCATTTACAGCCACCCAGAACCAGTTCAGGCAGGGCATCAGGAGAGAAATTCCCATGTGTGGCTACGGCTTGAGGGTATCTGAGACGCGTGCTTAAAGGGACCCCCTGGACAGCCAGTTCTCAGCTTTCCCTGTTCTTTGCCCACCTCTCTGAGGGTATGTCTACACTACAATGTTAATTCGAACTAACAGCCGTTAGTTCGAATTAACTTTAATAGCGGCTATACATGCAAACCGCTATTTCAAATTTAATTCAAAATAGTGGAACACTTAATTTGAACTAGGTAAACTACATTCTACGAGGAGTAATGCCTAGTTCGAATTCAGTAGTTCGAATTAAGGGCTGTGTAGCCACTTAATTCGAACTAGCTGGAGGCTAGCCCTTCCCAGGTTGCCCTGGTGGCCACTCTGGGCCAAACCAGGAAAACTCTTCTGCCCCCCTCCCGGCCCCAGAGCCCTTAAAGGGCCACGGTCTGGCTACACTGTTTGTGCCAGTTGCAAGCCTGCCAGCACCCAGCCAGCAGACCCTGCACCTGGCACGGGATGAGCCAGCCACCCACTGCCACCCAGCCCTCCACCTCTTCTCAGGACCAGGCTGGCGGCTCCCAGGAGCCTGCCCAGGGCCGCAAGAGGCGGTTGCCCGCCTGGTCTAGTGCGGAGATCGTGGACCTCATCGAGGTTTGGGGGGAGGCCTCCAATTCCCACGATCTCCGCACTAGGCACAGGAATGCGGCCGTCTACAGCTGCATGGCTGCCAGCCTGGACACCAGAGGCCACATGCGGACCCAGGAGCAGGTCTGCTACAAAATTAAGGACCTGAGGCAGACCTACTGCAGGGCCTCCCGGCCAGGGGCCGACCCAGAGGCCTGCCCTCACTTTGAGATGCTGGACCGCATCCTGGGGGCTCACGCAGTCCATGCCCCCCGGGTGGTGATCGACCCCGGGGCAGAAACGGAGGAAGAGGAGGACACTGAGAGCCAGGAGCTGCAGGAGCCTGTAGGGAGCCTGCCCAAGACCCAGGACCCCAGAGTCATCCCACAGAGCACATCTGCTGTGTCCTGTGAGGCCGGGGAGGGCTCCACATGTGAGTGCCATCATGCTGCCCTTATGTGTACAAGGGGGGTGGAGAGGGAGGCCAGGAACCGTGCTCCTGGGCCTTGCCCACCATGGAGCAGCAGCTGGGTGTCATGCAGGGGCCCTGGCCCATTCCCCACATGCCGACCTTGCCTTGCAGAGCGGGGCTGGGTTTCACCCACTGTGTCCCCAGGGAGAACCGACCACAGCTCTTGTTTCACCACAGCTGCAGCACCTGGGAGTGCAGGGTGCACCACCCTGGCTGGAACAGCCACCCGCACCCAGGCCAGCAGGCGCACCCGCAACCAGGAGGACTACCACCGGTGGCACCTGTGGCTACTGGAGCAGCAGCTCCGTGCCCAGGAAGACCTGCGGCTGTGACAGAGGAGCTTGGAGGCGCTGGGGGAGCAGGGCCGTGCCCTCAGAGGCCACCTCCAGACCTTGGTGGACAGGTTCCTGCCTCCTCCTGCTCCAGCCCCTGCGGCCGCCCCAGCTCTCGATCCTCCTCCCACCCCTGCTCCCCCTCCCGCTTCCTCCACACCCCCTATCCTTCCTGCCTCACCCTCCATACCCACTCCCCCCAGACGCCCCCGCACCCACAGTGCTGCGAGACGAGAGAGCCAGCAGGACCCCGAACCCTAAGCTTCCTCCCCTTCCTCCCCCTTCCTCCCCCTTCCAGCTCCCTCCTCCCAGGTTTCCCCCTCCCCTCTCGCAGCCTCATTCCTCCCTCCCCCCACCCCATTTATGTAAAATAAAAAGAGATTTTTTTTGTCAAAACAGGTGTCTTTATTTGACATTAGGAAGGGGGGTTAGGGAGGGGAAAGGGGAAGGAGGTGAGAGTGGAAGAAGGCACCAGTGGGGCATGCAGGGAGAGTACAATCCTCCTCCACCAGAAAGCTCTCCCGCAGGGCTTCCCAGATCTGGACGGCCCCCAGCTGGGCCTCCCGGATGGCGTCGGTGCAGGGCTGCACGTACTGGCCAGCCAAGTTTTCTGCCTCAGCCATCCAGGCTGGCTGGAAAGCCTCCCCCTTCCGCTCGCATAAATTGTGCAGCATGCAACATGCTGCCACCATGGGAGGGATATTGTGCTCGGCAAGGTCGAGGCGGGTGAGGAGGCATCGGAATCAGGCTTTCAGGCATCCGAAGGCCCCCTCCACCACGATACGGGCCCTGGTGAGCCTGGCATTGAAGGCCTGCTGAGAGGGGTTGAGGTGTCCCATGTAGGGCTACATCAGCCAGGGCTGTAGGGGCTAGGCCGCATCCCCCACCAGGCAGACGGGCATGTCCACGTCCCCGACCCTGATGTGGTGGTCGGGGAAGAAGATCCTGGCGTGCAGCCTCTGGCACACGGAGGAGTTGCGGAACACCCTGGCGTCGTACGCCTTGCCGGACCAGCCCACATTAATGTCCGTGAACTGGCCCCGGAGGTCAGACACGGCCTGCAGGAGGACGGAGAAGTACCCCTTGTGGTTGATATACTGGGAGGCCTGGTGTTCCGGGGCACGGATGGGGATGTGCGTCCCATCGATCGCCCCTCTCCCCACCCCTCCGCCCCGCAGTTGGGGAAGCCAAGGGCGCTGAACCCCTAGATGACCGTGTCCAGGTCAGTGAGGTGGACCACCCAGCGGAGCAGCACCCGGTTGATGGCCTTGACCACCTGCAGAGAGACACACCAAACTGCGAATCACTGGGGTGCCCGGGTGGCTGGAAGTGTTTGTACCTTGGCACTGCCCCGCGCCCCACTCCTGGAAGCAACCCCCGCTGCGATCCTGGCCACCGTGGGCGGCGTGTAGTACGGCCGGGACAGATCGAACCCTCCTGTGCGGGCCACTTTCACCTCCTTCCCCCTGTTTTCCCTGGGGCGGCCCATCCCCTCCTTGCAGCCCCCCTCCCCCCCGGCCCAGTGGCCCGTGAGTGCCATACCTACATGAGCACTGCTCCAACGTTGCATTTCCCCACACCTAACTGGTTCCCCATGGATCAGTAGCTGTCCAGTGTGGAGAGCTTCCACAGGGCAATGGCCACATGCTTTTGGAGGGGGATGTCAGGCCTCATGCGAGTGTCCCGTCGCCGCAGAGCAGGGGCGAGCTCCTCGCAGAGCTCCAGGAAGGTGTCTTTCTTCATCCTGAAGTTCTGGGTCCACTGTTGGTCTCCCCAGTGCTCCAGGATGATGTGGTCCCACCAGTCACTGCTGGTGTCCAGACGTCAGACGCGGCGGGGCACGCTGGCGTCCAGGCGCTGCTGCAGCTCCTCCATGGCCCCCAGGGAGGCCAGGGGGAGGGGCAGGGGGATGACGTGCACCAGATGGTGCCAGGCAGCCTCCACCCATTGCTGGCAGGCTTGTAGCAGCAAGTCCAAAAACTGGAGCAGCATGCCCAGGGCAAGCTCTGGCTCCATGGTCCAACTGCAGCGGCATCCCCAATGAGAACCACCGACATAGGCAGTCAGCAAGGAAAACGCTTTGCTGTCCCTCGGTGAGGTAGGCAAGCAAGTGGGAAAGCTGAGAACCGGCTGTCCAGGGGGGGTCCCTTTAAGCACAAGCCTCAGATAGCCTCACACAGCAGCCACACAAAGCAACTACTGACCTGATGCCCTGCTGGAACCAGTTTGAGCTGCCCTTAAATGCAACCCAGCGTCCAATCAGTGTGGACGTGCTAGTTCGAATTAGCAAAACGCTAATTCGAATTAGTTTTTGGGTCTAGATGCGTTATTTCGAATTAGCTTATTTCAAATTAACTAATTCAAAATAAGTTAGTTCGAATTAGCGCTGTAGTGTAGACATACCCTGAGGGACAACAAAGCATTTCCTCTGTGTGACCTGAGTGCCCTGCATCAGGACACCACAGCACTCTCTGCTATGGTGCCAGATCTGCCTCCACGCAGTCTCCAGCTCTTGTGGCTTTTGCTGCCAGTCATGAAACAGTTTCTGCAGGCTGCCTCCCAGGCTCTACAAGAAGCCAACCCCCAGCTCTTCTGGGAGACCCTCCTTGGATCTCTGCATGGCTCCTGCAGCCGGATCCCACCCGCCCTGCCCTGGACACCATGCTCAGCCGCCTCTGGCATCTGGACACCAGTGCAGACTGGTGGGACCACATTATTCTGTAGCGCTGGGGAACCACCAATAGCTCCAGAGTTTCAGAATGAGGAAGACCCTCTTCCTGGAGCTCTGTGAGTGGCTCCCCGTGCCCTGAGGGGACGGGACACGCACATGAGACTCATAGACTCATAGACTCATAGACTTTAAGGTCAGAAGGGACCATTATGATCATCTAGTCTGACCCCCTGCACAATGCAGGCCACAGAATCTCACCCACCCCCTCCTAGAATAATCCTCTCACCTATATCTCAGATATTGAAGCCTTCAAAAACTTTGAAGACCCCAAGATGCAGAGAATCCTCCAGCTGTGATCTGTACCCCATGCTACAGAGGAAGGCGAAAAACCTCCAGGGCCTCTGCCAATCTACCCTGGAGGAAAATTCCTTCCAGACCCCAAATATGGCGATCAGCTGAACCCTGAGCATGTGGGCAAGACTCACCAGCCAGACACTCAGAAAGTTCTCTATAGTAACCCCTATCATCCCTCCATTGACCTATTTACCACTGATAATGAATGGTCAATTAGTTACCAAGATCATGTTATCTCATCAAACCATCCCCTTCATAAACCCATCTAGTTTAATCTTGAAGCCAGATAGACCTTTTGCCCCCACTACTTCCCTTGGAAGGCCGTTCCAGAACCTCACTCCTCTAATGGTTAGAAACCTTCGTCTAATCTCAAGTCTAAACTTCCTACTAGCCAGCTTATATCCATTTGTTCTTGTGTCCACATTGGTATTAAGCTTAAATAATTCCTCTCCCTCCCTGGTATTTATCCCTCTAATATATTTAAAGAGTGCAATCATATCCCCCCTCAGCCTTCTTTTGGTTAAGGTAAACAAGCCAAGCTCCTTGAGTCTCCTTTCATAAGACAGGTTTTCCATTCCTCGGATCATCCTAGTGGCCCTTCTTTGTACCTGTTCTAGTTTGAATTCATCCTTCTTAAACATGGCCTTGTACAATGCCTTGTATAATGGCACTAACACCTCCTTATCCCTACTGGAAATACCTCATCTAATACATCCCAAGACCGTATTAGCCTTTTTCACGGCCATGTCACAATGGCGGCTCATAGTCATCCTATAATCAATGAGGACTCCGAGTTCCTTCTCCTCCTCCATTACTTCCAACTGATGTGTCCCCAGCTTATAACTAAAATTCTTGTTATTAATCCCTAAATGCATAACCTTACACTTCTCACTATTAAATTTCATCCTATTGCTATCACTCCAATTTACAAGGTCATCCGGATCTTCCTGTATGATATCCCGATCCTTTTCTGAATTGGCAATACTTCCCAAATTTGTGTCATCCGTAAATTTTATCAGGATACTTCCACTTTTGGTGCCAAGGTCAGCAATAAAAAGATTAAATAAAATTGGCCCCAAAACTGATCCCTGAGGAACTCCGCTAGTAACCTTCCTCCAACCTGACAGTTCACCTTTCAGTATGACCCACTGTAGTCTCCCCTTTAACCAGTTGCTTATCCACCTCTCAACTTTCATATTAATCCCTATTTTTTCCAATTTAACCAATAATTCCCCATGTGGTACTGTATCAAATGCCTTACTAAAGTCGAGGTAGATTAGATCCACTGCATTTCCTTTATCTAAAAAATCTGTTACTTTCTCAAAAAAGGAGATCAGGTTGGTTTGGCACAATCTACCTTTTGTAAAACCATGTTGTAATTTGTCCCAATTGCCATTAGCCTCAATGTCTCTAACTACTTTCTCCTTCAAAATTTTTTCCAAGATCTTGCATACTACAGGTGTCAAACTAACAGGCCTATAGTTACCCGGGTCGCTTTTTTTTCCTTTCTTAAAAATAGGAACTATATTAGCAATTCTCCAGTTATATGGTACAACCCCTGAGTTTAGAGATTTATTAAAAATTTTTGCTAATGGACCTGCAATTTCTTGTGCCAGTTCCTTTAATATTCTTGGATGAAGATTATCTGGGCCCCCCGATTTACTCCCATTAAGCTGTTCAAGTTTGGCTTTTACCTCGGATATGGTAATATCTACCTCCATATCCTTAGTCCCATTTGTTATGTTACCATTATCCCTAAGCTCCTCATTAGCCTCATTAAAGACTGAAGCAAAGTATTTGTTTAGAAATTGGGCCATTCCTAGATTATCCTTAACCTCCACTCCATCCTTAGTAATTAGCGGTCCTACTTCTTCTTTTTTTGTTTTTTTCCTATTTATATGGCTATAAAACCTCTTACTATTGGTTTTAATTCCCTTTGCAAGGTCCAACTCTACCTGACTTTTAGCCTCTCTCACTTTGTCCCTACATGCTCTAACCTCAATAAGGTAACTTTCTTATGTCGCCATCGCTCTCTGGAAGCTCTCCACGCTGGACAGCTACCAATCTGTGGGGAACCAGTTCATCCTGGGGAGATTGACCGTCGGGGATTGACCGCTCATGCAGCTCTGGCCTCCTTGGGCTATTATCCCAGGAGGGGAGTGGAAGGACTGAATGGGCTTCCCCAGGAAAAGAGGGGGTGGGCGTAGGGGTGGTGAAAGCCCCCTCCCTGGGAGGGTTTGTTCAGTGCCACCCTCACAAAGCCCTGCCAGGAGTTGGGGTGATTGAAGAGGGTTGTTCCTGGTGAGTGGGGGAATTGGGGGACTAGGAAGAGGGACGGGGGGGGGAAATTGGCAGGTGCCCTAGCACCCCTGTGATTCTTGGTTTCTTTGTCTCCTTCTGCAGGTGGCTATAAAACAGGTCCATCCACAGCATCCTGCTGCACAGAGTCATCCACCTGGCAGACGTGAACACCATCTTTGCCAGGTTTGCTGACATGGGCTTCCCCAACTGCAAGGGGGCTATCGGCGGGACCCGCATCCCCATCCGGGCCCCAGATCGGGCATCAATGTACATCAACTGCAAGGGATAGTTTCAGTTTTCCTGCAGGCCGTGACTGACCACTTGGGCCAGTTCACAGACATCTATGTAGGGTGATCGGGGAGGGCGCACAACGCATGTGTGCTCTGTAACTCGAGTGTGTTCCATATGTTGCAAGCCGGAACTTTCTTCCCTGACTGCACAAGCAGGGTGTGGGACGTAGACAAGCCTGTCTGCCTGGTGTGAGATGCAGCCTACCCTCTCTTGCCTTGACTCATGAAGCCCTACACCGGCCACCTCCACGCCTCCTGAGAGGCATTCAGTGCCAGGCTGAGCAGGGCCCACATGGTCATGGAGAGCGCCTTCGTCTGCTTGAAGGTGCGGTTCAACTGCCTCCTCACCCGCCTGGACCTTGGGGAGCACAACATCCCACATGAGGGGACTGCATACTGTGTCCTGCACAATGTGTGCAAACAAAAAGGGGAGGTCTTTGAAGCGGAGGCTTACCACTTAGGCTGGGCCTATGAGAAGCTACACATGGCTTTTAGGTTCAAAAAAACTTCTTCCGAGGGAGCGCGTCCACACTGTCAAAACGCAGCATGGACCCACAGGTCCAGCTGTTGTAACTAGAAGTGAACCCTTCACACCGGGGACCCCAATTTCGACAGCAGCCCGACAGGCCAGGCACAGGTGGGAACAAGCAGAGCAGGCCCTGACATGCAGGTGCGCTGCATCGAAACATCGCGGGCATGGCTCCCTGCGGGGGATGTGGCTGGGGGCCTCCCTGCCAGCTCTGAGCAGGTGACACGGATGGTATCTGGGGCCAGCTGGCCAGGAGCCCTGGGACCCGCTCTGGGCTGGCAACATGAGCTACAGCCGCCCTGCAGGGGCCGCACAGACAGAGGTGGCCACAGGCACTCGCCCCACATGGCTGTGTGCCCTGAGAGTCCAGTTTGAAGGCATGGCCTGGCCTGTTGGTGGCCTGGCTGGCTCTGCTCCTCCTCTCTCAGCCCGGGGGAGGGGCCAGAAGAACTAGGAGGAATAACGACAGGGCCCAGAAAATGTAAAGATGTTTTTCATATTTGTTTTTATTTGTAACAGTTCCCACTCTCACCCTGGTGCCGAGATTGGGCCCCAGCTCTGGCCGGACCTCAGGATGTATGGGGCCCTCCACAGGCTGTAAAATGGGCCCACGGTCCCCTGCCCGCCCCACAGGCAGAGCCCTCGGCTGCTGGCCAGGGCAGCTCCTGCAGCCTATGGGGAGAGCCCCAGGCCAGGGGAGCGGAGCCAACCCTGCCCTGACTCATAGCCACTCCCCATCCTCTTTGCCCGCTCGGTTCCTCCACCCACCGCCCCCGGCCAGCCCATCATGGGACCGTATTGGAGGAGAGAGGGACAGGCGGCTGGCAGCACACACAGACTGGCCTGCTCTCCCTCCTGCCTCCTTCACAGCCAACCCCTTTAACCTCTGCACCCCTAAATCCTGCACCCTACACTGCTAACCCCTGCACCCCTAAATCCTACACCCTCCATTGCCAACCCCTACACTCCCCCGCACACCTCCTGCACCTCCAATACCGGCACCCTTCACTGCTACTCCCTGCACCTGTAAATCCTGCACCCTTCACTGCCAACCTCTGCACCTCGCCACACCCCTAAATCCTGCGCCGTTCACTGATAATCTCTACACCCTGCCGCATCCCTAAATACTGCACCGTTCACTGCAAACCCCTCCACCCTTCTTCTCCCCTATATCCTGCACCCTTCACTGCCAACCCCTGCACCCTTCATCCCTAGACCATCCCAGGGAACTATAAAACTGCTTCTTCTCGGCTGAGTGTCCGGCCACCCGGCCTCCGAATGTAAAGGAGAACGAGGCCACGAGGCAGCGCTCGGCAGGCAAACGTGCCTGTTATATCATGTGGAGTTCCACCCTGTAGGAAGAAATGGCTGGAAACACAGAGAACTTGAGCGGTTGCAAGTGTTCATTTATTCCATAACACAGAACTCACTAGAACCAGCCCAAACTGGCTGGGCTGATCCCTAGTAACCTAACTCAGTTACTACAACCACAACATCTGTATCTACTACCCAGTACACAAAGTATTCCTTCCCCTTTAATAAAACAAACACTAACTAGGGAATGAGGATAGACAGCCTCATGTTCCCAGCTAACCCCGGGGATTATTTTGCCCCGTCTGTGAGCAGTAGTGGAAGACATTGCAGAGATTTCTGGCCATTTGGAATGGGCATCTAGCACAGCCAAGATCATGCTACCTTCAAATGGGCCAGCAAAAGCCACATGAATAGGTTGCCATGGTTATTCAGGCCAGTGCCATGGGTGTAGAGGTGCCAACTGAGGTGCATTCCTCACACACTGGCATGAAATACAAGCTCTTCAATGGCACCATCCAAGCCAGGCCACCAAAAATAGCTTCGTGCAGTGTCTTTCATGTGCACCATTCCACAGTGACTGGAATGCAGCTGTTCTAACATCTGTTGTCTCAGTAGCGTTGCAATAACGACCCGCATTCCTCACAACAAGCACCCAGAATGGTTTGATAACTCCATCCTCCTGGACATGTAAGTAACAAGGTCAGGTGAGACCTGAGAGTCCCGTAGAGATGTTCCATCGTTAGGTATGTGAGAGTGTTGGTCGCAGCTGCAGTGCTGCTAGCACAGGAAGGGAGCTGAGTCAACGGCTTCTCGGCAATCAGCCCAGTGTAACCAGGCCGGGGTGGTGACACCCTTTGCACGTCGCATAATCTATGCACAGTGGCTGCTCACGCCTGCCCCGAATCCCCAGAATGGTGCCATGTCTGGTAAGTGTGCAATTCCACTCCTGCCAGCCTGACATACCGTGTGTGGGGCGTCCCATGGCACAGCATAGGGTGGGCACCGTTTTTAAGGCGACGTCTACACTGGGCAGTGACTTCGGAATAAGCTATTCCAGGAGAGATTTTCCGACACAGTGTCTTGCGAAATAGTGCGTCTACACACAACGTGCGTTTCTAAATAGCCTGTAGTCATTTTGAAATAGCACGCCCACACGCGCATTTACAGCCACCCGGAACCAGTTCAGGCAGGGCATCAGGAGAGAAGTTCCCATGTGTGGCTGCAGCTTGAGGGTATCTGAGACGCGTGCTTAAAGGGACGCCCTGGACAGCCTGTTCTCAGCTTTCCCAGCTTCTTTGCCCACCTCTCTAAGGGACAGCAAAATGTTTCCTCTGCATCACCTGAGTGCCCTGCCTCAGGACGCCACAGCACTCTGCTATGGAGCCAGATCTGCCTCTACGCAGTCTCCAGCTCTTGTGGCTTTTGCTGCCAGTCATGAAACAGTTTCTGCAAGCTGCCTCCTAGGCTCGACAAGAAGCCAACCCCCAGCTCCTCTGGGAGACCCTCCTTGGATCTCTGCATGGCTGCTGCAGCCAGATCCCATCCGCCCTGCCCTGGACACCGTGCTCCGCCACCTCTGGCATCTGGACACCAGTGCAGACTGGTGGGACCACATTGTTCTGGAGCGCTGGGGGACCACCAATGGCTCCAGAGTTTCAGAATGAGGAAGACCCTCTTCCTGGAGCTCTGTGAGTGGCTCCCCCTGCCCTGAGGCGATGGGACATGCACATGAGACCCGTCCTCCCCCTCCAGAAGCAGGTCGCCATCGCCCTCTGGAATCTCTCTACGCTGGACAGCTACTGCTCCATGGGGAACCAGTTCATCCTGGGGAGACTGACCATCGGGGCCCTGCTCATGCAGGTCTGGCCTCCCCGGGCTATCGTCCCAGGAGGGGAGTGGAAGGACGGAATGGGCTTCCCCAGGGAAAGAGGGGGGTGGGCGTAAGGGTGGTGAAAGCCCCCTCCCTGGCAGGGTTTGTTCAGTGCCACCCTCACAAAGCCCTGCCAGGAGTTGGGGTGATTGAAGGGGGTTGTTCCTGGTGAGTGGGAGGCAGGGGGACTAGGAAGAGGGACGGGGGTGGGGGGGAAATTCGCAGGTGCCCTGTGACTCTTGGTTTCTTTGTCTCCTTCTGCAGGTGGTCAGGTACATCCACAGCATCCTGCTGCGCAAAGTCATCCTCCTGGCAGACGTGAACACCATCTTCACTGGGTTTGCCGACATGGGCTTCCCCAACTGCGAGGGGGCTATCGACGGGACCCGCATCCCATCTGGGCCCCAGACCGGGCATCAATGTACATCAACTGCAAGGGATAGTTTCAGTTTTTCTGCAGGCCGTGACTGACCGCTGGGGCCAGTTCACAGACATCCATGTAGGGTGGTTGGGGAGGGCGCACAACACACGTGTATTCTGTAACTCGAGTGTGTTCCACATGTTGCACGCCGGAACTTTCTTCCCTGACCGCACAAGCAGTCCGCACAAGGGTGTGGGATGTAGACAAGCCCGTCTGCCTGGCGTGAGATGCAGCCTACCCTCTCTTGCCTTGACTCATGAAGCCCTACACCGGCCACCTCCACGCCTCTGGAGAGGTATTCAGTGCCAGGCTGAGCTGGGCCCACATGGTCGTGGAGGGCGCCTTCGCCTGCTTGACGGTGCGGTTCAAATGCTTCCTCACCTGCCTGGACCTTGGGGAGCACAACATCCCACATGTGGGGACAGCATGCTGTGTCCTGCACAATGTGTGCAAATGCAAAGGGGAGGTCTTCCTGCCAGGGTGGGGGGGCGGAGGCTTACCACTTAGGCTGGGCCTATGAGAAGCCGCACATGGCTGCCATCCGGCAGGCCCATCGGGGGCCTTGAGCATCCGGGAGGCTCTGAGATGAGAACTTCTCCCCAGGGGACCAATGACACTCTCCCCTGGTCCACCCCATGGGGGGGCTTCTGTTTCACCCCTCACTGCTGTCCCTCCACTCACCCCTCCCTTCCCCTCTGCCCAGTTTTTCTGCTGAAAAAATAAAGGACACATTTGGTTTTGAAACATCAAAGCTCTGTATTCGCTGTGTGGGGTCATAGAACCTGGGGAGAGAGCCTGGAAGAGGGGAGGAAAGCGGGGAAAGGGGGGTGAGAACCTTGTAGGAGAGTGGAGGGAGCTGGAAGGGGGACTTGCTGCCTGCCAGCCCTGTGCTCTTGGGAGCCAGGCAGTGACACTCAGGGAAACAATCCCCTTCCCCCAGGCTGCTGCTGTAATCAAAGACAAAGCAACAAACAGGTCAGGGGAGACCCAGCTAAATCCCTCCTGATAAGGGCGATGGGGTTAAGGAAACACCCCAGCCTCAGCTGCACTGGAGATGGAGCACAGAGACCTCTCCTCTAGCTCTTCCAAAGCTGGGACCACACTGAACTCTGGGATAATTCTTCTTCTTCTTTCTACAAAATTGTGGTGCATACTTTGCGGATTGCCACAATCACAAAATGGAGATGGCAACAAATTCCACTTCGGCAGTAGATAACCGCACCTGCCCTCACCAGTCCTAAGCCGGTTTAGGACACACCACAGTGTCCGGGGAAGATCGACGCCTTTCTGCTCAGTGGTGGGATCCGACAGAAGATATTTGTGTGGGACGTCTACTTGCTCCCATTCAGCTCACCCATAGTTCCTTGACTTTGGCCGTAACTTCCGTAGCTCGCTGCCAGGGAGGCTTACGGGATTTTAGATGTGATGTTGGTGGCTGATCAAAGTATTTCTGGATGGGAAGTGGTTGGCTGTTGCGGTTGATATGTTGGTATAGCCTGTATTCCTGCTCCTGTCGACGAATGCTCGATGGGGCAATGTTTGCCAGCGGCGGTAACCATTCTGTGGCAGTAGGCTTTAAAGTTCCTGTTATCACTCGCATGGCGCTATTCAGTTGAGTGTCTGAACGTTGTTTGGGTGCTTTCTGAGCACCCAAGAGAGCAATATTCAGCAACAGAATACACCAGGGCTATTGCTGAGATCCTCAAGGTACGTGCTCCAGCTCCCCAATTGGTTGCAATGAGTTTTCTTAGAAGATTGATCCTTGGCTTTAGTTTCTCCTTTGTTTGTTCCAGATGGCGTCGGAAGGAGAGTGTGCCATCAAGTGTTATGCCTAGGTATTTGGGATGAAGCTCGGAGGCAATCTTTTTCCCACAGAAATCAACATCAAGTTTTGCGGTGGCATTACGCTTGTCAAGATGAAAAGCTTTGTCTGGATTCGGTTTGAGCCGCCACTTCTGGAGGTGGCTGGCTATGGTCAATAGGTCGGATGTTAGCATCTGGCTGACAGTTGTGAAAGATTGTGATTGTGCAGCCAGTGCGACATCATCTGCGTAGATAAACATTGCAGAGCAAGTTTTTGGGATGTCACTAAGATAGACGTTAAATGACAATGGTGCCAGTATGGAGCCCTGAGGGAGACCGTTATTCAGTGCTCTGGGATACTGAAAACGGAGAAGCACTGCTTGATGGGAAATCTCTGCTCCAGATGCTAATGAACCCAGGCCTGCTCACTCCCAAATGAATCATTATCAGACCAATTCTAGAATGGATCCTATTGCTATCCAAACTACTGAACCTGCCCCTTTGCATTGTGAGAAGGAACATCCCCCCTAGCCAGACATGACGAGTCTCTGTTGTCTCACCTCTGTTTGCCCAGGAACAAACCCAGTGTCCTCCTGGAAGCATTGTCCTGTCCTTACAAAAATGCCCGCCCTTACCCAAGGAAAATGGTTCTGATGCCTGGATGTGAAACCCGCGTCAGTTCCATTGAGACTCCATCCTCTCCTGCCTGATCGTGTGGGGGCTCCCGCTGGACCCCCCGGCTCCCATTGCCATCTGGTAACCCCGATCAGTGTAAGCTCCACAGAGCGGTGAGATCTCTCCCCACCTCCAACCCCTTCTCTCTCTAGACACAGCCTGCTGACCCTGCCTTGTGTAACCAGTTCTGTGGGTTGCTAGTCCTACCATCTGTAATTAGTCTGAAGTTAGATTTCATATTGTAACTGTTTGGTGTGGTTGGCTCTCCATATATATCTATTCACTACCAAGACATAAATAAATGTCCTTGTTCAGATGGTTGCTTCTCTCTCTTTTTCTTTCTCTCTTGCTCACTCTTCCTCAGGGGTGTTGTTTTGGCTTCCCCATTCACTCTGCAACAACGCTACTTGTACCCAAGCTGAAGATCCCTGCAGTGCCCAAACATCCTGTGGGGTTTGCTCATCCCATGGGTTACCCACAGAACAATTGTGGTGTGAGACAGGGAATCGGGAAGTGCTGAACCTGGGGGCACATGACGGCAGCTTAAAGTGCTGCTAAATCCAGCCCACCGAGTCCAAAGGCACTTAAGGGGTGTCATAATCAGGAGTGACTAACTAGCTCCCGGTGACTAACGGGTTAACCCATGTCCACAGCCCAGGTGTTGGCAGTCAGCCAATAGCAATGCAGATAGGAAACTTTTTCAAACTGGGAAAATGGGGCTTTTCCCTCTCGCTTGCTTGTTTGAGATCAGAGCAGTTTCTCCCAGGTATTGGAGATGGGAGACACGTCTCTCTCCAAGAACGGACTTTTTGAAATGTGTGAGTAAGAAAAAGTTTAGCTAGTCCATCAGGATTTATCGTCTTCCTTTTTTGGGGTGTTTGGAAATCATGTCTGAGCTGGCGAATTTTTTTTTCTCTTTTATAACTAAGCCTTCAGCTCAGGGGCTTTCCCTGAGTGTCGATATCAATGGTGGCTCTTTCCATCTAGCCAATTTACTACGCTTGCAACTGTGCTTTTGGTTTGGTAGTAGACGATTGTTTCTTTTTTCTAATTAGCCGGTATTGATTGATTCTTTTGTCTTGGAAGGTCCATCTGTGTGTGTGCAGGCCTCTGTCTGAGGGGTCAGCTACCAGAGACTGCAGCTTGTTTTTCTCTTTTCCTTTTCAAGCTCTTTTGGGGAAAAAGAGCGTGGGGTGCCCCTAGGGTGAGTTCAAGCGTCCACCCAGTTGTGTTTGTTATTTGGGGGTTCAAAAGCACTTGATGGTGGCAGCGAGTCCCCCAAAATCTGGGTATCAAGTTTTTGTACCAGAGCTTCTAGGACAGTGTTTCCTGAACTATGCCTCAGGAAAAAAATACCGAGCCTCAGCGTGGCTGCTGGGGTGTTCCGGGCTCCCAGAGTGCCTGTGTGGTACCGGGTCCCCCAAGCCCTCGGCCGGGCTGGGCAGAGTCTGCAGCCGGATGTTGTGGGCTCCTGGCAGAGGCATAGCTAGGGTTACAGGGTGAGTTAAAAAAAATGAACTCTTGATTTCAGATGTGGAGGGGGGGAACTGGCCGTGAGGGGAGAGGAGCAGGGCGGGCTGGGAGGAAGTGTGTGTGGGCGGGGGCAGGGGAACCAGCCACCATGAAGCAGGGCTGGGGGAGGAGAGCTTGGGAGCAGCGGGGCTGGCCGGGGGAGGTCGGGAGAAGGAGGAGGGGAGAACTGGCCACTGGACGGGGGCAGTGGCGCTGGCCAGGGAGATGGGGGGGAGGGAACCGGTCAGCCAGCAGGTGGAAGCAGGGCTAGTGGGGGGGGAGGGGAGGAAGCAGGGTCGGAGGTTGGGGGCTGGCCGGGGGAGATCGGGAGGAGGAGAGGAGAACCGGCAGCTGGAAGCAAGGCTGGACTGGGGCAGTGGCGCTGGATGGGAGAGATCAGGAGGAGAAGTGGGGGAGAACCCCCTGGCTGGGAGAAGGTCGGGGGGCATGAGGTCGGGGGTAGCGGGGCTTGCCAGGGAAGATGGGGGGAGGGGGAGAACTGGCCGCTGGAAGCAGGGCTGGACGTGGGCAGCAGGGCTAACCGGGGGAGATCAGGAGGGGAGAACTGGCCAGCTGGGAGGGGGTGGGGGAAGTGAGGCTGGCCAGAGGGGCAGCGGGGGGGAGCGAATCTGCCCCCACACACACACGCCCCCTCGAGTAGTTGCGAACTGTCTGGCTGGTAGACACGCTCATGCAGCCTGAGCACATTTACCAGCCAGGTAGTTTGCAACTACAAACTGATACACCTAATAATAATAAAACTTACCTAATGAGAAAATACCAGAGATTTTATATGTCCGATATTTTTTCAATTTGTTTCCCAGATAGAAGCCTCAAATACCAGACTTTCCCGTTCAAAACCGGACAGCTGGCAACCCTACCCTTCCTTGCACCCTCCCTCCTAGCCAGATACCCTACCCCTAGTCTGCTCCTGCTCCCGCCTCCCAGAGTTCCTGTGCTGCTCGGTCCCCCAAGCCCTGGCCTGGGCTGGGTGGAGGATGCAGCCGGGTGAAACAGTGAAAATGTATTCATTTTTCATTCTTTTTTTAATATACGTTTATATTTTTGGGCTGCAAAAAACAGTACTGAAAAAAAACGGGTTCTAACTAAAGCAAAAAGTTTGGGAAACCATGGTCTAGCCAGCTTTCTGTCCGTCTTACGGTCCATTTATCCAATCCATATTCCTTTAACTTGCTGGCAAGAATATTGTGGGTGACCGTATCAAAAGCTTTGCTAAAACTGGCACTGGAGGCTTTCGGAGAACCAGAAACAACGTATTTGAATATTCATCATTTGCTTAATGAATATGCAAATATGCAAATGAAAGTTACAGGGCCTCCAAAAGCTCATGAATGGATTTACTGGTCCCCGTGTCAAAAAGTTTGGGAACCCCTGTTCTAGGAGAAAGGTTTTGGGGTGCTCTTGTAGGCCCCCAACTTCTGCATTCATTGGTCCAGAATGGGAAAAAGCCTTGATGGGTGCAGCGTGGCACTGCTGAGGCCAGGGACACCCAAGAAGTCAGCTTTTGAGTGCAGATCAATCCAGGCCCCTCAGAAGTGCTCTGGTAGCGGGGTGAGTGTCTGTGTATTTCTAAGGAGGGAAGAGCCCCACCCCACACCCCGAGGAACATAGTTCCTGCAGGAGAGCCCCACTGGTGGGAGGGGGGGAATTGGCAGGAGGGAGGAGTCAACCAAAAGCACAACATCGCCCTTGTCAGGCCCTGTCCTGGCCTTGTCCAAAGCCTGGCTCTTTGACACTGCAAACCTGAGGCCTGTCTCACATCTGGTGCACGTCACACACAGGCTGGGCAGAGGGAGTGTCATGGCTCCTTCCCCACTCTGGCATGATAAATGCAGAAGTGGGAGCCAGCAAAAGTACACCAAACCCTTATCTACCAGGCTTTGGTATAAAACTTCCCCTCCAAAATCTTAACAACCTAGATTTGGGGGATAAAAACTCCACTGCCACCACCCAAATATTGATACGAAAATCAGGGGAGAGATCACTTGGGAAATCTCACCCCTAAAGTACAAACCAGGACATAAACATTAACCAATACCAGGTTAATAAAAGGAAAAGAGAAAGAACTTTTATTATCACCACAATATTCCTGTTGCAAGCATAATGACTAGATGGAAAAGTAACAAAGGAATACTCATGGAGAAACTCCACCAAGGGCCTAGAACTTAGTTACAAAAGAAAGCCAAAGCCTTTTTTAAAAGTGCACAGACCTCAGATCCAATTTCCCAAAACATAAAATAATAAAACCTAACGGATTTATCTAAACTTTACCCTACTTACAGCAAGTGAAGAATTGTTTCTTGGAGAGAGAGAGAGAGACATGTCTGTCTCCCTCAGTAGCTGGAGAGGCACTGCCCAGAGACAAAGAAGGGAAAAAACAAAAATTCCTTTGTCCCAGTTTGAAATTCCTACCTACATTCCTATTGGCTGAATCTACCAGAGTTAGGTATAGTTAACCCCTTAATCCCCAGTCTGCGGGCCATCTCTCATGATCATGACAGGGAGCTTGGAGAGGCAGGAATGCTTTGCATAATCATACAAACCAGGCAC
The DNA here is from genome assembly GCA_032595735.1 of Pelochelys cantorii. Classification (NCBI taxonomy): domain Eukaryota; kingdom Metazoa; phylum Chordata; order Testudines; family Trionychidae; genus Pelochelys; species Pelochelys cantorii. Next base: position 15,778,437 of record CM064351.1, on the reverse strand, counting down.
CATACAGAGAGACCCCGCCAAGACCGGGAGCAGCCTGATACCGGAACGTTCTATCTCTGATCAGTAAAATAACGCCAGATACAGTCATGAAATTGCCACTCAGGCACAGAGTTGGCAAGATGCTGAGTAGCAGGATGTCCCCCAAGGATGGGCCTACCAGGTACCTCACCCAACATGTGACCCATTGGCAAGAGACCAAGTCTGGCTTTGCTACACAATGGGCTTAGTGTAGAATTGACAGAAGGGAGGGAGCAGGATGGACCCACAGGTCCTACTGTTGTAACTAGAAGTGATGGGCCCTTCACAATGGCAACCCCAGTGTACGGCGTCTGGGTGGGAGGGAATCGAAGGGAACAGGACCTCCTGCCGGGTATTGTGGGTGACAAACGGATGAAGTGTAAGTGAACTCAGCTTAATTATTGTATTATAGTAGATCTTCTATTAATTGCTTTTGCATTGCTTTGCACTGTGTTAATTGGTTTAGAATTGATAGTCTTTAAGGTTTAAATTGTGTAGTAATTGTTTTTAAGTCTTGTAAAATTTAAACAACTATATTAACTGCTTAACTCTGGCAATAAATAAGAAGAGGTTAAGTCTCATTGGAGTGTCCTGGTTTCCCTTGGATCTAAAATAAATCAAAGCACGTGAGAAAGGGAGTAGGTGAGATGGGTTATAACCTCTCACCAGTAGAAGAGGGGGCTGGGTGGGGCACAGGGGACGCTGGGGTGTCAGAGGGGAGGTGGGAGATGGGGGACCTGGCTGGGACACAGGGGAACAGGGAATCTCAGGGGGTTGCTCGTGAGGTTTCTGGGGAGCCGGGGCTGAGCCGGAGGGCTCTGTGTGACGGGTTTGGGGCCTCAGAGTGACGGGACCCCCAGGCTTGGGCGGGAAGTGGCTGCCGTCTCTGGTCTCTTTGCCCCTGTTTGACCCTCTCAGCGGAGGCCCCAGAAACACTCCCCCTCCCCCTGGGTTTCTGTGGCAGGGAAGCCCCGCCGGGTACCAATGGGTCTTGTGCTGGGAGCGGGGGCAGAGGGTCTGCCGGTTCCACCAGGCACAGTGGGTGCCTGGGCTGAAATATTCCCCTCCGCCCCCGGCTCTGTCCACACCGTACGTGGAAGGCTCTGGCTCTTCCCCAGGCTGAGCCCCAACCCCTTTCCCTCTAGGACCCTGCCTCCCCCACCCCCCACAAACATGCCCCTTGTGCTGTGTGCACAGGAAAGGCTTTGATAACCAGGAGCAGCCAGAAAATGCAATAAAGTGACACCTTCTCCCCCACCCGCTGTGCTCAGCCAGTGGGAGAGGGAGAGGAAGAGGCTGTATGGGATAATGGGCATGGTAGGGGGGGGTGGGGCAGGGAAGGGGCAGCCAACCAGGGTTTATGGGAATTTTGTTCTGCCCTGGGAGACTAAAATGAGGCCCCCAAAGCAAATTCCCATGAGAGTTCAGACTCACTCGGCGGATGCTGGGCTCCAGCTGCCAGTCTTAGTGCCAGTGGTGGGGGAGGGAGGTTGCCTAGAGTGTCACTGGTGGGGGGGGAGGGGGCTGGGAACTGGGCCACAGCATTAGAATCCCCTGTAGCTCCGAGCTGCCGGCCCATGGGATAAGGGGGGAGCAGGATGTTCTGGGGGGACTCATGCCAGTAGGGCAGAGGCTTCCTGGGAGCACAGTGGGGCACAGAGGACCCTCTCCCAGCTCTTGGCCCATGCCCGGCTCTACACGGTTCCCAGGAATTCCATGGGAATCCCGCCACGGCAGGCCACGCGGATCCTGCGTCTTTTGACCTGGCCCACAAAGGGGCAGCACCCCAGCCGAGCGCCGGCGACCATGCGGCAGGTGGTGGTGGCGATGGGGTTTCTGCTGACGCACGGCCTGTTCGAGGGCTGCAACCCCTCCACGCAGCGGCAGAGGCTGGAGAGCTGGGTGGGATCGGCGTGGATGACGGTGAAGGTGCGCCTGCCGGGGCCGATGAGAAAGCGCCGCTGCCACATGAGATAGTTGCAGTACTGCTGGCCTGGGGGGGGTCTGGTCCTGGGGAAATCCACGTGCTTGGCCACGAATTCTTGGGAGCTGCGAGTTGCAAAGATCAGGGCCAGACCAGCCGGCAGGAGGACCAGGAGCAGCAGGAGTGTGGGATGGAGTCCCCCCGGGGCCATGTTGTGTGTGCCTGGATCCACCTACTGTGGGGAGATGAAAGATGGATGGAGACAGCGCAGGGCAAGGGTGGGGGACCTCAGGCCCAGGGGCTTGATGTGTCCCCTGGCTTACCTGAATCTGGCCCTTGAGACTTGGCGCTCCCCCAGCATTGGGGAAACAGCACTGGAGCTCCAGACCCCCCAGCCTCCACATTATTCCCCCGTGGACCCCCCCAGGCTCTGTGTGGGGAGGGCCTTTCTCCCTCTCTGAGCCACAAATCAAGTTCTTGTTTTCCCCACATGGCGCCCAAACCCCAGTGGAGATCTGAGCCACTGCAGGGCCAGGGGCTGCACAAACCCCTCCTCTTGAGAGAGCACCTAGAAGCCCTTCTGACCACCCCTGTCTGCTCTAACCACTAGCACACACTGCCTCTCTCCCAGCGGGCAGGATCTCCCACACTCACCAAGTTGTGTCTGGGCTGGTTCCGGATCCGACCTGCACCTTGTCCTGATCCAGGTGCCCGGCCCAGAGTGAGTTATATAGAGCCTGGCTGGGTGTGAGGGACGAGGAGTGGGAGGGGAAACTGAGGAAGCTCTCGAGTCAGCAGGATGGCCTGGGCTCTGCCCATTTTGAGAGCAGCCCAACCAGCCGAGAACAGGTGGGAACCAGAAAAGCAGGCCCTGCCACACAGGTAGGCTGCACCGAAATGTCGCGTGTGTGGCTCCCTACCAGGGATGTGGGTGGGGGACTCCCTGCCAGCTCTGAGCAGGTGGCATGGACGGTACCCGGGACCAGCTGGTCAGGGGCCCTGGGACCCACCATGGGCTGGCGACACGAGCTACAGCCACCCTGCAGGGGCCACGTAGACAGGGGCGGCCCAGGCACTTGCCCCACACGGCTGTGTGCCCTGAGAGCCCCTGGGTGCCCTCAGCCGGTGGCAGAGCCACCCCCCCATGCCCGATTCTCAGCCCAGCGGGGCCCAACTCCAGCCCCATCTCCTGCCCCTAGAGAGACTCCAACCCCTTGCTGGAGTGCAGAGAGGAGGGGAAACTCAGTGGCAGGGCCAGGGGGTGTGGGACGCACGGCACAGACAGCTGGGCTCTGCCAGGGTGCGGTACCCACCCCCAGGTGAACCTCTCACCCTGGCCCCACAGAACAACTGGAGACCCGGTTCCTCCTGCCCCACCCCCACCAGCACCCTGCAGCCCTGAGAAACATAGTTCCTGAAGGAGAGCCCCACGGAGGGGAGGAGGGAGGATTGGCAGGAGGGAGGATTCAACCAAAAGCACAACGTCGCCCTTGTCAGTCCGTGTCCTGGCCTTGTCCAAAGCCCGGCTCTTTGACACAGCAAACCCGAGGCCTGTCACACATCTGGGCAGAATCTCCTGGGATTCTAACATGAAGGGGAAAGGAGTCCAGGACAGCTGGCAGTGTTTTAAAGAAGCCTTATCGAAGGCACAAAAAGAAACCATCCCGAGACGCAGCAAGAGAGGCAAACATGGTAGGAGACCGGATTGGCTTACGGGGGAAATCTTTGGTGAACTTAAGCACAAAAAGGAAGCTTCCAAAAAGTGGAAACTTGGACAAATGACCAGGGAGGGGTTTAAATGTATAGCTCGAGAATGCCGGGGGGTTATCAGGAAGGCGAAAGCGCAGTTGGAATTGCGACTGGCAAAGGATGTGAAGGATAACAAGAAAGGTTTCTACAGGCATGTTAACGAGAAGAAGGTAATCAGAGAGGGTGTGCGGCCCCTACTGGATGAAGGAGGTAACCTAGTGACAGATGATGTGGGGAAAGCTGAAGTACTCAATGCTTTCTTTGCCTCTGTATTCACGGACAAGATGGGCTCCCGGACTAATGCTCTAAGTGACGCAAGATGGGATGAAGATGGACAGCCCTTGGTGGGTAAAGAACAGGTTGGGAACTATTTAGAAAAGCTAAACGTACACAAATCCATGGGTCTGGACTTAACGCATCCGAGGGTACTGAGGCAGTTGGCAAATGTCATTGAGGAGCCTTTGGCCATTATCTTTGAAAAGTCATAGAGATCAGGAGAGATCCCAGATGATTGGAAAAAGACAAATGTAGTGCCCATCTTTAAAAAAGGGAAGATCCAGGGAACTATAGGCCGGTCGGTCTTACCTCGGTTCCTGGAAAAATCATGGAAGGGAACCTTAAGGAATCCATTTTGAAGCACTTGGAAGAGAGGAAAGTGATCAGGAATAGTCAGCATGGATTCACAAAGGGCAAGTCGTGCCTGACCAATTTGATTAGCTTCTATGATGAGGTAACTGGCTCTGTGGACATGGGAAAGTCAGTGGATGTGATCTACCTTGACTTTAGCAAGGCTTTTGATACGGTCTCCCACAATATTCTTGCCAGCAAGTTAAGGGAATGTGGATTGGATAAATGGACGGTAAGATGGATAGAAAGCTGGCTAGAAGGCCGGGCCCAGCGGGTAGTGATCAAGGGCTCGATGTCGGGATGGCGGTCAGTTTGTAGCGGAGTGCCCCAAGGTTCGGTTCTAGGACGGGTTTTGTTCAATATCTTTATTAATGACCTGGATGAGGGGATGGATTGCACCCTCAGCAAGTTTGCGGATGACACTAAGCTAGGGGGAGAGGTAGATACGCTTGAGGGCAGAGATAGGGTCCAGAGTGACTTAGACAAATTGGAGGACTGGGCCACAAGAAATCTGATGAGGTTCAACAAGTACAAGCGCACAGTCCTGCACTTGGGACGGAAGAATCCCAAGTATTGTTACAGGCTGGGGACCAACCAGCTAAGTAGTAGTTCTGCAGAAAAGGACCTGGGGGTTACAGTGGATGAGAAGCTGGATATGAGTCAATAGTGTGCCCTTGTAGCCAAGAAGGCTAATGGCATATTAGGTTGCATTAAGAGGAGCGTTGCCAGCAGATCCAGAGATGTCCTTATTCCCCTTTTTTTGGCTCTGGTGAGGCCACATCTGGAGTATTGTGTCCAGTTCTGGACCCCCCCACTACAAAAAGTATGTGGACGCATTGGAGAGGGTCCAGCGGAGGGCGACCAAAATGATTAGGGGGCTGGAGCACATGACCTACAAGGAGAGGCTGAGGGGGTTGTGTCTGTTTAGTCTGCAGAAGCGAAGAATGAGGGGGGATTTGATAGCAGCCCTCAACTTCCTGAAGGGAGGTTCCAAAGAGGATGAAGAGAGGCTGTTCTCAGTAGTGACAGATAGCAGAACAAGGAGCAATGGTCTCAAGTTGTGGTGAGAGAGGTCCAGGTTGGATATTAGGAAAAACTATTTCACTAGGAGGGTGGTGAAGCACTGGAATGGGTTACCTAGGGAAGTAGTGGAGTCTCCATCCCTACAGGTGTTTAAGTCTCGGCTTGACCAAGCCCTGGCTGGGTTGATTTAGTTGGGATTGGTCCTGCCTAGAGCAGGGGGCTGGACTTCATGACCTTCTGAGGTCTCTCCAGCTCTATGGTTCTATGATTCTATGATCTGGTGTGCATCACACACGGGCCAGGCAGGGGGAGCTTGGAGAGGCAGGAACGCTTTGCACAAATTGGGCACGGTACAGCAAGATCCCGTCAAGTAGACTGGGAGCAGCCTGGTCCCGGGACGTTCTATCTCTGATTAGTAAAACAACACCACATGCAGCTAAACCTCATTCCACGAGGAATACCACCTAATTCGATTTAGGGCTTTATTCCGGAATCCCATTTCACTGCCGCGTGTAGACGCGAGCAGTTACTTCGGGCTAGTCAATTTCTAAAATGGTGACCGGCCTGGAACATGCAAATCAAGCGTGGGATATTTAAATCCCGGGCTTGATTTGCAATTCCGGTCGCCCTCATTAGCCTCCCTAGATCCATCTAGGGGGCTAGTGTAGACGTACCCGAAGAGAATTGGCATGACCATATATACCAAAGGAATACAATGAAAAAAAGTGAACACATTATAAAACTGACAAATCAGATTTAGAACAGAAGGGGGGTGAGGGGAAGGGATAGTATCTATGGGGATGTCTACACTACAAAGTTAATTCAAAATAACAGCAGTTATTTTGCATTAACTTTAATAGCGTCTACACAGGCAAACCGCTATTTCGAAATAAATTCAAAATAGTGGAGCCCTTATTTCGAATTTGGTAAACCTCATTCTATGAGGAATAACACCAAATTCGAAATAGCTAATTCGAAATAAGTGCTGTGTAGACAGTTATTTCGAATTACGGGGCCTCCAGCCCTTCCCAGGGAGCCCTGGTGTCCACTCTGAGCGCAACCAGGAAAACTCGTCTGCTCCCCCCCAGCCCCGGAGCCCTTAAAGGGGCAGACTCTGGCCACAGTGCCTGTGCCAGTTGCAAGCCTGCCAGCACACAGCCAGCAGACCGTGCACCTGGCACAGGGTAAGCCAGCAACCCGCTGCCACCCAGCCCTCCACCGCTCCCCAGGACCAGGCTGGTGGCTCCCAGGAGCCTGCCAGGGGCTGCAAAAGGCGGGGGCCTTCCTGGTCTAGTGCGGAGATCGTGGGCCTCATTGAGATTTGGGGGGAGGCCTCCAATGCCCATGATCTCCACACTAGGTGCAGGAATACGGCCATATACAGCCGCATGGCTGCCAGCCTGGCCACCAGAGGCCACATGCTCAGCCAGGAGCAGGTGCGGAGTAAAATCAAGGAATTGCGGCAGGCCTATGCCAGGGCCTCCCAACCAGGGGCTGACCCGGAGGACTGCCCCTCCTATGAGGCCCTGGACCACATCCTGGGGGGTCGGACAGTCCGTGCCCCCCTGGTCATCATCAACCCCAGGGCAGAGGGCCCTGCCCCTGACACAGGGGAAGCGGAGGAAGAGGAGGATGATGGCAGCCAGGAGCCTGCAGGGAGCCTGCCCTGCACCCAGGACCCCCGAGCCGAACCGGAGAGCCCATCAGCAGTCGCATCTGAGGCCAGGGAGGCCTCCACATGTGAGTGCCATCACGGTCCCCTTATGTGGGGCGAGGCGGGGGAGGGGGAGCCCAGGGACCATGCGCATAGGCCTTGCCGACCACGGAGCAGGCGGCAACCTGTGCATCTGCCGTGCCATCCAGGACATGTGGCCCCAGCTGGGTGCCATGCAGGGGCCCATGCCTGTTCCCCACACGCGTCTACGCGTGAAGGCACATGACAGGCTCCTGACCCTGGTGAGAGACATTGCACACTGACCTCCCTCCAGACGCCCCCTCTACACAAAGGCAGGACACATCTCCCCTCCCCTCCCGCCACACCACACTAGAGGCAGCACAGGGGCTGGGGTGCAGTCCTGGGCCAGCTCACACTCCCGGGGATAGCAGGACGTGATGGGGTGGAGACCTGCCATCCTCGCCTTGCAGAGGGGGGCTGGGTTTCACCCACTGTGTCCCCAGGGAGAACTGACCACTGCTCTTGTTTCACCGCAGCCGCAGCACCTGCGAGTGCAGGACGCACCACCCCGCCTGGAACATCTACCCGCACCCGGGTGGTCCGGGCATGGATGGGGATGTGCATCCCATCGATTGCCCCCCCGCAGCTGGGGAAGCCCAGGGCGCCGAACCCCTGGATGACCGTGTCCAGGTCAGTGAGGCGGACGACTCTGCGGAGCAGCACCCTGTTGATGGCCTTGACCACCTGCAGAGAGACACACAAAACAGACAGTCACTGGGGTGCCTGGGTGGCTGGGAGTGTCGTTCCCCGCCACTGCCCCACGCCCCATTCCCAGGAGCAACTCCCGCTGCAATCCTGGCCACCGCGGACGGTCTGTAGCATGGCTGGGACAGACCGAACCCTCCCAGGGAGGGCACTTACAGCACCTCCTTCCCGTTTTCCCTGGAGCAGCCCATGTCCTCCTTGCAGCCCCCCCTCTTGGCCCAGTGGCCGGTGAGTGCCGTACCTGTATGAGCACTGCTCCGACGGTGGATCTCCCCACGCCGAACTGGTTCCCCACGGATTGGTAGCTATCTGGCGTGTAGAGCTTCCAGAGGGCGATGGCCACCTGCTTGTGGAGGGGAATGGCGGTGTTGCAGAATAATAATGCGTCGGTTGAAGCATATCGGCCGTCATCGAGCTTGTCTGGTGGGCGTATCGCGACGTAGATAGGGTTTTTATTTTAGGATAAGTTTAGTGTAGGATAGAGACAGAGTAGTCTACCATCGTCTGTTCCAGCCGCGTCCGAAGAGTGGGAAGAGGACCGAGGACCAGAGGGATCCACGGAAGGTGGACCGACCGTCATCGAAGTCTTCCTCTGCTCTTCGAGGGATCGCACAGGCTGTTCTTCTCCTGCGGCTCGGAGGAGCCAAGCGATTCAGGTCGCCTGACCAAAAGACCCTGCCACCGAGGGACGCCTGGCAGTTCCTCCCTGAGGGCTTCCAATTAGCCTAAAGGTTGTAGGTCGCCAGCATCAATCTATCGCCTTCGCACCGTCAGACTCTGTAAGTAGGGATAGGATTGTTGGGGGACTGCCCCTCAATGATCATTCAAAATATGCTAATTTGTTATCTGTAGAATATAGTCTTGTGGTTGAACTTTACCTTTGAGTTGAGTTTTCATTTGCGCGCCAGTCTTCTCTGAGATCAACACCTAGGTAATCAGATACTGGTAAGGGGTCCCGCACCTGAAATACCATCCCTTAGCGGATGAGTACAACTTTAATATAGTTGTTCTGGAGGTCTGTCTCTGACAGCTCCTCTGAATCTGTTAAATTACGGTAACAGCGGGCCTCATGCGTGTGTCCCTTCGCTGCAGAGCAGAGGCGAGCCACTCGCAGAGCTCAAGGAGGGTGTCCTTCTTCATCCTGAAGTTCTGGGTCCATTGTTGTTCTCCCCAGCGCTCCAGGATGATGTGGTCCCACCAGTCTCTGCTGGTGTCTAGACACCAGATGCGGTGGGGGCACGCTAGTGTCCAGGCACCGCTCCTCCAGGGCCCCCAGGGGAGCAGGGGGAGGGCCAGGGAGCTGGCCTGCAGCAGAAGGTGCCAGGCAGCCTCCAGCAATTGCTGCCAGGCTTGCAGCAAGACGTTCAACATGAGCACCAGAGTGCCCAGGGGCGGCTCTGGCTCCATGGTGCTGAGTGCTGCGGTGTTCCAAATGAGAGCAACCAAAGCAGGCAGAGAGGAAAATGCTTTGCTGTCCCTCGGCGAGGTAGGCAAGCAAGCGGGAAAGCTGAGAACCGGCTGTCCGGGGGGGTCCCTTTAAGCACATCCTCAGATAGCCTCAGACAGCAGCCACACAAAGCAACTACTGACCTGATGCCCTGCTGGAACCGGTTTCAGCTGCCCTTAAATGTGATCCAGCATCCAATCAGTGTGGACACGCTATTTTGAAATAGCAAAACGCTATTTCGAATTAGTTTTTGTGTCTAGATGCGTTATTTCGAATTAGCTTATTTCGAATGAACTAATTGGAAATAAGTTAATTCGAAATAGCACTGTAGTGTAGACATACCCTATGAGTCAATGAATGGCTAATCAAGGGTGATAATTGGGGAAGCTATCTTTGTAATGGGTAAAGTAATTAGCATCTTTGTTAAGGCCTATTCGTAAAGTGTCAAATTTAAGCATGAATGACAGTTCTGAAGTTTCTCTTTGTAGTCTGGTGTTAAAGTCTCTTTGAAGTAAGATACATGTATTCAGGTCGTTAAGACTACGCCCAGGTTGGCTGAAATGAAAAGAAACTGGTTTTTCCTTGTGAAGATGTCTCATGTCTGATTTGTGGGCATTAATTCTTTGGCGAAGTGTTTGAGAAGTTTGTCCAATATACATAGCAGAAGGACACTGTTGGCACATGATAGCATAAATTATATTTCTGGATGAACAGGAATATGTGTTCTTGATCTTGTATCTGATATGGTGAGGTCCAGTGATGGTGTCACCAGAGTAAATATGTGTACAAAGTTGGCAACGGGGTTTCCTGCAAGGAAAAGTTCCAGGGTTGCTATTAGTGTGATATGTCCTGTGGTTGCTGGTAAGAATCATCCTGAGGTTAGGTGGTTGTCTATAGGAGATTATGGGTCTGTCCCCCAGAGCCTCTCGGAGTGTAGTATCCTGTTCCAGTAGTCTGTAAAGTGCTACAGACTATCTGCTTGCTGTTTTTTTTATAGGCTGTAGGTTATTGATAATGCGTTGGAGAGGTTTAAGTTGGGGGCTATAGGTGATGACAAGTGGTGTTCTATTGTTGGTTTTCTTGGGCCCGTCTTGAAGTAGATGGTTTCTGGGTATTCCTCTGGCTCTTTCAATTTGTTTTTGTTTTTTTATTTCCCCCGGTGGGTAATTGAGATTTACAAATGCTTGGTAGAGATCTTGAAGTTTCTGGTTTCTGTCAGTGGGATTGGAGCAGATGCGGTTGTACCTGAGGGCTTGACTATAGACGATGGATCGTATGGATGGATCCTGGATGGGAGCTGGAGGCATGTAGATAAGTGTAGCAGTCAGTGGGTTTTCTGTAGAGAGTAGTATTTAATTTTCCATTCGTGATTTGTACTATGGTGTCCAGGAAATGGATCTCTTGTGTTGAATGGTCCAGGCTGAGATTGATAGCGGGGTGTAGGTTGTTAAAGTCTATGTGGAATGCATCCAGTGTTTCTTGGTCATGGGTCCAGATAATAAAGATGTCATCGATGTAGCGTACTTAGAACAATGTTTCCTCAGATCCCGTCCCCTTTTACCCCTCCTTTACTTATGCTACATTGATGACATCTATTAAACCATCTTGTTAGTCTTTAAAGTGCTGCATAGTCATTTATTCCATAAAACAGAACTCACTAGAACCAGCCCAAACTGGCTGGGCTGATCCCTAGTCACTTAACTCAGTTACCACAACCACAAGATCTGTATCTACAACCGAGTACACAACATATTCCTCCCCCCTAAATAAGAACGTCCCTTTAATAAAACAAACACTAACTATGGAGTGAGGATAGACGGCCTCATATTCCCAGCTAACCCCGGGGATTATTTTGCCCCAACTGTGAGTTAACCTCAACTAAAGGTTCAGCTGGTGCAGAGGCCTTCTTTCTCCAGGTGGATAAGGGCGGACGTCTGGTGTTCTTGCACCCGAAGATGTTATGGGTGCAGGCCAGGCAGTGGGCAGGGAACTAGAATTGCGAACAGGTGAAGCTGTTGGATCAGCCTGCTCAGGGAGGGGTTTGTTCACCACAGGTGGTGATGGAGAAGGAGAGTCGGGAGCAGGTGATTCTTGGCGTGGTAGCTCACCGGCAGTAGGGAGGACAGGGAACTCAACTGGAGATGTGTCCTCGGGGCAGGCATAACCTGGCAATAACTGATCTACATGCTACTGCCAGATGAGACCCTCTGCAGTCCTGACAGGACAGGAGACAAGTCCTGTTTGAACAATACAAGTGTCAGGGACCCATTTACCTCCAGGAGAATAGTTCTGAGCCAAAACCAGCTCTCCAGGATTAAAGGTTTCATCTTTTGCTCTGGATGCAACTGATGACTTGCTCTTGCTGTTGACGTTGCATAATTTGCCACGGTTCTCAAGGTTTCAGCAGATCAAAGCAAGTGTGCAGCTGACGTCCCACCATTAGAAAAACCAGGGACAGTTTGGTTGTAGCATGAGGAGTGTTTGTGCAGGAGAGTAAGAAGGTGTCCAGACACTTTTGTATGAGCAAATGTCCTCTAGACAATTTCAAAGCTTGTTTCATTGTCTGCACAAACCTTTCAGCCAGTCCACTGGTGGATGAGTAATATGGTGCTGAAGTGATGAGATGGATCCTGTTTGCTTTCATGTGCACCATTCCACAGTGACTGAAATGCAGCTGTTCTAACATCTGTTGTCTCAGTAGTGTTGGAATAATGACCCACGTTCCCCACAGCAAGCACCCAGAATGGTTTGATAACTCCGTCCTCCTGGACATGTAAGTAACAAGGTCAGGTGAGAACTGAGAGTCCCGTAGAGATGTTCCATGCATCGCTAGGTACATAACTTGGGACAGTTCTGGGTCAACATGAGTCGCTCTCTTAACTTGCGCAGCAATGATAGGCGTGTTCTCTACCTGTTCAAAGTAGAAGATTTCCTTCTGGCCACTAACCTGATGTTTGATTGGCAAAGGCAGCTTAGAGAGACCATCTGCATTGCCCATGCAGTGTGGATTTCCTATAGCTGATCTCATATGTGTCGTAGCCACACGCAGCCATGAAATTGCCACCCAAGCACAGAGTTTGTCAAGATCCTGAGTAGCAGGATGTCTCCCAAGGATGGGCCTACCAGGTACCTCACGCAACACATAACCCATTGGTACAGCGACCAAGTCTGCCTTTGCTATACAATGGGCTTAGCGAGAATAATCGACGGGAGGGAGGAAGCAGGATGTTCCCACAGCTCCTGCCATTGTAACTATAGTTGGGATTGGTCCTGCCTAGAGCAGGGGGCTGGACTCAATGACCTTCTGATGTCTCTTCCAGCTCTGTGGTTCTATGATGGGCCCATCACAATGACGACTCCAGTGCGCAGCATCCCGACGGATGGAAATCAAAGGGACAACAACCTCCTGCCGGGTACTGTAGGTGGCACATGGGTGAAGTGTAAGTAAACTAGGCTTAATCATTGTGTTATACTAATCTTCTATTAATCACTTTTGCATTGCTTTGCGCTGTGTTCATTGCTTTAGTATTGATAGTAGTTAAGGTTTAAATTCTACAGTAATTGTTTTAAAGGCTTGTAAAATTTAAACAACACTATTAACTGCATAACGCTGGCAATAAATGAGAGTTAATTCTCCAGAGTTAACTCTCTCTGGAATGTCCCAATTTTCATTGGAACTAAAATAAATCGAATCACACGACAAGGGGAGTTGGTGAGATGGGTTATAAACTCTCGCCAGTGTAAGGTGGGACTGGGGGGGCAGAGGGAACGCTGGTGTGTCTGAGGGGAGGTGGGGAGATGGGTTATAACCTCTCATCTGAGTATGGTGGGGTCTGGCTGGGGCACAGGGGAACAGGGGATCTCAGGAGGTTGCTCTTGAGATTTCTAGGGAGCTGGGGCTAAGCCGGAGGGCTCTGTGTGACGGGTTTGGGGCCTTAGAGCAACGAACCCCCAGGCTTGGGCGGGAAGTGGCTGCGTCTCTGGGCACTTTGCCCCAGTTTGACTTTCTCAGTGGAGCCCCCAGAAACACCGCCCCCCCAGATTCTAGTGGCAGAGATGTCCTGCCAGGTGCCAATGGGTCTCATGCTGGGGGCGTCCGATGGGCTGCCAGTTCCACCAGCCACAGCGGGTGCCTGGGCTGAAATACCCCCGGTTCTGTCGACATGGCACCTGGGAGGTCCCGGCCCTAACCCAGGCTGAGCCCCGACCCTCTTCCCTCTGGGACCCCAGGACCCGGCCCTTCCCCCCCTAAACTTGCCCCTTATGCTGCATGCACAGGAAAGGGTTTTATTATCAGAAGCAGCGAGAAAATTAAACAAAGCGGCAGCTTCCCCTGCACTCAGCAGGAAAAGGTGGAAGAGGGACAGGAAGAGGCTGTGTGGGATAATAGGCATAGCAGGGGGTAGGGTGGGGAAGGGGTGACCAACCAGGGTTCATGGGAATTTTGTTCTGCCCTGGGACACTAAAATGAGGCCTCCAAAGCAAATTCCTGTGAGATTTCAGAGTCACTCAGCTGGTGCTGAGCTCCGGCTGAGGGCCTTGGTGCCAGCCAAGGGGCGGGCCTGGAGTGTCACTGGTGGAGAGGCTGGAAATTGGACCCCAGTTTGGGAACTCCCCGCAGCCCCAAGTACCCAGAGCATGGGATAAGTGAGGTGCAAGATATCCTCGGGGGACTCATGACAGCAGGGCAGGGACAGGGCAGGGCAGGCCCCAGTGACAGAGACTGCCTGGGAGCAAAGTGGGGCACAGGAGATCCTCTCCCAGCCCTCGGCCCACACCCGGCTCTGCACAGTTCCCAGGATGTCCACGGGATTCCTGCCGCTTCGGGCCATGTGGATCCTGCGTCTTTCAACCTGGCCCATGTAGGAGCAGCGCATGAGGCAGGTGGTGGTGGCGATGGGGTTTCTGCTGACGCGTGGCCTGTTCGAGGGCTGCAACCCCTCCCCGCAGTGGCAGAGGCTGGAGAGCTGGCTGGGATCGGCGTGGATGAAGGTGAAGGTGCGTCTGCCGGGGCCGATGAGAAAGCGCCGCTGCCACATGAGATAGTTACAGTACTGGTGGCCTGGGGAGGGTCTGGTCCTGAGGAAATCCACATGCTTGGCCACGAATTGTTGGGAGCTGCGAATTACGAAGATCAGGGCCAGGCAACCTGGCAGCAGGACCAGGAGCAGCAGGAGCGTGGGGTGAAGTCCCCCCAGGGCCATGTCGTGTGTGCCTGGATCCACCTGATGTGGGGAGAGGGGCAGATGGATAGAGACACCACAGGGCAGGATCTGCCTCCTCCATGACACCTCCCAGCCCCAACCCTGCCCCACTCCATACTGCCCCAAATGCTCTAGAGCAGTAGTGGGGAACCTGTGGCCCAGGGTCCATATGCGGCCCCCGGCTTACCTGAATCTGGCTCTCGAGACTTGGAGCTCCCCCAGCTTTCCCCCCATAGGGCTGGAGTGCACCAAATCTACTAGGCTGAGGCCCCCAGGCTCTGTGTGAGGAGTGTCTTTCTCCTTCTCTGTGTCAGAAATCGAGTTCTTGTTTTTCCCACATGGTATGCAAACCCGGCTGGTGATCCAGCCACTGTGGGGCCAGGAGCTGCACAAATCCCTCTTCTCGAGAGAGCACCTAGAAGCTCTTCTGCCCAGCTCTATCTGCTGTAACCACTAGCACACACTACCTCTCTCCCAGCGGTCACGATCTCCCATGACTCACCAAATCCTTGTGTCTGAGCTGGCGCCGGATCCAACCTGTACCTCATCCTGATCCACGTGCCCGACCCGGAGTGAGTGATAAAGAGTCTGGGTATGGGGGAAGAAGAGTGGGAGGGTAAATTGAGGAAACTCTTGAGTCAACAGGATGGCCTGGGCTCTGCCCATTTTGAGAGCAGCCCGACCGGCCGGGCACAGGTGGGAACCAGCAGCGCAGGCCCTGCCACACAGGTGGGCTGCACCGAAATGTCGTGGGCTCCAGTCATGCAAGTCATCCCACCAAGTTTCCAATCAAATCATAGTTCTTTGACTGGGCCAGGCCTTCTAATTCTTCATGTTTGTTTCCCAGGCTTCTTGCATTTGTGTACAAACACCTTAGATAACCGGTTGATCACCCTAGATTCTCGATTCAAGTCAGGGGTCCTCCCTTGTTGCTCATTCCTCCTTGTGTCTCTTCCCAGTATCTGACTTCCTCACTTACCTCAGGGCTTTGGTCACCATCCCCCAACAAACCTAGTTTAAAGCCCTCCTCACTAGGTTTTCAATCCAGCTCACGAAGATGATCTTTCCTCTCTTGGT
Organism: Pelochelys cantorii; assembly: GCA_032595735.1. Lineage (NCBI taxonomy): Eukaryota > Metazoa > Chordata > Testudines > Trionychidae > Pelochelys > Pelochelys cantorii. Next base: position 15,762,928 of record CM064351.1, on the reverse strand, counting down.
TAGGTGGATCCCATCTCTTCTTAGCAATCCTTGTGCCCAGAACAGAGTCCCGTGGTCAAAGAAACCAAAGCCCTCTCTCTGACACCACCTGCGCAACCACGCATTTACTTCCTCATTCGACAATCCCTACTTGGACCTTTTCCTTCAACCAGAAGGATGGACGAGAACACCACTTGAGCTTCAAATTCCTTGATCCTTTTTCCCAGTGCTACATAATCTGCAGTGACCTGCTCAAGGTCATTCTTGGCCGTATTGTTCGTTCCCACATGAAGAAGCAGGAAGGGGTAGCGAGCTGAAGGCTTGATCAGTTTTGGAAGACTCTCAGGCACATCCTGAATTCTAGCTCCTGGTAGGCAGCACACGTCTTGAGATTCTAGGTCTGGATGGTAGATGGATGACTCGTCCCTCTTAGGAGGGAGTCCCCGACCACCACCACCCATCTTCTTCTTTTGGGGGTGGTGGTCGTGGAACCCGCATCACTAGGACTACACATCCCATGCCTTCCGATAGATGGTGTTCTCTTCTGATCTCTTCCCTGAGAGGTCCCTGCCGAAGCATTCTCCACCGCAGTGCTTGTGGAGAGAGCCTGAAAGCAGTTACTTACATCTACAGGAATGGAGGATACCTGAGTTGGCCTTTTTCTTCTCCTGGAGGTTACATGCTGCCAGTTCTCTTCCTTGTCCTATACTTCCCTCACTGACTCTTCAGCCTGCTGTGCCTGCAGGATTAAATGCTGCCTTCTATCAAGGAAGTCTTCATCCTCTCTGATGGAACATAGGGTTGATACTTGGGCCTCATGTCCTCTAATTTTTTCTTCCAAAATGATGACCAGCTTGGACTTAGTGCAGATGAAATCTCTTCTGTCTGCCGGGAGGAAGACAAACATGGCACATGCTGTGCAGGTAACAACAGCAGACCTATCACCATCCATCCCTGCCTTCCTTCTGAAAGATTCCTCAGATGTTATTAAATGCCTCCTTGAAGGGCAGGAGAGAGAAAAGAAAAAAAAAAAATTCTTCAAGGAAAAGAACACCAAACACTACCGGGGTCTCGCAGGCAAACTCCCATGTTGGCTGCTGCCCTGTTGGCTGCTTTCTGCGTTTGCTCTGGCTGCCTTTTTTAGAAGGCTGAGGCTAGGCCCGGCTCAAAGCCTTCCCTCTGATGCAATCAACCCCCAAAGGCCCAACAGAGCTCAGGAAATTTTGTTAATAGTTAAGCGAAAGATTTTAAAGAATGGTGAGTGTATCATGCTCCCTTCCCACTCCCCTTCCCAACTCCCTCTCAAAACTCCTTGTTATCAGCCCTTGTTCACAAGCTCCCGGGCGCTGACTCAGTGCTCTCTAAAGCCCTGGACTGCCTGATAGCCCCTCCCCCGGATTAAGGCTCAACCAATGAGCAGAGGCTTCTAGATTTCAAACCTTGATTAGAAGCTCACAGCTTCCACCTGCCAGCCACAGCACACACTCCTTGGGTGGGGGGAGGGAAAGAGGAGAGGAGAAAAAAACCTCAAACCCCAGACAGACAAACACAAACTCAGCACACAGTAAGAAACCCCCAAACGCAAACACACGCTACAGAGAGCCACTTCCCTCAAGGGTCCCGTATTAGTTCCTTCTCCACCTGGAGAACTCCCTCTCAAAGCTCCATTATCAGCCCCTGGTTCTCACGGGGGACTTTAATCACCCTGACATCTATTGGGAGACCAATACGGCAGTACACAGGCAATCCAGGAAGTTTCTGGAGAATGTTGGGGATAACTTCTTGGCACAAGTGCTGAAGGACCAACCAGAGACCATGTGCAGCTTGACCTGCTGCTCACAAACAAGGAGAAACTAGTAGAGGAAGTAGAGGTGGGTGACTACCTGGGAAGCAGTGATCATGAGATGGTAGATTTTAGGATCCTGACCAAAGGAAGAAAAGAGAGAAGCAAAATACACACCCTGGACTTCAGAAAAGCAGACTTTGACTCCCTCTGAGAACTGATGGGCAGGATTCCCTGGGATGCTTACATGAAGGGGGAAGGAGTCCAAGAGAGCTGGCAGTATTTTAAATATGCCTTTTTAAAGGCACAGGAAGAAACCATCCCAATGCACAGGAAGAAAAGCAAATATGGTAGGTCACCAGATTGGCTTCCCTGGGAAATCCTTGGTGAGCTAAAACACAAAAAGGAAGATTACAAGAAGTGGAAACAGATGAGTGGACAGATGACTAGGGAGGAGTATAAATATATTGCTCGAGAATGCAGAGGAGTTATCAGAAAGGCGAAAGAACAGCTAGAAGTGCAGCTAGCAAGGAATGTGAAGGGTAACAAGAACGGTTTCCACAGGCATATTAGCAAGAAGAGGGTGACCAGAGAAGGTGTGGGGGCCTTACTGGAGGTTTTCTTTGCCTCTGTCTTCACAGACAAGATCAGCTCCCAGACTACTGCACTAGGCAACACAATATGGGAAGGAGGTGGGCAGCCCTCAGTGGAGAAAGAAAAGGTTAGGCATTATTTAGAAAAGCTAGACATACACAGATCCATGGGCCCAGATTTAATGCATCCAGGGGTACTGAGGGAGTTGTCAAATGTCATTGCAGAGACTTTGGCCATTATCTTTGAAAACTCATGGAGAGCGAGAGAGATCCCGGATGATTGGAAAAAGGCAAACATAGTGCCCATCTTTTAAAAAGGGAAGAAGGACAATCCAGGGTACTACATACCAGTCAGCCTTACCTCAGTCCCCAGAAAAATCATGGAGGGGATCTTCACAGAATCCATTTTGAAGCACTTGGAATAGGGGAAAGAGATCAGGAATAGTCAGCATGGATTCACCAAGGGCAAATAGTGCCTGACCAGTCTGATTGGCTTTTATGATGAGGTAACTGGCTCCGTGGACATGCGCAAGTCAGCGGTATACCTTGACTTTAGCAAAGCTTTTGATATGGTCTCCCACAATATTCTTGCCAGGAAGTTAAGGGAATATGGATTGGAAAAATGGACTGTAAGATGGATAGAAAGCTGACTAGACTGTTGGGACTAACAGGTAGCGATTAATGGCTTGATGTCAGGTTGGTGGTTGGTTAGGAAAAACCATTTCACTAGGCGGGAGGTGAAGCACTGGAATGGGTAACCTAGGGAGGTGGTGGAATCTCCATCCCTAGAGGTTTTTAAGTCCCAGCTTGACAAAGCCCTGCCTGGGTTGATTTAGTTGGGATTGGCCCTGCTTTGGGCAGGGGGCTGGACTTGATAACTCCTGAGGTCTCTTCCAGCTCTATGATTCTATGATTCTAGTAAATGAGGGTTTCACCCGTTGCCAGGCGTGGCTGCCCAGATTGTATTCATTTTGTCTCACACAAGCCCAAAACTGCAAGCTTGTACGGTTTCATCTCCACTGCAACCTGTTCTGTCTTCCCCACTTGATACATGGTCTGAACATTCCACGTACCAGACTGGGTGGTTGTCCTGGGTGAGAGAAGGGCCATCTGCGGGGCAGCTTGCTTTTGGCTTTCCCTACCATACTTCATACACAATCTGTGCGGATTGCCAGCTCCTCCCAAGACTTGTGTCGTTGTAGGTTTCTTTGTAGATGTTTCTGTAACTTTTGTTTTTTTACGGATAGGGTTGTTAACCCTAAGCCAACCCCTTTTACCTCAGGGAGTGGTGATCCATATTTGTCTGGTTTCTACCCTTTCACCCATCTAGTTTGGGTGACCCTTCCAGGAACTGTAGTTCCCGCTGGCATAGCTCTCCAGGTCATTCAGATACACAAATTATCTCACCAGCACAAGAAATGGACCATGGAGTGGCTTCAGCTCCCCTGCCATCCCTCAATGGCAACCTTGGCCCAGGTTCTCCAAAGGTTTTGCCTCACGAATCCCTGGTATAGCATGGGGGGTTGTCAGAAATGGGGGGCAGTGTCTTAGGGGGTTTTCCTTTTATTTTTCCTGCAAACTTTTGGACAGGAAGTTCCAGCCCAGAACACAGATTGGCATCCATTCGGGTTCTGAAAACAAAGTCGTCTGGAAATTCCAGGATTTGTTCCCTGACTTGTTCCCATGTTAGGGGCTGGAGGCAGCAGCAGGAGTGGCACCGAGGGGGCTGGTTCCCTTTGTGTGACAGGTCCCCTCTGGCTCCTCGGCCCTGCTGGCGACAAGCTTCCATGGTGCTCCTTGGCCCTGAGTGGCTGTTTGGAGGTTGCGGGAGGAAGAAGCATCTGAATCATCCAATGAGGCTCCTGCAGGACCTCTCCCGTCTCTGAGACTCAGCCAATGGGAGCCCTGGGATCTCTCTATCCACTGGTCTGGGGACCAACCAGCTCAGAGCCTGGTGAGTGAGTGTCTCACCAGACCCATGGACACCCGCCCCGATGGCAGAACAGCAGTTCCAGGCTCCTCTCGGGTCTCACTGGTATCACAGCATCCTGGCTGTAGAGAAAAGCTCTCCTAGCCCATCAGGCCAATACTCATGAACCCCTAGGAGGCTGCAGGTGCCTGGTGTTGGACAAAGGGCGGGATGGAAGATTCCCCCTGGGCACCAGTGCAGGGATAATCACAGTGAGCCCTTTGCGATCAGCAGGGGAGCCAACCAAATTGCCTGCCGCCCCCTCCCCCGGCAGCGTGTGTGTGTGCGGAGGGGAAGGTGGCTCTGTATTCCGGGGAGGGACGGGACCTCAGGGGGCAGGGGCAGGACAGAAGCAGCCAGGCCCCAGGGACACCCGACTGGCCCAGGTCTCCCTCCCTGTGCTGGCTCAGAGCTGTCCAGAGCAGGAGGCACAGGGCTCTGGGGCACAACGCTCAGCGCTGCGATTCTACAGGGCCCGGGGCTCCAGCTGCCACCACTGCAGCAGGCGCGACTGTGCTGGTGGCCAGGAGCCCCGGGCCTTTTAGAATCCCTCGGCCAAAGGCCTTTGTCCCTTTTCCCCTCTGTGTTGGTGGACTTGGCTATGGGAAATTAGCTCCTTCTGGCTAGAGCCAGGTGCCTCATGGCCCTGCTTCTTACCCCTTTGATGTCAGGGACCTGCTTTCTGCACAGCATATCCCCTTCTCTGCCCCCTCCCTCTGCCCCAGTGGCTAGCTCAGGGTCAGGCGGGGAGAGCTCACGGCTGGGAGAAGAGGCGTCTCCACAGGGCTCTGCGCAGACCTTGCCGAGGCTCCGGGCGCTGTGGGACCATCCCATGGTTCCCTCCCTCCTCTGCTGCATGGGGCAGCCAGGCAGCATGTGCAGAGTCACTGAGCAGGGGCCATAGTGCCCAGACAGAGAGACTCACGGGGGAGGCACCTGGGATCAGGGGTCATCTCAGATTTTAATTGCCCCCAGTTGCCTCCCAGCGTGTCTCTCCTCTTCGCCGCCTTCTGCCCCTCCCCCTGTCTAGCACCAGTCGCCCTGTCTGGAGCAGCAGCCAGTCGCTCTCTAGTCCTGCAGGGTCTGGCCCCCGGAGCCTGGCTCTGAGCATGTCGGGGGATGGGGAACCCCCCTGCCCTGGGTGGTCTGGGCCAGTGGGGAGTCACCTGCCTGGGCAGAAAACTGCCCCTTAGTTCTCACTGGGCCTTGTCTGGTGGCAGCAGGAACCAGGCCCCCCAAGGCCCAGCCTGTTCCCAGCATTGAGGGGGGAGGGGTGTGATGGGGAGTGTTTAGGGGAGGGGGAAGCTTTGGGCTGGGGGCTCAGCTCTGACTTAGCATTGTCAGCCCTGCGCTAACACAGGAGGACAGGTGATTGCACTGAGCCAGGAGTGGGGGAGGGGCTGCAGAAACCTATGGGGATGAGGGTGGGGGGACAGGAGCAGATGTGTCTGACTCAATGGGACAGGTTTGGGTCAGCCTTAGGGGAGGTTTCCCAACACCTTAACAACACGCCCCCCCCATAAAACCTCCCCTCCAAACCCAGCACCCTCTTGGTTCACTCCCAAGCTCCTTCCCTCTCCCTGAGCTCCTCCAGACTGTGCACTGCTTCCAACAGGGGTGGGAAATACAGGCCTCAGTGCTGTGGAAATGATCTACACACAGTTTGCTATGAACGTGTCTGGTACGGAATCAATTAGTCAAAAAAAGCAGCAGAATATTTATGATTTTGGTCTCTCTTGTTACAGACATAGCAGGTGTGGCGGCGCATTGGGGTCCCCCGTCTCCTGCACCCCTGTAATGGCACGGACAGACTCCATCAGCCAGTAGAATAGAGGGAGTTTATTGCTTCTCCAGGATACAGCACAGCACAGATGTCATCTGGTTACAGGAACCGGGCCTAGGATGCCTCAGCCCCCCTTGAGATGGGGGATGCTGGGCCCCTAAATTCCAGCCCCTCTGGGCCCTAGGCCGTCTCCTCCATGATCCCAGACAGAAACTAACCCACTCACTTCCAGCCCTGCCCTCCGCCAGGTCTGGCCTCGCCCCCTTCCTTTCCATTGTTCCGCTCCATGGGAGATACCTGTCTGACGAGTTTCGAAGCCCCCTTGCATAATAACTCATCCCCTGCCCTGCTGGGCCGTGTTGCAGACAGCAGCCAGTGGAGGTCACTGATAACCCACTGCCCAGCATAGCAACCAGACATTACGTCACAGCAGGTGACAGATATTGTGAAATATATTACCCAAATCACTGTAACTGGCAGGATTATATTGTGTTTGGTTGGCAGATAAAATATGCAGAAACTTCAAATATTGCCTGCAGAATGTTTAATTTTTTGGCACAGGATTCCCCAGGCACAGTCTGGAAGGGGCCACAACGTGTCATCAAGTCCAGCCCCCAGCTCTGGAGCAGGACCAAATAAACTTGGATCATCCCTGACAGGGATTGGTTCAACCTGCTCATAACAACCTCTGAAGATGGGGAGCCCAGAACCTTCCTTGGAAGTTACTGCAGAGCTTAACTCCCCCTCCCATGAGAAAGATTTTCCCAACATGTGAGCTACATTTCTTTGCTGCAGATTAAGGCCCCGCACTTCTTGTTCTGTCTTGAGTGGATATGGAGAACCAGGGATCCCTGGTCTCTTTATGGGCCTGGGGCAGGGCAGGGTCTACTCTGGTCTCTTGTGTATTTATGGCCAAGATGGTGACTCCAGCAGCGGCTGTCTCCCCACCAGGGAAATGCTCTAACCCTACACTCCCCCGCCCCCCGAGGAAATGTGTGTGTGTGAAAACTGGCTCCATATTCTGGGGAGGGATGGGACCCTGGCGGGAAGGGGCAGGACTGAAGCATCCGGGCCCCATGGCCAGCCGACTAGTCCAGGTCTCCCTCCCTCTGCTGGTCCCAGATCTGCCCAGAGCATGTGGCGCGGGGCTCTGAAGCACAACGCCCAGCGCTCTGGTGGTGAATCTACAGGCCTGGGGCTCCAGCTGCTGCCAGTACAGCAGGAGTGACTGTGGTGGTGGCCAGGGGCCCCCAGGCCTTTTACAATCCCTGGGCCCAAAGGCCTTTGTCCCTTTTCCCCTCTGTGTCGGTGTAACCATGATGGAAGGCCTGACGCCGTACTGGCAGGCAAAGCCTTCTTCTGCAGCCAGACTGAAGAACAGCAGCCATTAGATGTAAGGTCTAGAGTCCCATACCCATATTCCAGCTAAATTCTATTAAAATAGTGTCACACCAAGCTGTGAGAAGCAGATTTTGTCCTGCTAGCCCCCTTCCCTCTCCCCCACAGTCACCAGATAAAGAAACAGATCTGAAGATAGGTAAAGAAAACTTGTGTAACACCATTCTGTCTGGCAAGAAACAGCTTATCCATAGTTGAGGTTGTGGAATCCTCATTCTATGATCATTGTCATTACACTTTCCTACTGTTTGACTGCGTGATCTCTGTCTGGTTTGTAACAGTTTCTGACTGCTGTATAATTCATTTTTCTAGGTGTAATTCAATTAAGGTGGTGGGGTATGACTGGTTAGGTAATTTTGTTATGAATGGTTGGTAAAATTATACTAAAATAATTGATTACAGTATAGCTAAGCAGGACTCAGGACTCCATCTCGCCCACATTTCTCCTCTGTTCTTCCCTCTTTTGTGCCTTCCCCTGCTGCCCGCCCCTCAGCTTGTGACCCAACAGACTAACTGAAGGATGGGGTTGATTTGCAGGAGCCGTGGGGAGGGGGATGCAGCCCCCATTGCGGGGACTGGGGGAGATGGGGCTGCAATAGGTCCATGTCAGTGATCGCCCTGCCACCTGGGCCATCCTTTGGGCTCTTTGAGGAGAACGCTCCACCCTCCCTTAGTCTTCCCCTGATTTATGGAGCAGGGACTCTTGATGGGCAGGAGACTCAGGTCCTTGGAGTTCTTGTGTAAGACCGAGCCAGTAAGCAAGGATGCCATTTGGAGAACTGGGGGCAGTAACCCCCCCAAAGTTGGAACCCCTGGATTTCATTCTTAAGTCCGGCTTCAAGCTGCAGGCCCTAGCTCCAGGGACATTTCTTAAATGCTAAGTCACTGTAGATCCTCATCACACATCCTGCATGCAGAGCTGGGCCAGACCCTGGGGGCCACTGAGCAGGGAATTGATGGCACCTGAGGGTACCCCGGGAGCCCTGTGATGTAGGGCATTGGGGCTGTGAGGGGGGAGTGGTTTTCCCGGAGGAGCCCAACTCCTGCGTACGGTTCCGTCTCTGGCCTGAGTGTGGTGTGGCTGGGACGGGAGGAGCAGCTGGTTCTCCAAAGGGACTGATGGGCTTTGGGATTGACCCAGTTCTTGCAGGAGGGGCCTCCTGGGTCCTGCAGCCCCAGGGATGCCGAGGGGGAGACTAGGAGCAGCTGTTGTCATGGCCACATGCCAGGGGTGTCGCTGGGTCTGTGATCCCTGTGGCAGTGGAGGGGATGCTCTGGGCGGAGGGGTAGAGGGAGGATGGAAAAAGGGAGTCGAGAGGGTCTGCCTGGACCCCATGCTCACGTTTGCTCCCGCTCAGTTCCAGGATGCCTGGACGCTTCAGGGGCCTCCTCTGTGGGGAGAAACACCTGCCCCAGGAGCCCAGCCCCCATTGCCACCAGGGGGCATCTCCCTGCCCGGCCCCCGGGGACCTGCCAGGCTCCCGGAGCCCGCAGCCCGTTGCTCCCTGTGTCAGCCTCTGCAGCAGCGGGTCCAGGTCAGTCAGCAGCAGTGCCTGGACCACCTCCTGCAGCCGTTCGGACCCAGGTAAGGGGCCGTGAACACCCTGGACCCAGGGGCTCGCCCAGTACTGGGGGGAGGGGCAGCCCCAGTGTCTGGTCTCAGCCCTGTGAGCCCCAATGACTCCTGCAGCCTCACACAGCTGCCCTGCAGCCAGGGGAATGGTGGGGCGGAGCTGCTGCTCCTTGGCTCCCTGTTGTTCTGGGGGGGGGAACCTCCTGGGATTCCCTGCTGGGGGGCTCTGCTGAGGGCGTTGGAAGATGTGAGGGTGGAAGAGGGATGGATCCCTGCGAGGGGCGTGTGCGGCCCAACCTGCGCTGGGTCCCTGACATGGGGGGGCACATCACCCCTGCTGGCAGCTGGAGTCACCCTGTCCCCTTCCCTCCTGCCCAGAGTCCCCCGGGGCCTCACCGGAGCGCTGCAGGGAGCGGGTGGACTCCCAGGTGGAGGAAGTAGTGATTTACGATCTAGAAGAGCAGCACCACATCCAGGACATGGTAGAAACCTTCTCCACCCAGGAGGGACCGGAGCTTGTCCGGCTCCTTCCCAGCACCACCCCCTGCGAGGGGCTTGTCCCTGGGGATCCCCCTGGGGCTCCTTCTCCTGCATGACCTGGGCCCCCCAAGCTGGGGGCTTTTGTCATGCACCAACTGGGCCCCCACAGGCCTGGGGCAGCAGTATGGGGTGGGGGGTTGGACAGCAGGCAGCTCCCACCTCCACCCCTGGGACGCCTGAGCCGTGCAGCTGTCCTGGGTGGGGCAGGCAGGTCCCAGCTCACGGACTCTCTCCCCTAATCCCATTCCTGGGGGTGCAGAGCCCAGCCGCCCTGCAGCGTTTCCTGCTGGCCATCCCCACGGCCTGCCTGGCTGCTCTCCAGAGGGGCAAGGACACCCTGGGGCCATGCTGCTGGAAGGACGCTGTGGTGGCCAGGATTGTGGTGAGCGAGTAGCGGCAACTGGCAGCAGGACAGGGATGGGAGACGTGTGGTGGGCAGAGGTCTGCCTGGGTCATGGGGTAGGGAGAGGGTGCTGGAAATGGGATGGGATCAGGGCCAGGAATGCTAGAGGGGGAGGTGGACGTGTGGAGGGCAGTGGGGCAGGATGGGGATGCTGGAGGAGGGAGGAACACAGACATGGGGCAGGGTGCTGGAAGGGGAGGGGACTGGTGACAGGTAGGGATGTCCCCGGGCTTTGGGGGTGCTGGAAGACAGCAGAGTCTCACACGCCCCTTTGTCTCCTTGGTGTCTCACAGGAGATCATGGAGGACTCCCCACCCCCCTTGGTCCTGGCTAACTGCCTCAGTGCCGCCTGCAGCTTCAGGTACCGACCCGCCCTTCAGTCCCTCCCCCGCGCAGCTCTGGCCCCAGGTTGGGTGTCATCGTCCCTCCCAAGAGCAGATCCCCTGGCAGGGGCGTAGGAAGTCCCTTGGCTAGTCAGTTTAGTTGGTTCCTTTGCGCCAGGGGCTTGTAGCAGGGATGGAACCAGCTGCTGACTTAAAAGTCTCTGCCCCTCTCTCCTGCCAGTACCCTGAAGCCTCCCCTGCAGGCCCAGCTCCTGAGCCTCCTGCTCAGGGCTGCAGTAAGACAGACAGTGTCTGGGGACTGGCAGCGGGAGCCCATCCACAGCCAGGTACGTCCCCTCCCTCGCCCCATCCCCCCTGCCGGGATGGGCTGGAGCTCCGGAGAGGAGTGGGGGGTGCAGAGGGAGGGAAGAAACTGCAGGTTTGGATCCTTCCCTCCGGGGGTCCCGTTGCTCTCCTGGGGGGGCCCTCCCTACCATGCCCAGCCTGGGCTCTTCCCTGCTCTGATGTGTGGAAGGCGGCTGAGACCCTGCTCAAGGCAGGACCCCAGAGCCAGCTGGTGGCCTGGATTCCCCAACCCCAACCCTCCTTCTGACCCAGGGCTCCCCCTTACCTTGCAGGAGCTTAGCCGGGCCCTGCCCGACATCCTGAACACCCTACTGGTGAGGCTCCTTGCCGAGTCCCCAGACACCACCAGGCTCCAGCTCATTCTTGAGGTGAGCCCCGTGGGGAGGGGTGGGAGCCATTTTCCCTTTGCTCTCAGGCAGACTAGTCAGGAAAGACTGGTGCTCCATGTCCCAGCCTGTCCCCCCAGCTCCCCACCCCCCAGGCTGTCCTTGGCCAGGGCAGTCAGGGAACACAGGGCAGGTCCTTGTTCCTTGGGGCGAAGAGAGAGGAGCTGGGCTCCTTGCTCGGGACACAGGATGGCCCCAGGGAATCAGCCCTTCTCTGCCCAGAACTGGCACCTGCCCACAGATTCTGACCTGCCTCTTTCCCCCACAGCACCTCAGCACCTGGCTGGAGTCCCGGCTGCCCCAGGAGCGAGCCATGGCCCTTGGCAGCACCACGGCCCTGCTGCGAGTCGCCACCACCCTCCCGGGGTTTGACTTAAGTGGCCTCGGAGCCGTGGGGTCTGGTGCTGCAGGGAGCTGGGTTGGGAGCATTTCCCTGGGGAGGCAGAGGCAGAGCAGGGAATGGGCCAGGCTGGATCCACGTTCTCCTTTCCCCAGGGAGGGGGCGACCCTGGGCCTTTCAGAGGATCGTGCTCCAGCTCTTGCGTTGATACACCTGGGCCTGGGGACTTGTTACTGGCCGTTAGTTTATCCACTTGTTCCAAGCCCCTGTAGTGACACGTCAGTCAGGGGCAATTCCTCAGGTTTGTCTCCTCGCAAGAATAGCCCCCATCACCTTTCCCCAGCCCTTAGCTTCAAAACCACTTGGCAGCCTTTTCTATGGGATGTGCAGCCCCAGGATGCTGAGGGAGCCCCCCCCCTTCTCTCTCCCCTCAGAACTCAGCCGACTGGCCCAGGGTGGGTCACCATGTGGCCCAATTGGGCCTTTTCATCACAGACACATCTGGGGACGTCAGCCGGCTGGCCCGGGGGGGGGGGGGGTGCACAGCCTCTAGCAGCTGCTCCTGCACCACAGGGGTAAGGAACCCAGCTGGGAACTGGGCCCCAGTGACACCCTGAGGGTGCCGGCAGCGGGGGGATGGGATCCAGCCTATTTCTCCCAGACTGGCCCAAGGGGGGATGTGTCCCTCTGTGTTCCCGTCCTTCTGCCCCCTTTGCCCTTCCATTTGGCTAGGGATGCCTGGAGCGCACTATCCACTGGGCAGCCACCCGTGGGAGGGGAAGGGCTCAGACCTGCCAGCAGAATGACCCTGTTGTGTCTCTCCCAGGCCTCACCATCCACCAGGCTGAGGACCTGTGGTGCAGGCATTTTTATAAGAAAGTTGGGTCCTGGCTCACAGCAACACCGTGAGGGTGGGAGAGGTAAGGACACGCTGCCAGGGCAGGACACGGCTCGGGGGTGGGGCTGGCTGGGGCCCTTGTGTGGTTAGAACTCGGTGTGGGAAGTAGCGAGTAATTCACTGATTGAATAGTCGATGCATTTTTCATTGACTATTCGATCCATGGATAGGGCAACGCGGCCCCTTTGTAACTCTGTCCCAGCATTTCAAAGGGGCAGCGCTTTGTAGGGACAGCGCCACATGGAGCCCAGGATCTGCTGGGGACTCCCCAGCTGACCCCGGGCTCCATGTGGTTGCTGCATCTTTGAAGTACCCTCCCCTTCTCCCCATCTCCTTGCTCCCTCTATCTGGTAGGGGCAGCCAGGGAGCAGGGAGCGACTACGTGTCTGTCCTGTCGACTCTCCGATAAGCATTTGTTATCAGACAGTCGACTAGCCCTTAACATCCCTACATAGAAGGGGAGCCAAGGCGGGGGAGGGGCAACACTTTTTGATGGAGGCCTCTCCAAGATGTTGGCAAGTGCCTAGGGCTGCCCTGTTCTGCGGAGGGGGGTGAGGTCTGGGCGGAGTGTGGGGGCGGGAGGAAGGTGTGACCCGGGGCAGGGGTTTGGGCTGCAGGGTGAGGAGAGCGTCTGGGTGCAGGGTCTGGAAGGGAGTTTGGGGAAGGAGGAAGCCGTTCTAGCCCCAGGAGTTGGGGCCGGGTTCTGGGCCTTCAGCTGAAGCCTCCTGTCCTCTTGATTTCAGGGCTTTGAGCAGCTCTTCTCCCTGGAGCAGACTAGATCCTTTTTGCAGACGGCGCTGCTCACTACCCGCTCCCCCCTGCAGCACCCCAGCCAGGATGGGCTGATCCTGGCCTACGCTCTGCTGGGGCCGGCCCAGCAGCTCCTGGGATACATGGTGAGCAGCCGGAACAGATGCAGGAGAGTGGGGCAGGGCCAGGGTCTCCTTCCCATCCCCTCAGGGAGTCCACCCCTCCCCTTTCCTCAGGCTGCCCCCACCCCACGTCCCTGCTGGCAGAATCCCTCCCGCCCCTGTAAGCGTCCCGAGGGTGTGGGAGTGGGAGGGGGCAGAGGTGTCAGGCACCCTTGGGGGGTCAGGAGCTCACCCTACGGGCCTGACAGGGGGCTGATTAGAGAGCAGCACATGTCTCAGTGCTGGGGGGAGGAGGGTGGAAATGCTGTTGGGGCCCAGTACCCCGGACTCCCCGGGGATGGATCTCTGACAGATTCTGCTTCCCTTGCAGCAGGACGACAGCCAGTGAGTGTCCCACTCTCCAGCACCTGCACCAGCTCGCCCGGACCCTGCCAGCAGCTGCATCTGCCTCCCCCCAACACTCCCCATTGTATTTAAATTGTATATAAATTAGTATTAAAGAATCTTTGAAAAAACAGTTGATGCAGGTGTTGGCAATAATTTTTAACAGGGGCAACTCCAAGATCTTGGCAAGTGGTCAAGGGCCACATTTCTACCGAGGGGTCTGGGACAGGGTGGTTGGGTGCAGAAGGGAGCTTAGGGTAGGAGCCCGGGGGCAGGGAGGGGGGTATGATCTGGGACACTGGATAGGGGCGCAGGGTCCAGGAGGGGGTATGGGAGGGAGAGGCTCTAGGGGGATGCAGGGTCTGGGATGGAGCTGTGACCCGGTTCCTCAGGAGCCGCAATTTTTTCGCTCGCGAACCTCAGGTTGGCCACCCCTGGTTTACAGCATTGTCAAAGTGGCATACGCTGAACTGGAGCCCCTTGCAAACTGGAAGAAGAGGGTCTTTTTGTGTCCATAATGGCAGCAAAATGCAGCCAGGGCTTTCCCGCCACTGCCAGCACCCCATGCCCCCGGGACGTCCCGTGTTGACACAGGGCCTTCAGCAAGGTGCTCTTGGCTGCAGTTCACATCTGGGAACATTGATGGTGGTGCCAGGGTCTGTTATGGGGTTGACAGACAACATGTAATTTGTAAATAGGGGAGCAGCGATCAGAAGAAACCCCTGGAAATATTTCCTCTCTGACCCCGCCGCCTTTTCCAGGAGAAGGCCCCTTCTTACCCTCTGGATGGGGCTTTGCCCCAATCCCAGAGCAAAACTGCATCTTACGTATTATTTCCCTGTGTTTCCATGCCTGGACCTGAAGAAAGGCTCTGTGCAAGCTCATAAGCTTCTCTTCCACCCACAAAAGCCTGTCCAATAAACAGTATTACCTCCCCCACCTTGTGTGTTTTCTGGACATGCATTAATGTCGCCATCTACTGACCAAAGCTATAATTGCACCTCTGCAGATGTGGCTTGTACTTGACTGGGTCCCAGGGTTTCTTGAACTTTTCATGTAGACTGGGGTACGTCTACACAGGAGCAGTATTTTGGGATAACTGACGTTATTCCGCAATAACACGGAATGCATCTACACGGCAAGCCAGTTTCACAATAATGTCGAGCTGGAGGACTTCTTATTCCGACTCCTGTAACTCTCATTTCACGAGGAGGAAGGGAAGTCGGAGGAGGGAGAGTGCTCGTCCTTTGACTTCCTGCTGTGTAGACAGCGCCAAAAGCCAGATTCACCTGTTTCGACTTAAGCTACGCAATTGACATAGCTGAAGTTGCGTAGCTTAATTTGACTTTTGCCTTCCAGCATAGACATGCCCCCGTGGAGTTGACAAGGGCAGACACCTCCCCTGGCATTAGCACCCCCTCCCCACACAATACCTTGTGGGCATCCCTACCACAGGCACAGCTGCAACCCTCCAGTGTCAGTGAGAAATGAAACTTCAATGTGGGATTCGGGTGGGAGGATGATCGAGTTCACGGAGACACGGGACTTCTTCCCTACTGGGGACTTAGGCTCCAATCCAGCCCTGTTCTTTGGGGGAACGGGCTGGCCCCATGGGCAGGGGAATGGGATATGGGGCCTTCTGCTTTGGGGCACCGAGACAACACATTAAACATACTAAGTTAAAAATAACCCCTAAGGTACAATTGTCCAACCAGGCCCCACAGGCAAAACTTGATGACCCCAAACATGAATCCTTGATCTCATTAACACCATCAATATGTAGGGGCACATGGCAGTGGGTTTATAACACAGCAGCAGCAGCAGGGTTACAAAGTATTGCCCGTTTGTGGCGTTTGATCATGAGACTTGCAATACTTGCTGTGTTTTCTTCAAGCCCCACCTCCTGGAGTCATGTGATAAATGAGGCTCTCAGCTTTCATTTCAAAATAAAAGCAAGTTCCTCAGCTTTATGGCTGCAAAAAGAATTTAGAAACCACGAACCTAGGGCTGTTGTACTGAGGATCACTCAGAAAAATTATTCCACATAAACTTTTAACATGGATTAATCAAACCACATTGAGTAAGAAAATAAAGACATAAGAATGGCCATACTGGGTCAGACCAAAGGTCCATCTAGCCCAGTATCCTGTCTGCCAACAGCAGCCAATGCCAGGTGCCCCAGAGGGAGTGAACAGAACAGGGAATCATCACGTGATTTCTCTCCTGTCAGCCATTTCCAGCTTCTCTGACAAACAGAGGACAGAAACACCACCCCTACCCATCCTGGCTAATAGCCACTGATAGATCTATCCTCCGTGAAGTCATTTAGTTCTTTTTTGAACCCTGTTAAAGTCCTGGTCTTCATCACATCCTCTGGCAAGGAGTTCCAAAGGTTGACTGTGCACTGTGTGAAGAAAAACTTCCTTTTGTTTGTTTTAAACCTGCTACCTATTAATTTCGTTTGGTGACCCCTAGTTTTTATGTTATGGGAACAAGTAAATAACTTTTCCTTAGTCACTTTCTCCATTATTTTGAAATAACTCCTGCTTTCCATAAGGAATAATGCTTATTTCGAAATAGTTATTTAGAAATAGCAGTAGTGTGAATGCTCCACTGCTGCTATTTTGAAATAACTACTGCCCAGAGTCATTCAAAGTAATTACTCCCGTGCTTCCTCAGGCTCTAAGTCGAGGTAGTATGTCCACATTATGGGAGCCTGCGTCGGACTAATTTCAAGGCTTTCCTGTAGTGTGGACAAGCTATTTCGAAATAGTTATTTCAGGAGTTATTTCAAAATAATTTCCTTGTGTAGATATGCCCTTTGAGCGCTACACTAAGAATGCATGCACTGTGCTGGGTCAAAAGAAACGAAGGGTGATTTTACTGCTGCTACCTGTGTGACTCAGCTAGAGTTCATAAACTGCCTGAGAGGCTTGAGTCTAAAGGATGGGGAATTGGTACAGATGGTGGGGGCAGAGGCTAAGTACAGAGAGAGACGTGCTTTGAATGGGACTGCAGAGGAACAAGCGCGTAGCTGAAAGGCCTTTAAGGCACTTGCCAACCCTGACCTGCGAGATACGGATGTTGTGCTTAGCACTCCTAGCCACAGAGATGAATCAGTGCGTTTCCTTCCAAGCTGCACAAAGTGCTGACGTCAACCGTAACATGAAGACGGGGTTTGCGGCTGATCATTTTTTTTTACAGAAAAGCATTTTGTCCTGCAGTGCACCGGAGTTTCAGGGCTGATCCCAAGCCTGAAGAAAACAATGCCCTGTGAGTGACCTGTGCTACTTCAAGGGTTGCATATGCGGCCGCAGGGGCTTCCATACCCGCAAGTAGGCTGGTAGGCAAGTGAAGTGCAAGACTGCCGCTGTATCACAGAGCCTCATGCACATGAGTGCTTGAGTGTAAAGCAGGGTGAAAACCAGGTCTCCGTAAAGGTGTCGCAGGGGTGACAACAGGGCTGGACTAAGGCTATTTGGCACCTGAGGCAAACTAAGATTGGTGCCAATACATTTAAAGTAGAGAAAAATGAAACCTAGACCTTTTGGTGCTGTACAGTAGAAAGGGGTTGTAGCTTCCAGAGGGTAGGCTACATAGGCGCACTAGTGTCCAGGAGGGAGGTTCTGTGCTGAATGGGAGAGGAGCTGCAGTTGTAGGTTAGGGCCACGTTTCTCAAACTGTGGGTCCCGACCCCTCAGCGGGGTTGCGAGCAACTTAGAGGGGGGTTGCAGCAACTTAGAGGGGGGTCGTGGTATCACAAAGTTTGAGAACCCCTGGGTTAGAGGATTATTTAGGTGACTCAGGGTTGAGTCTTTCCAACATTCTGTTTATTGTAAACCTTCGTTGTCCCAATGCTCATTAACATATTTATGAAATGGTTTGCAGCAGACTCTCTGCATTAAGAATCTGAGTGAGATCCCGGGGCCTAAGAGCCAGAGCGCTCATCAACTCTGGTATTCCACCAGATCGAGACCCTTAGGTGGAGTTAACAGGACAGCATTAGTGGTAAGTAGCTCTAAGTACACTAACTTCAGCTATGTCATTCACTAAAGCTGTATAACTTACACTGACAGCCCATGGCAACGTAGAATAGGCCTCAGAAAGACAGCCAGTCTTAATCTAGAAACTCTAAATGATTGGGAATTTACCACATCCCTTAGTACCCTTATGCAATGCTTAGAACCCTCTTGGTTACAATTTTCACCTTGCTGCCAGTTTGAACTTTGCTGAGCTCAGTTTCTGTCTACTGGATTATGTTGTGTGTTCAGTTTTAAGATTAAGGAGCCCTCTAGGATCAAATAGTTTGATCGAGTTGCCTCTTAATCTTCCCTTTAAGCCAATGGTGGCCAACCTGTGATCTATGGGCCACATGTGGCCCATCAGGATTCTGTATATGGCCTTCAAAACATTTTGTTTACCATAGCCCATGTGCAGGGTTGCCTGATTCTGCTGGTTTCTACCTGTGTTGGTTTCTTCGTACCGCAATTACCAAAGTGACATGCACATAAAGCAAGGACAGGTGAAGTGAGGGGCATGCTGGTTGCACACAACATGGACTATAAAAGCCCTGCGCTCCCTGGGTACGTCTACACTAGCCCCCTAGTTCGAACTAGGGAGGCTAATGAAGGCGACCGAAATTACAAATGAAGCGCAGGATTTAAATATTCCATGCTTCATTAGCATGTTCCCAGGCGGTCGCCATTTTGGAAATTGACTAGCCCGGAGTAACTGCCCATGTCTACACGCAGCAGTGAAACAGGAGTTCGAAGTAAAGCCCTTAACTCGAATTAGCTGTTAAACCTCATCCTTGCTGAAGACCATCCCTTTGCAAAGGGCCTGGAATATTCCCAACCCTCATCCCTGGAAGGGAGCAAAGGAGCCATGAGGAAAGGGCTATTAATTGTGAGGCTGGCAGAAGTGGGGGTCAATCAAGTGAGAAGTTAGATTATAGGCATCCAGGGGAAGAACCAAATGGTGGGCAGGATGGCAGGTGAGTACTACAGGCCAGGAGATGGGGATCTGAGAGGGCCAGGTCTTGCGTTTGAGCCTGGTGGCTGTTGAGACAGGGCAGGGTGAGGCAGCAGAGAAGGCAGGAGTACGTTGGTTGGACATTTGGGTAATGAGAACGAATGGCAGAGAGCTAATGATTAATGAAGGGGTAGGCCTATAGGTTAGACAAGTGACCAGGGAAGGAGTCGAGTGCCCAGGAATAATGACCAAAGTGATAAGGAGCACAGTCCCTTACAATCAGGCTATGGCTACACTGCAGGTTTTTTTGTGGAAGATATGCAAATCATGCTCGTATTTGCATATCTTCTTCTGATTCTTTTTGCAGAAGAGGTTCTGCCACTATCTGAAAAAAAAACCCACCTCTTTCGCAAGACCCCTTATTCCTCGTAAACCAAGGTTTACAGAGCTTGCGAAAGAGGGTTTTTTCCCCAACATTTCAAAGCCTCTTCTGCAAAAAGAATCGGAAGAAGATATGCAAATACTAGCATGATTTGCATATCTTCTGCAAAAAAAGGCAGTGTAGCCGTAGCCCCAGAAAACTATAAAGCAATCATAATAGCAGCAAATGAGGTATGTCAGTGCATTAAAAACAGAGACCCTACTCCTGTGCTGAGCCTCAAAGGTACCTGCTCACAGGGAGTTCCTTTGCAGGATCAGGGTGTAGCCTGATCCAAACCCTCATAAGTACAACTGAATTGGTAGCTGTAGTCCAAGGCAGCTTCTGAAACAATCTCAGGGAGTCAACAGAAGCAAGATCGAAGTGGTGATTAGGGCAGGAGCAGAAGACACAGGAGGGAGATAAGTAAATAGCTGGTTATTCCAGGAAAGTGCCCACTTAATTAGGTAGTAAGTGATAAATGCATCATCTATGGTGTTAGTTAAGACAAGTGAGCGGGAAGAGGCAAACAGATGAAGGGGCTTTAATAATGCAGCATGGCAGACACTGGGCATATTTACTGGATGCAGCTAAGACCTGTGAGGCAGAGCAGGGTCAGGGATGGGGGCAGAGGGACTAGGCTGCCTATCACGAAGGGCCATCCCCTGGTGCCTCCTACGAGCTACAAATCAGGCATTGCAGGAGCCAGGCAGCGAGCTGGAGAGGTGCTCTGGGCAGGGGGTGTTTGAGTGCTGTTGGGAGGCAGGCCTGTTTCTTCTGTGGAGTTGGTGGGTCTCAGAGGTTGGGGCCTTTCCAAGCCACAGGAAACAAAATCCTGCCTCCTCTTCTGGCAGGCCTGCGGCAAACACACACCTGCCCCAGAGCTGCAGAAATGCAAGCAGGACGCGCCTCTCACCTTACCTCCTTTCTACAGCATGTCAACCTGTGGCAAGAGCGAGTGTTATTACTGAAACTGGGAACGGACAGAACATCTTCTGGGGGTTCCAGGCACTGGCATGCCTCTGAGGAGCAACTTTAAGCCCTCCTCATTCTCCTGCAGGAGGAGAGAGCGTGACGATGGCCTACGTGATTTCCCTCAGGCTGTGTTATAATGGCTCACGTCCTTCTCCACTTGCTTATAGAGGTTAACTCGGTCAGTCCAGACACAGTCTCACTTGTTTCTGACTGCGGCTCTGGCGTGGATTCTCTGGTGCCGGGCCAGAGAGGATTTGTTACTGAAGCTCTTCCCACACTGAGGGCAGGGGAAGGGCCGTTCCCCGGTGTGGGAGCGCTCATGCACGGTGAGATCAGCGAGGTACTTGAAGCTCTTCCCGCACTCGGTGCACGGGTAGGGCCGCTCCTCGGTGTGGCTTCTTTGGTGTTTGGTCAGGTTGGAGAGCTGGCTGAAGCGCTTCCCGCACTCGGCGCAGGGGTAGGGCCGCTCACCGGTGTGGGAGCGCTGGTGCTTGTTGAGGTCCGAGGGGTGAGTAAAGGTTTTCCCGCACTCCGCGCAGGAGTAGGGCCTCTCCCCCGTGTGCAGCCGCTGGTGAGTGGTCAAGGTGGAGAGGTGGCCGAAGCTTTTCCCACATTCGGCACAGAAATAGGGTTTCTCTCCTGTGTGGGTCCTCTGGTGGGTCTTGAGATGAGCCAGGCGGTTGAAGCTCTTCCCGCATTCAGCACAAGGATGGGGCCTCTCACTCCTGTGCACTTTGCCGTGCTCTGTGAGCTCCTGCTTTCCCCAGAACCTTTCCCCACAGTCCCTACATCTGTGAGGTTTCTCTGTCCTGAGAAAGCTGCTTTGTGGCTGAAGGTCCCCATTGGTCTGAGGTCTCCCTGGAGCAGGGGTCTGTGTTAGTCTTTTGCGTCCACTCCCACATTCCCCTGTGGGATCTGCCTCCTGTGCTGGGCTCCTCCTCTGCCTTTTGCAGGTGTCTCCTCGCTCATGACTGGGGGTAACATTCTCTCCCAGTGCCCATTCCCCAGTGGGGAGCTGCAGGTTTTCAGGCTGAGGCTGCTCCTCAGCCATGCTCGGGATCCTGGCACCTGGGTGGAAAGGGGAATCCATTTCATGCGCTGCTGTTACAAAGGAAAGTCACAAATCCCACACCATGGACTATGGCCGCCTCGCATCCTCTCTATCAGAGATGTCCCAAAAGGAGCCCGAGTCAGCCACGCAGAACTGGGGAGGAGGAACAGTCAGGAAGCCCCACATGCCTATTCTTCATTCCCTGCCTTTTCCCCTCACACCCTACCAGAACATTTTCTCCATCTCCTTCTCCTCCCAGACAGCCCCATCACCTTGCTAAGGACCATCCCAGCCTCTCCATACACCAGTGATGGGCAGCCTTGCAGCCCATGGGCCACACGCTGCCCACCACCGCCATACACGCTTCTTTGCTGCAGCCTCCGTTCTCACTCCTACCCGGCTGGCTCGCCTCCTTTGCCTTCACTGTGCTTCTCCTTTGCTTGTCTATTCACTGAACACCCCCTGGAGTCTCTCTGGTCCTTTCCCTTTTAGCCTGCTCTCTCTTCCTGGCTGCTTTCTCTCTTTTTTAGCTCGTCCCAAACAGTCGGTTTCTCTGCAGATCCATTCCCACGTGAGCAGGAGGAGCCAGCCTACTTGGTACAGATACTCCATTCCACACACCTGCTTTTCCTGCTCTCCCTACGGTGATGAGAAGGTGACCATCACGCCCCATTTATTACAGAAATCCACTTAAAGTATTAGCTCCCCTGTGTATGTGCCCTCCTGCTAACCCACGTCAGGATCCACTGCCAAACCTGCTGCTGCCCTGGACAGTTTGTTCCTCCCAGGATTGCTCAGCCCATCAGCACCACAGCGCCCAGGGCTGGGGCACATTCTTTAGGCTGTGCTTTTACTACACTATCCATTACACCAGAACCTGCAGGTATATCTGTGCCCTGGGTTTGGCAGTGAATTCAGGGAGGGCCTGAATTCTAATTCCTGCATTCCCAATGCTACTTCCCAAATTGCCAGGAAGGGCTCGGAGATGGGTCACCATCGTGTGGGCAGATAGCAAGGACAAGGTTTCCATGGCTGTTCCTCTCATGGCCAGCCCCCCCTCACTCACTGGTGAGGCACTGGAGATGATGGGCTGTTATCCATAACACCTACATTCCCTTAATGAGCACCCACGGCCACCATGCAGCCCCCTTTCTTCCTCAGGCATCCATCTTGCTTACATGTAGGTGAAAGACGTGGAACCTAAAGCCTAGTGGTTGGTTCTGGCCCCTGGACTGCCTGAATCCTGGCCCCTGGACTGCCTGAATCCTGGCCCCTGAGGCTCAGGGTTCCCCCCAGCACTGGAGAGCCTACACTGGCACTCCAGCCCCATGGCTCCCCACCCGCAGCTCTCCCAGCAAGGCTAGAGCACCAGCGCTAGCTCACCGCTGTGGGGAGAGGAGCCCCAAACCTCACAGGCTGGAGTCAGGGAAGCCAGAGCTGGCGTGGGGAGGAAGTAGGGATGTAATAGTGTAGTTGATTAAATGATAAAACGATAAGTGGGTGCTTATCGGTTAACGCTATCAGCTACAAGCAACCCCTCCGCACAGCAAGTACATTTTTTCATGGGCAGGGTCCCAGCATCAATCCCCACTGCGGCTCTGTATTGGACGCAATTTAGGAGCCGGCGCATGGGCAGGCTGGCACCAGCGGGCAGGCCGGCTGGGTCCTGGCATCAACCCCCCACTGCGGCAGCCTGCCCATGTGCCAGCTCTTAAAGTGTTTCTAATTCAGAGCCGCAGCAGGGGTAGGTGCTGGGACCCAGCACAAGCCACGACGGAGTGATTGCAGTGCTGACCCTTATCCATTAATCATGTAGTTGACAACATTTGTGTCGACTACACGATAAATGAATGACATGCTTGTTAACACCCCTAACAGGACGTGGCTCCGTGTGCTGCTGCTTCCCTTCCCCTTGGCTGACACCGTGGAGTGCTGCCTGGAGGCTTTTCCCCTACAAAATCTACTAGCCTGGGCCCCCCGAGGGGAATGTGGGGAGTGTCTCTCTCCTCCTCAGTCAGGGGCCCGATGTTTTGTTTGTTTCTTTTGAACTTTTGTGCGGCCACCGACTGATTCTTCTGTGAGTCAGCGGCCCCCCCAACCCAAAAAGGTTCCTCTTCCCTGAATGTTACAATTCTCCTGAGCCATCAAGTTCTCCCCAATTCCTCCCCAGGCCCTCAGACTTGGGGGTTCCCTTGTTACTGTTGTCTGTGCCCCCTTCACGTGCCCCCGCCTTGGTGAGAACACTCCTCATTCCTTTGTACATGGCCCAGTACCTGTGTCGTGTAGTGCTTGGGTCTCCTCATCATCGGCACGGGGCAACCTGGACTTGCTTTGTCTAAACTCTTCTGGGGAGACATACGTGGGACTGGGCTGCTGCTGTGAGTGCTGAGATTCCCACAATGCTACAGGGGTCTCCAGTTCTTCTGACGTCACTTCCTCAACCTTCACGCGCACCGTGACCTAGGCATGAATCCAGGACAAGCATGTTACGGAGGAGCCAAGGCCTGACAACCGCAGGGGAGAGCTGGCTCCAAAGGGCCCTGCCGGCAAAGCATGCCAGGGGCTCCTCACAGGCTCAACGGGATGTGCAGGCCCTGACACACTGAAGCACAGACTCATCCCGCTGATGAGCTGAAGGGGGAGCCACAGAGGTCAACCTACCAGAGCCCAGTCCTCTTGCGGCCAGTCAGGGCGAGTGTTGCACCTGGCGTCCAGGCCCTGGGGCCTTGAAAAGGACAACAGGGCATTACAGGCATCAGGCACTCGGCCATCAGTGTGCCTGGAGGGCTACCAAAGGGTTCGCATTGGCAGGGGCCCACTGGCGCCATCTAGATCACCTCCTCGGGGGATTCGGCCACCCTGCAGTAGGGGCTGGTAATGGCCTGCGTTCACGGAGCTCACGTCTCCTTCTCAGGGCAGGCCAGGAGTGTCCCCTCTCAGCCCTGAGCACCCATGCAGGCTTCGGGCATTCAGGGCACCCAATGCTCACTGGAGCTGAGAGGTGCACCTGGGTGCATATTTATACTAGGGCTGTGAAGTCCATTTAATTGGCTAACTGGTTAAACATACTGTTTAGCCATTTAACTCATTAAAAGAGAGGGTATGGGGAGCGGGGAGGAAACAACTCACCACAGGCAGGGGCTGCTCCAGCCAAACCAGAGCAGGTCCTGCTACCCCCGCATCCATGGACAGAGGCTGCTCTGGCTGTTTCTGTCCACAGCACCCGCTTCTCCTCCCCACCAGTTAACCTGTCACATCCCTAATTTATACCCACTCAGGCTTTTAATAACATTGGCCCTTTCCTTACCCCCTTTCCATAGCCACAACATCCAAAACAACCCACCAAACGGCACATTTAGCGACAGTAACCAATTCTCCCCCTCGCCTTCCACAATCCGAGTGTTGCTCCAAGCCCTGGCAAGGTGCTGAGTGTACTATACCAGCAGCCGCAGCCGCTCACGATGGGCCCGCTGAAAGGTACCAAGTGACAGGAAAAAGTGGGAGAAGCAACAGTTACAAACCACTCAACACCAGGATCTGCAGAGCAGAGCATCACCAGACAGGGAGCCCAGGAAATCCCTGTAGCAGGCACCCAGCTGAGCCCTGAGTCCCATATCTTGATGCTGAGACTGGATGACAGAACAAGCCCCACTCATGTCCTGCCTGGAGAACTCTCTGTGCTCATGCAGCACCCAAACCTGCCCATGAAATTCCCTACAGAGCCCACGAGGCAGCCCCCTTGGACACTCCCCTGTGCCTGCTCTCACCTGCTGCTCCCATATCCCAGCCTCTCGCTGCCCTAGCTGGAAATCCTCTGCCAGGGACACGGCATGGGCACAGGTCTCCGGGTGCCGCACCCACACCCAGCTCTGGATTTCCTCCGGCAGGATGGTCAGGAACTGCTCCAGGATCAGCAGCTCCATGATCTGCTCCTTGGTGCGGATCTCCGGCTTCAGCCACCGATGGGAAAGCTCCCGCAGGCGGCTGCAGACCTCCCGGGGCCCTTTGGCCTCCTGGTAGCGGAACTGCCGGAAGTGGAGGCGCTGCATCTCCGTGCTGATGCTGCAGCCTCGCAGGATGGCGGCCTTCACCTTCCCGTAATCGCGGGCGTCTCGGGCATCCAGGCTGCTAATGGCCTGTTGCGCTTTTCCACCAAGGGACGGCAGGAGTCGGGCCACCCACTCTCTCCTGGGCCAGCGGCAGACTTCCGCCACTCGCTCGAAGGAGGCCAGATAGGCCTCCAGGTCTTCCTCTGGCATGAGCTCGGGCAGTTCTGCGTTTCCCCAGTCCTGGACTGATGCCGGTAGAGCCTCAGGAGGGGCCCCGAGGGCTGGCAGCATGCCCTGACTTTCATTTTCCCCATACTGTGAGATCTTCTCCCGTTGCTCAGAGCTGGACTGTCGTCGCCCTATCTGGGACAACGGGGGGCTTGCCAAGAGGGGTGGCATCACTGCAGCATCTTTCCCTTCCCTCTCCGATTCCTTCTCTGGTTTGGGACCTGCTGGATCTTCTGCTCCTGCTTTCACGTGCTGTAATGGACCCTGGGCCCGGAGCCCACGGTGCTTTGCAGCCATTTTCTGTCTTGTGGAAACAGCCAGCGGAGGTCAGCGCTCTGGTCCGCAAGCCTGCATCTCTCCCTTGGTCCTGCAGGGACGGTCCCAGCTCTCCTTGTAGCTCCTGAAACAAAACACCAAGGGGGGGAGGGAGGGGTTACTGTGCAGCAGGGTTGGAGCGCCCCAGGAAGCAGAAGGGAAAAGAAACACCCCAACCTCATTCACCCACCGAGCCACTGAGCTGTAAGCCCGGCTCCCCTTCAGCCGATTGGTCCCCAAGCCAGTGCTACCAAGCACAGGGTCACAAAGCACGTGTGTAGCCTTGTCCTCCTGCGTCAGTGCTGGGTTCTGTTTTGGACCCTGTGGGATTCAGGTTTCCCAGCTTTTCTCTGCAGCCTGGAGGGCTGGAAACTTACCGCTTGGCTCATGTTAACCAGGGCAGGGGCAGAGCTCGGGTTTTACATGATAAGCTTGTAAGAACGGCAATTAACCATCATGTCAGCTCCCTGCCCCCCTCCCAGCATGGGAGACCCCCTCTCTGGCCTCCCTCCAGCTCCCTGCCCCCAGCACAGACAGGCCCCCTGCCTCACCCTCTCCCCAGCTCCCCAAGCTCCCTGCCCCCCCAGCACAGACAGGCCCCTCCCTCACCCCCTGACCAGCCCTCTGCCCCCCAGTACAGGCAGGCCCCTCCCTCACCCCCTGACCAGCCCCCCCAGCTTCCTGCCCCCAGCACAGACAGGCCCCTCCCTCACCCCTGACCAGCCCCCCAGCTCCCTGCCCCCACCCCAGACAAGCCCCTCCCTCACCCCCTGACCAGCCCCCCAAACCCTGCCCCCACCCCAGACAAGCCCCTCCCTCACCCCCTGACCAGCCCCCCAGCTCCCTGCCCCCACCCCAGACAGGCCCCTCCCTCACCCCCTGACCAGCCCCCCAGCTCCCTGCCCCCACCCCAGACAGGCCCCTCCCTCACCCCCTGACCAGCCCTCCAGCTCCCTGCCCCCACCCCAGACAGGCCCCTCCCTCACCCCCTGACCAGCCCCCCAGCTCCCTGCCCCCACCCCAGACAGGCCCCTCCCTCACCCCCTGACCAGCCCCCCAGCTCCCTGCCCCCACCCCAGACAGGCCCCTCCCTCACCCCCTGACCAGCCCCCCCAAACCCTGCCCCCACCCCAGACAAGCCCCTCCCTCACCCCCTGACCAGCCCCCCAGCTCCCTGCCCCCACCCCAGACAGGCCCCTCCCTCACCCCCTGACCAGCCCCCCCAAACCCTGCCCCCACCCCAGACAGGCCCCTCCCTCACCCCCTGACCAGCCCCCCAGCTCCCTGCCCCCACCCCAGACAGGCCCCTCCCTCACCCCCTGACCAGCCCCCCCAAACCCTGCCCCCACCCCAGACAGGCCCCTCCCTCACCCCCTGACCAGCCCCCCAGCTCCCTGCCCCCACCCCAGACAGGCCCCTCCCTCCCCCCTGACCAGCCCCCCAGCTCCCTGCCCCCACCCCAGACAGGCCCCTCCCTCACCCCCTGACCAGCCCCCCCAAACCCTGCCCCCACCCCAGACAGGCCCCTCCCTCCCCCCTGACCAGCTCCCCAGCTCCCTACCCCCACCCCAGACAGGCCCCTCCCTCCCCCCTGACCAGCCCCCCAGCTCCCTGCCCCCACCCCAGACAGGCCCCTCCCTCATTCCCCTGCCCCGCCCCCACCCGTTACCCCCGCTCCTGCCCCTCCCCCCCTCACCTGGCCGCCCCGCCCGCGCGCAGGGGGAGGCCGGTTCCCCAGACAAAGAGCTTCCGCCCCGGCCAGCGCAGGGTTAATCCCCCCGCGCGCGGATTGGCCGCGGTCGCTGCCAGTCACTCCGGCAGGGCCCCGCCCCCCACCCAGCTGGGCCGCTGCACGCGGGGCTCAGCCCCTGGGCCTGGAGCCCGCCCCCCTGCAGGGCTGGGAACACTGAACAGCGGGGTGCGGAGACCCAGCCCCCTGTGCTTCCCCCCGGGCTGGGGCCAGGGGCAGGCGGTGTCTGGGGGGTCAGAATAGGGCT
This sequence comes from Pelochelys cantorii, assembly GCA_032595735.1. Taxonomy (NCBI): domain Eukaryota; kingdom Metazoa; phylum Chordata; order Testudines; family Trionychidae; genus Pelochelys; species Pelochelys cantorii. The sequence continues at coordinate 15,735,334 of CM064351.1, read as the reverse complement.
TTGACCTCACCCGTTCAGGGGTTTTCTAACTTTTTTTCTTACCACCCAGTTGGAGAAAATTCTTGGTGCCCATGACCCAGCTGTTACATCTTTTGACTAGAGTGCAGGCTCCACAGTGAGGCTGGCTGAAGGGGTGAGAGAGGATGGGGGGGGGGGGAATTAAGGCTTTGCCTTGGAGTGTGGGCTCTGGGGTGGGGCCAGAGATGAGGGGCTGGGGGGGGGGGAATTAAGGCTTTGCCTTGGAGTGTGGGCTCTGGGGTGGGGCCAGAGATGAGGGGCTGGGGGGGGGGGCAGACGGGTTCAGTATGTGGGTGAGAATTTTGGGCTGGGCAGGGGGGTAGGTACTGTGGGTGCAGGTTATGAAGTGGGGCTGGGGAGGAGGGGTTTGGGGTGCAGGAGGACTCAGGGCTGGGGCACAGGCCTACCTCCAGCTGCTCCTCATCAGTGATGCAGTGGGATGGTAAAGGAGGCCTCCTGCTTGTCCTGGCCCAGTGCACCACGCTGCACCCTGGAAGTGGCCAGCAGCAGCACCAGCTCCACAGGCTGCCCCTGCTCCACACGTCCAGTGACTGGTTCCCGGTTTGTCACCAGGCTCTGCCGAGCACAAATGGCCAGTGCTCGTTTTGGGCTTGGTTTGCAGTGGGGCTGGCTGCGTTTCTTGGCTTGGTTTGCTTTTTTGTCTTGTGAGGGTTGGCAGCTTGCCTCCACCGAGGAGCTGGATCGGCTGCTGATGCTTCCAGGGCAGAACACAGTCCACAGTGCCAGGACAGACAGGAAGCTGCCTTAGCACCCCACAGCAAGGTGACCCAGTGCCTGGCTTGCTGTCACCCAATACCAGGTCACAACCTGTACTTTGAAAATCACTGGACTAGCTGAAGTTACAGGCTGGGGGGTAAGATGTACCGGGGGATCAGAGAGGGTTTTTTTGTATAATGTGGGGCAGGTGGAGGGTAACCGACAGGTCCGGGAGATATGGTTTGGGAGCCGAGCATGTCTCATGCATATTGCAGTTCTCTCTTTCTTATTATGCATCCTCCATCCAGCCTGTTCTCTGCCTCAGTTCACAGAATTGTTCCAGTGGGAGTAGACCCAGCTTGGTTAGGCTGGAATTCATCCTCTCTGTCATTTAGCCACTGCTCTCCTCTCGTCATTCTCAAGCCCCTGGGTCTGGCCTATTTGATCCCACTGTAGTTGATGCTGGAGGAAGTAATCTCAGAGGACATGGCACCCCTTGGAGCACTATGGCACATCAGAGCTCCCCACCTCAGTGCTTGCAGCCTGGCTCTATGCCCCTGTCTGCTGGGGTCATAGTACTAGCTACCCTGTGTCCTTTAGAAAGGAGCCGCTCCAATAATCAGCAGCTGTAGGGATCCGGGGCAGCCTCTCCAGTGTGTGGGGCAGAGGGGATGAGGGGGAAGAAACTCCCTGCAGCTGAGAATATGGAGGGGCAGGTTGACTTAGGGAAGTAAACTGAGGCATGGAGCCCTGTATTGCTAGAGTAGTGTACACGTGATTGCACAGTGGTAGTAGGGGCCTTGGAAGGAGATGGGGGCATACTGAGGGGGGCGTGTCTCAGCTGTTTCAAGAGGGAAGCAGCTGCTGGGTGCTAATGTAGAAGAAACTCTTGCTGGGTGTTGTATCTCACTGGGGACCTCACAGGTAGAATCGGGTGTTTCATAGGAATGAAGCAACATGAAGGACTTCAAGGACATACAGGGCAGGACCTATAGGTCTGGGGCTTTGGTAGCTCGGCATCTCCCAGTGAAACAACCACCTTTCTGCCGTCCACAACCCCCGTTCATATTCTATCCAGCAGGTGCAGTTTTCTCTCAGTCCTGGGGGCAGAGTCGCCAGGCAGGAGTTGGTGGTGGAGTTTTGATGGTTCAGTGTGGAATCTGCGAATACGCCTCTTTAAAATGGCCGCCATCTCCCATGGTTTCCAGCCAGTTGGAAGCCAGGTTGGCCTCGCTCAAGATAGTCCCCATTTCCCTGCAGCGTGTGGCAGGGAGGCTGGCCCTGTTGTAGGCGATTGCCAGTGCCAACCCTCGTTGTTTTCAGGCAGACTAAAGCCAGGCTTCTCGGGGCTCCTGGCTGGGGCTTGGTGGTCAGAGGGCTGGGTGGGAATGAGGAAAGGGGGCTTCAGGGAGGAAGATGGGCTCTGGGCAGAGCCTTCTCTAAGCAGCCAGCTGGCAGGCTGCACTTGCAGGTTGAATTTTGGAATGCTTGGACTCAGAGTTGGCAACTTCTCTCTGACTAGAAGGTAGATAAATAATTGTGGCTTCACATTTTTTAAAATCTCAGTTTCTGAAGGTCTGGGACCAGCAATGGGGAACTGGTCTGTCTTCCGTCCAGTAGAGAAGAACTGGAAGATCCAGACCCTCAAAATGAGAAGGATGAGTTGTAATAGCTCACTCACAATTTTCTTTGCAGTAATTATTAAACCAGGTATAGGAACATCCAGATACGGTCAGTCCTTTTTGAATCTTGCTGAGTTTGGACTTCCTCTGGCAATGAGATCCACAGTCTAAAGTACATGCTATGTTAAAGTATTTTTTATTATTTTTTAGTGTGGGAGTGTGCTAATAACATTTGGGGCTGACACCAAGTTGGGAGTATTGCCACTATGGAGGAAGAGAACAATATCGTTCAAGAGTTGGATGACCTTGAAAGCTGGAGTAAATAGAAGGGATGAAATTTAATGAGTTGAACCTCTCTAGTCTGGCACTCTCTGGTCCAACAACATCCGTGGTCCAGCATGATTTTAGTGAGCTGGATGCCCACTTATCATGGGTGTAGCCAAGTTTTCCTCTGTCCCATAAAGTTTTACAGCCACTAGTCCTGGCTCTCTGTGTTCTGTGCTGCTGTTTATCTCTAATTTTCCCCTAAATGTCTTCTAAGAGCCCAGCAAACAGTGGAAGTGTTGGTCGTGCTGCTAGACAATACTGACCTCCCGTCATCCACCAAATTCTCTGGTTTGGCACTGGTCTCTGGTTTGGTGCCAGACTAGAGAGGTTCAACCTGTAGTACAAAATGCAATGCACATAGAGGCTAGAATTTTCTGCTAGAAGTTGGGAACCTTTCAGTTGGAAATGACAGAGGAAGAGAAAGACTTAAGTGTGATGGTTGATCACACAGTTACGGAGCCACCAACGTGGTGCAGCTGTGAAACATGCTCATGTAATCTAGGCTGCAGACGAGGTATTTCCTGTAGAGACAGGAAGGTGTTAGTACCGTTACACAAGGCATGGGTGAGACCTCAGCTGGGATCGTGGGTGCATTTCTGGTCTCCCATGTTTAAAAGAGATAAATTCCAACCGGAACAGCTGCAGACAATGGCTAGGACTATCAGAGGAATGGAGAACCCACCTTACGAGAGGAAACTTAATGAGCTTGGCGTGTTTAGCCTAATCAGACAATGTCTGAGGGGAAATATGATGGCTCTCTATAAACGCACCAGAGGGATTAACACCAGGGAGGGAGAGGTGTTATTTCAGTTAAGGACCGATGCTAACCCAAGAACAATCAGATATAAACTGGCCATGACCAAGTTTAGGCTTGAAAACAGATGGTTACAAACCATCAGAGGAGTGAAATTCTGAATCAGCCTCCGAAGGGAAGCAGAGGTGACAAAAATCCCCAGTGGTTTCAAGACTGAGCTTGATGCGTTTAGGGAGGGGATGGTATGATGAGGTTGCCTACAATGTCATCTGGCCCAGAGAGATGGGAAACTAGATGGGGAGGGCTGAGTTAGTACAGAGAATTTTTTCCCCCGGGTGTCTGGATGGTAGGTCTCCCCTATATTCTCAGGATTCAACTGATCTCCATACCTGGGGTAGGAAAAGACTATTGGCAGAGATCCTGGCAACCTTTTGCCTTCATCCGCATGGGTCACTTGCTTTGAACTATGGCTTCTTTGTAACTTGAAGTCTTTAAGTCAAGATTTGAGGATTTCAGGTGCTGGGCTAGATGTTAGGGGCCTAGTACGGGTGAGGGTCTGTGGCCTACAAAGTACAGAACAGATTATTATTATGGTCCCTATTGGCCTGAAGATCTATTAGTCTCATTCAGTCAGTGTCCCCAGGTTTGTGTGTTATAAGACGAGAAGAGAGAATTTCCTCATCTACCTTCTTTATTCCAGGTGTCATTTTATATGCTCTTATTAATCTCCTTGCTAAGGGAAACAACCCCAGTCTTTTCCATCTCTCTTCAGAAGAGGGCTCTTCCTGCCCTTGATTATCCTCTTCGCCCTTCTCTGAACCCTGTCTAGCTCTGCAATATCCTGTTTGGGACCGAGTGACCCAGTGCAGCACACTGGATCCAGATCAGGTTACATCACGGCTCCGTGGGATGCCCGGTGTTCTGCTATGCATCTCCGCTTCCCCTGTAAGCATCTGAGTTCTCCGGTCCCCAGTTGTCCCGATTTCTGCCTCTCCCTCACCATTCAACCCACAGAAAACGCCCAGGGAGGCTGATAAAACCATCGTTCCATTGGTTGGGAAGTGAGGACTGCAGCTACCACGAAACAAAACAAATGACAAAAGGGCGCAAGACAAGGGATAGCTCCTTATGGGACAGCACAACGCAGTCAGACAGGGGCACGTGAACAATAAGAATTAAGCATGTAGCACAAGAACCAATAATGAACACTAGTCACTTAATTACGACTGGTCACATGATTCAACTAAAGAAAACGCCAGAAATTCTGAAAAGCAGCAGATGAGGTAGGTCAGTCAATCAAAATAAAAAGCCCCGATCTTGCTCGGGGGCAGCTCATTGCAGGATCGGGGCTGCATGCTCAAAATCTTGGAAGAAAAAGCTGTAGCGACAGGCGCACTGATGGTCACACGGTATGGACAAGAGAGCGGCTTGCAGAGTGGTAAAGAAAGAGTTAACGTGGCAGCGAGCAGTGCATGAGCAGCAAGCTAATGAAGCAACAAATAAACGCACTCAATTAATTACATAACAAGTGCCGAGTTTGGGACAGGAACCGGCAGGCAGCGCCTCTCAGCAGAGCAGGACATGGGTAGCCAAAGCGCCAGACTTGGACATAGGGACAGGGTGACGGAGTGTGTGGGGGGGGGGGCACGGGATAGTACAGTAATTCCTCATTTAACACTATAGATATGTTTCAGAAAATGATCGTGTTAAGTGAAAACGTGTTATGCGGGATCAATTTTCCCATTGAAAATAATGGAAAAGGTGGGGGTTGCGTTTCAAGTGGTGGTGTCTGTTGGGACTGGGACATAAGGTTGGGGGAGAAAGGGGACTGGGTTACAGCAGGGAGGGGAGATGTTTGGTTCTGGGGAAGGGAAGGTGAGGGGAGGGGGATTGGGTTGGGAGTATACCCTTGTGACAGGTCTGCCAGGACCTGCACTGCGTCCAGCGGGGGGGGGGGTGTCATCGGGGAATGGCGCGGCGAGCAGCGAACCCTCTGCCGCTTTGCAGAGAGGCGGGGGAAGCCCCATGCAGCTGCCAGCGACGGGCCAGCTGGAGAAACCCAGCCTCCAGCCTGCAAGCAGGGGCGGAGGAGAGGGGGCAAGGCATCCGGCGAGGGCGAGTCAGCGGGGAACGGCCCAGCAAGCGGCGAACCCTCCGCCACTTTGCAGGGAGACGGGGGAAGCCCCGCGCAGCCGCCAGCAACAGGCCGGTTGGGGAAATCGTGTTATTCTGGGGACAGTCATGTAATTCAAAAAACGTTCCCTAAAAAAAAAAAAATCGTGCTATCGCAAAAACGTGTTAAGTGGGCACGTTAAATGAGGAATTACTGTACAGAGCACAGAGGCAGAGCGGGTTGGAGCTGCAGGCCCCAGATGCCTCCTGCTGCGTCTGACGTAAGCAGCAGCCCTTGAGGAATTCTTTGGCTCTTTTTCCTCCTGGAGCTGAGAGATCACGGGCCTCCCAACCCCGGGGAGAAATCCCCTCCCCATCTTGCAGGACCTGCTCGTAGCCCAGGCAAGTCTCTAGGTTATTGCAAAACACCCTCCCAGGAAACCTTCCTAACCCCACACAGCAGAACCACAGAGCGCCTGCAGCAGGCCCCAGCCCAGCCCTTAGAGAGGCTGCAAGGAATTCAGAGTAACGGAACCTATGTTCAGGTGGAACCAGAGGAGAGACAGGCTTCCCATCTGCTAAGCAGAGCAGCTCAAGGGCCAGTCCCTGCTGGGGGGTTTCTAGGGATGAGACTCCTCAGAGCAGGAAGTGAAGCTCCCCTGTGTTGTCATGGGAATTAATCCACCCCCATAAGGTCTGCAAGGGAGGGATGGGCCTGGTCCTGGGAGAAGGTGGCTGATTTCTCTCAGGTCCGTCGCTCGCCGTTCCCATTTCTCTCCCTTACGTTATTACACACACCCAGCTGGAGCACCGCTCTGGGTCGGCAGGTCTCACTTGTTTCTGGCTGCGGCTCTAGCGTGGATTCTCTGGTGCCGGGCCAGAGAGGATTTGTTACTGAAGCTCTTCCCACACTGGGGGCAGGGGAAGGGCCGTTCCCCGGTGTGGGAACGCTCGTGCACGGTGAGATCGGCGAGGTACTTGAAGCTCTTCCCACACTCGGTGCAGGGATACGGCCTGTCCTCGGTGTGGCTTCTTTGGTGCATCGTCAGATTCGACTGCTGGCTGAAGCGCTTCCCGCACTCGGCGCAGGGGTAGGGCCGCTCGCCGGTGTGGGAGCGCTGGTGCTTGTTGAGGTCCGAGGGGTTGGTGAAGGTTTTCCCGCACTCCGCGCAGGAGTAGGGCCTCTCCCCCGTGTGCAGTCTCTGGTGCGTGGTCAGCGTGGAGAGGTGGCCGAAGCTTTTCCCACACTCCCCGCAGGAGTATGGTTTCACCCCCGTGTGGGTTCTCTGGTGGGTTCTGAGATGGGTTAGTCTATTGAAGCTCTTCCCACACTCCGGACAGGGATAGGGTCTGTCCTTCTCATGGACTTTTCCATGGGCCGTGAGTTCCTGCTTCTCCCAGAACCTCTCCCCACAGTCTCGACATCGGTGGGGTTTCTCCATCCTGGGAACGCTGCTTTCCTGGCTTTTAAGGTCTCTTGTGGCCCCAGATGTCCCTTGAGCCAGGAGCTGTGGGAAGACCCTTGGTGGAACGCGCTCGTTCCCAACTGGGTTTCTCTTCTGTCTCTTGCAGGCGTCTTCCCGCTCCAGTCTGTGGGCGACACTCTCTCCTGATCCACCTGGCGACATTTGGGACAGATCCAGGTTCTCTTGCTGACCCAAACTGGGCTGCTGCTCAGCTCCGCTCAGGATCCTGGCACCTGTTGGGTGGCAAAGAGAATGGATTTGAGAATCCGCTGTTGCCAGGAGAACTCATTTGTATCCTGGCAGCAGGTGTGCAGAGGTAGCGTCACGTTCCCTCCTTAGTGGCGATAACCCCCGCCAGCAGATGATCCACAGGCAGTTAGGACTCTCACTTCTTTCTCTCCCATCTGTTCTCCTTTCTGCTGCTCACTCCACAGAGACAGCACTGGTCAAACTCTTTGCTATTCCACTCCACTCTACAGAGCTACCTTTCCTGCTGTTAGGCATCAGCAGGAAAATCCAGCTCCCTCTGCTTCCTACAAAAATCCATATAAAGAAACTAACCACACACGAGCCCTTCTGGGTCACCAAATGAAATTAATAGGCAGCAGGTTTAAAACAAACAAAAGGAAGTTTTTCTTCACTCAGCGCAGTCAACCTGTGGAACTCCTTGCCAGAGGATGTGGTAAAGGCTAGGACTTTAACAGGGTTCAAAAAAGAGCTACATAGATCATTCATAGAGGTTAGGTCCATCAATGGATATTAGCCAGGGTGGGTAGGAATGGTGTCCCTAGCTTCTGTTTCTCTGAAGGTGGGTGACAGGGGAGGGATCGCATGAGGATTAACTGTTGTGTTCCCTCCCTCTAGGGCATCTGGTATTGGCCACTGTCGGCAGACAGGACACTGGACTGGATGGACCCAGTATGGCCGTTCTTATGCCGAATTACGCCAGGGAAACACAGTTCTCCCCCTGCTACGCTGCAGGCACCTGGTGCTGTGGAGAGACATGAGGGAGGCTCCACAACCCTAACATACCGCTGCCTGGAGACGGAGCGTTCAGCCCAGGACACCCCAGCCTGTCAGCCCAGTCGTGCCCTGCGCTCTCCTGGGTCACATGCTCCAGGCAGAGCGACTGTGTCGCTTACACCCACGTCTCAGCAACATTTCCAACGCAGCGCTCAGCCCAGAGAGGGAGCAAGCTGCCGTTCCGGCATCCCGCTGCCCACGCATGCCCAACTCCCAGGGACATGGAGTGTACAGCAAGGGCTCGGCACTGGCCATGAGGAGCACCCTGGTAAGGCACTAGAACAGAGATGGGGAACCTTTTTGGGGGGTCAGGGTCCACTGACCCACAAAAAAACAGTCGGGGGCCACACAAAAGTGAGAAGCAAAACAAAAAAAATCCCAAAAAACCAAACAAAACCCCTCGCGGCTTCATGTGGCCACCAGAGCCTATGGGGGCCTGGGGTTGTGTGTGTGTGTGTGTGCGTGCGTGCGTGCGTGCGTGCGTGCGTGCAGAGGCTGCGGGGAAGCAGGCTTGGAGTGTGGGGTCTGGATGGGAGGGAAGGCAAAGGAGCAGGCTGGGGGGAGAGCCCTGAGCCTTGGGGGCCCGATTCGGCCCCTGGGCCTTAGATTCCCGACCCCCACTTTAGAACCTAGCACTGCCAGACTATGGACCGATTGCTTCTGAGGATGACAGCAGGGCCGTCATCCATCCCAGTAAACTGTCCAAGGGAAGCTACGTGAGGGGTTTGGGTCCCTGCTGACATCTCCTGGAGAGAGCCAGCAAGAGACACAAATAGACTGGAGTGACTGTAGAGATACGAATGCAGCCAGGTGAGTGGCACAAGTGAGAGGCTGCGGAGCCATCTCACCAGGACGATGGCTGCATGTGCTGAGACCAGCAAGGAGGTTGGCAGAGACACGTTAGATTGTTCGCCGAGCCCCTCGGGGATGGAAAAGCCTGACCCAGCAGGAGTCAGTGGGGACAACTTCTCTGGTAGCCGCCCAGCTGTTCCCAGCCCTGCTGGGTATGGCAGTGCCCAAGGCATGTTCAGACAGCTCAGCAGACCCACCCCTGTAACAGTGAGCACATCGCAGGAGCTTATGCTGGAGGCATGAGCACGAGCAGGACGGTCCCAGAGCGCAGGCAGACCTGCCTGGGAAGGGCTTGGGATAACTGGGAGTGCGACCTCCGTAACTATCAGGGATCCCTTGGGTGGGACTTAGCACCTCAGCTATGCTGGGGAGGAAAAGCTTCTTCATCAGCTGCTTAAAGCCTGAGAAGAATCCAGAAAACTGCTCCAGAGGGGCAACTGCTCTCTGAGCAAACAGGGCGGCCCCAGCTACTTGATCACCTGCTAGCTAGTAGGGATGTAAAATCCCTTTGTTTACGGGTTAACCATATTGTTTAGCCAGTTAACAATTAAAAGGGGAGGTAGGTGAGGAGGCCACTCCAGGCCTGCCAGAGCGGCCCCTGCCTGTGGGGTGCCTGGGCCTGCTGCAGACAGAGGCTGCTCCAGCTGGGACACAGGTTAACCTTAACCAGAAAGCATCACCCATTAAACATTCACATCCCTACTGGCAGTGGCAAGTGCCTGCTAAGGGTCAGGAGACGAGAGGCCCAGTGTTCACGGGAAGCGATGCCAGAGAGAACTAAACCCCAGCAACTTCCTTGAGGGAACTAAACCCCAGCAACTTCCCCTACTGAAGGAAGGGGAAGAAAGGCTCCTCAAAGGATGGTTTGATGGGGGGAGAGGCAGCTGGGGAGGTGAGCAGAGAAGCTGCCACCACTGGAGGAGGGAAATCTGCCCCCTTGGCTTGACAGGGGCAATCAGAGAGGCACCTGGGACTGTTATAAGCCTAGTCAGGGAGCTAGGGATGTTAAATGTCAGTTAATTGAATAGTCAAGTAACCTCATGAATTCTTATCGGTGACTAGCCAGTGTGCTCTGGCCCCACTCCAGAGGAGCCCCCTGCCACTCCGCACTGCTGCCTCTGTATCAGAGGCAGCAGCGCAAGGTGCCAGGCGGGAGCTGGTCCACAAAGGGAGCCAGTTTAAAAACCAGCTGCCCTCACAGACCGGCTACCTGTTGCCCTGCACTGCGGCCTCTGATATGGTGGGCGGAGGGGGGGCTGAGCTCTTAGACCTGGCATGAGCCGAAACTGAGCCGGGCTGCCCGTCTGCCTAGCTTCTAATACACTTTAAAAGCAGAGCCGCAGCAGGGGAAGGTCCCGGACCTGGTTCAAGCCAGGACTAAGACGGGCTGCTGGCCAGCCTGCTAAAAATGCACTGGCAAGGCGGGGGGAAGGGATGGGGAAATGCGTACCGTTTACAGCATTAACACTGAATGGACTATACTATTACATACCTACAGGAAGCACCCACCTGCTGGACAGAACTCCTCTGCCTAGGCCAACAGCCCCATCCCAACAGAGTCTGCAGAGAGCTCCTGGGTCAGGCCAGGCAGGGAGAAACATGCCTGAGCCCTCTGTACCACAGACACCTCCTTGCTACCCCACAGAGGGGCAGCCCCAGGAATGGAGGCCAAGTTCCATTATGCGGCCTATTCTGCAGGCACCAGTCCTGCTGCGTGTTAACCTGTGTGATGGCTCCACACCTCACTGTGAATCCTCTGAGCCACACAACCCCCGCTTCCCCCTTCTCCTTCGTCTCATGCTGGCCCCTTCACACCCCCATGTGGCTTATTACCAGGTTCCTGTAGCGCTTCGGTCTCCTCTTCAGGAGCATGGGGCAACTTGTACTTGCCCCGTCCCACCTCCTCCTGGGATCCCCACATGGTATTCGGCTGCTGTGGCTCCAGCTGTGGGCTCTGAGTGTCCCATAATGCCTGAGGGGTCTCCGTGTCTTCTGGGGTCACTTCTTCTACCTTCACACGCACCGTGACCTGGGAAGGAACCACACCCGTCACCATGGAGCCAGGGCCTGAGAACCATGGGGGAAGAGTCATTTCTAAAAGGCCCCCCTTCACAAAGGATTTCCACCTTCAGGGTGAAGGCTTCCCCCAGCCCCTACCAGGGTCAGTAGGACCTGGAGGATCTGCCCTACTGAAGCACATGAGCAGGCTCACCCCCAGAGTGTGGTGCCGAAGAGGCTGGGCAGGAGGAGCCCTGCCAGTCAGGATCATGCTGAGCACGGCGCATTCCTGAGCCTGGGGATGCCACTGATACTGGAATTCCTCGGCCTGCGAGCTGGGGGGGCTTCCAGATGGCTGGGATCCGCTGGGTGACAGACCCACGGCCGGCCTGAGGGACATTACGGTATGCAGGAATTCTCAGCCCTGGAGGATTTCCCTCAGCGTTGGGCCCTGCACACACAACCTACCAGAGGGAGGTACCACCCCCCGTACAATAAGGGCAGAAGTTTTGGGCTCTGTGCAGGTGGTGACCTGTGGCACCCTCCACATCTCTGCAAGGGTCTGAGTGGAGCATGACTGTGTGCTGATCGTGACTTGGTATTTCAGCAGCAGCATCAAACCCCGAGCCGGCAACACTTCTGTAAGACAGGTTGGACCTCGCTGGTCCGGCACCCTTGGGACCTGACCAGTCCTGAACAAGGGGATTTGTGGGACTGGGGGGAGCCCTCCCCACCCCTCATGGCCTGTGCTGAATGCTGTTCCCTGGCTAGGACTCCAGTCCAGCCCCTCTGCTGCCTGGCCGGCCACGGCTCCCTGGGCCGGAGCTCTGTAACTGCTACTGGCCCGGAGCCGGAGGTGCATCGCCTGAGCTCTCTGGCTGCTACTGGGGCTCCACAGCTGCTGCTGGCCCCCTGGTACTGCCCAGCCACTGGGGCCAGAACTCCCTGCTGTGTTGCCCCCCCTCCCCGACATGGGGCTCCTGGTGGAGTTGCCAGCCCCCCCCCCCGTTGCGCTCCTGCCCTGCAGCCAGACCCCCTATACCTGGGCTCTCTGATCCAGGAACGTCTGCGGTCCTGCCGGACCACGGATGTTGCCGGACCAGAGAGGTACAGCCTGTAGCACATTTCAAACCAGCGCCCGGTTTGGCTTGCAGTGTGTGATGGAGGCATCTCTCTCCAGCGGAGTGCTCAGGAGGCTCTGTCATTCCCCTGTGTCTGCTCTCACCTGCTGCTCCCATATCCCAGCCTCTCGCTGCCCCAGCTGGAAATCCTCTGCCAGGGACACGGCCTGGGCACAGGTCTCCGGGTGCCGCACCCACACCCAGCTCTGGATTTCCTCCGGCAGGATGGTCAGGAACTGCTCCAGGATCAGCAGCTCCATGATCTGCTCCTTGGTGCGGATCTCCGGCTTCAGCCACCGATGGGAAAGCTCCCGCAGGCGGCTGCAGACCTCCCGGGGCCCTTTGGCCTCCTGGTAGCGGAACTGCCGGAAGTGGAGGCGCTGCATCTCCGTGCTGATGCTGCAGCCTCGCAGGATGGCGGCCTTCACCTTCCCGTAATCGCGGGCATCTCGGGCATCCAGGCTGCTAACAGCCTGTTGGGCTTTTCCGCCAAGGGACGGCAGGAGTCGGGCCACCCACTCTCTCCTGGGCCAGCGGCAGGCTTCCGCCACTTGCTCGAAGGAGGCCAGATAGGCCTCCAGGTCGTCCTCCGGCATGAGCTCGGGCAGTGGCGGGCTGCCCAAGGCTGGATCTGGAGCCGACACAATCTCAGGAGAGGCCTGTCGGGCCTGCAGCACCTGCCGTCGCTGGGACAGCCCTTCCTGGGGCTCCGGCTTGACTTGGTGCAGTCTAATCCGGGACCATCTGGGCGTCACGGAGCTGGGGGGTGCCCCAGCGGGGTCTTTCGCCACCCGCCCGGATTCCTTCCCTGGTCCCAGTTCCACTGGCTCTTCCGTCTCCATTTTCTCGTCACCTGCTGCAGCAGAGCCTGGACCTGGAGGTGCAGGGGGTATTGGCCGGCTCTGCGGCCGCTCCCTGTTTGGGGGGAAAGGGGGGTCCGGCCTTTTCCCAAAAAGGGGGATCTGGGCTCCAGTCCTCAGAGCCGCCTCTGCTCCTTGGAAACGCCGGGGGATCCTGCAACAAAACAGTTCACAGGGATGTTCCTGGGTGCAGCGAGACCCGCCAACGCGCCCCTGCCTCGATTTACCCAAACACCCACTGGCCTGTCTCTCCACCCCCCCGCTGCTCCCTGCACAGAAACAGCCCCCCCCCCCCGCTCCCCACTGATCCCCACCACCTACCCCCCACTGACTCCCACCTACCCCCCCGCTCCGCACTGACCCGCGCCGTGCGCAGCGTTGGGCCGGCCGCGCTCCCGACACAAAGAGCCGCGGCGGCTCCTTTCCCAGCAGGGAGCGGGAGGCGGGCCCTCCCCCGGCCAGCGCTGGGTTAACCCGCCCTCCGCACGGCCAGGACTGGCCGCCGTCCCTGTCACTCAGCCGCAGGGGCCGGCTTAACCCTTCCCTGCGCTCCCGCCCCGCTTCCCAGCCGGCCCCACGGCCCGGCTGCCGGCGAGCGGGGAGGGCGGAGCCGGCGCGGCCCCGGGGAATCCGGCCGGGAGGCGCGCGGAGGGGATCTCCCCGCTGCCCCCCAGCTGCGTGGAGCGGACCGGGCGCGTGTGCCCCTTGCAGCCGGGCTGGCAGGACAGCGGGCCGCCCCCGCGCCTCCTGGAAGTATCGGGGCCGCTTAATCCGGTCCCCACTCCTGGATCTGTCCCGGAGGGGCTTAGTCTAAGGCCGGGCAGAGTGAAACCGGGAGTCCGAGGCTGGTCCTCGGCCTTCATCGCCTCCCCGCTGATGCCAGGGGCCGGGCTAGCAAGCAGGGGCAAGGGCTTTGAGAGGGTTCCCAAAAGAACCAGGTGACTCCGTGGAGGACAGGTCCGCCAATGGCTCTTAGCCAGGTTGGGTAGGGAGGGTGTCCCTGGTCTCTGTGTCCGGCTGGGAATGGGTGACAAGGGGGAGATCACAGGGTGATTCCCTGTTCTGTTCACTCCCTGTGGGGCACCTGGCACTGGCCACTGTCCGCTGACAGGACACTGGGCTAGATGAACCTTTGGTCTGGCCATTCTAATGGCTCAGTCTAGTTGGTCTTCCTGGGGCTGCCAGGCTGACCCGGGTGGGTACAGCCCAGAGAGGAAGGCTGGAGCGGGCAAAGGGAGGGGGTGCTCTGTGCCCAAAGGGGATTGTCTGTGTCCCAGTCACTGATCACTCAGAAGCAAAGGATCTCGGATGCTCATGGGACGGTGTCCTAGCAAGTAGAGTACAAGGTGGGGTTTTAGTTGGTTCTACACCCCCCCCCCCAAACAGGGAGCGGCTGCAGGGCAGGCCACCAACCCCTCCACCTCCAGGTCCAGGCTTTGCTGCAGCAGGTGATGAGAAAATAGAGACACAAGAGCCGGTGGAACCGGGACCAGGGAAGAAATCTGAGCAGGCTGCAAAAGATCCTGCTGGGGTACCCCCCAGCTCAGTGCCTCCCAGAGATTCTGGATTAGCCTCCACCAGGTCAAGATGGAGCCCCAAAAAGGGCTATTCCAGCGACACCAGGTGCTATAGCCCCTCTAGTCATGCTAAGGTCAATTGTTCCCTCTAATTTTTCATGTGTGGAATACATTGTGTTATGTGCACCAAAACATGTGCAGATGTGCACCACCATTAAAAACATGCTGCTGGCTGTGGGTGCTCTGACTCTCTCCTGGGTGGCCAGCCAAGCACTCTGCTTACAGGGAATGCTGGCTAAGGCACAGGAGGAAAGGGAGCAGCTGGGTGTGTTCTGGAGGACTGCTGAGCAGGGCAGGTGCTGCTGGGAATCAGCTTAGCTGCATAGCACCTCAGGGTTGGGTCTGATATGTAGCTGGAGGCTAAAAATGGGCACGTCCTAGGGGAGGGCTGGGAACGTGTGTTCCCCTGGGGCAGTATCTGTGGGGTCTGAGAGCAGTGAGTCCCTATGGGTCCCCCTGAACTGGAGGTCCTGTCCCCTTGGCTACTGGAAACCAGGTGGCTGCTGAGCCTCAGCCCAGAACAAACCATTGTGTGTGTTATTTGTCCACGTTTCGTTTTTGTTTGTACATTGAAGGATGAACAGAGCCCTGAGGAAAAGGCTACAAATAGAACTGGATGGGGCTGCCTGAGTAGCCCAGGCTGGTACTCAGAGCCACCAGCTGACACCACTTTACCCTGCGTGGAGAGAAAAATCTGTGCTCACGTGGCGGGGGCTTTAATTTGAGAAACATACAGCTGGGAGTCTGATGCCGCCAGGACTAAAACATTCCTGGAATTTCTGAACTCCATAGCTGACAATTTCCTAACTCAAAAATGATTGCCTCCAACTTAGGGAAATTATATATTAGACATCATTTTGACAGATAAAAAGGAACTGCTCACAGAACTATTAGTTAATGGTAGCTTAGATACAAGTGTCCTAGTATGATCACAGTTGTAATGGGCCTATAGACTACAGTCCAGACCAGATCTAATAGATATGATGCTTTAAAAGAGCCAGTTTCACAAAGCTGAAATGGGACTTAAAAACCTCTAGAAATGGAGATTCCACCACCTCCCTAAGGAACCCATTCCAGTGCTTCACCACCTGCCTAGGGAAAGTTTTTCCTAATATCCAACCTTGGCCTCCCCCACTGTAACTTGATTGCAACTTTACTGGATGCCTGAAAAAGCCACAGTTCCACAATCAAGGAAGAAGGCCATATTATTTAAAAAACCATCATGGGTTAGAGGGGAAGTGAAGGCAGCTATAAATAACGTTATACAATCAAAGTGAAGAAGGAAGTTAATAATAATGAATATAAATCAGAAGCTAGACATTGTTTAAAAAAAGGGGGGGGGGAGAGAAATGTATGGCCAGCAGAGTTAAAGACAATAAGAAGAAGGTTTTAAAATGTATACTAGGGACAAAAATAATCCTGACAGATGGAAATGGTAGAAGTATCGCTAATAAAGCAGGAAAGGCAGAAGTGTCCAATAAACATTTCTGTATTTGGGAAGAAAGAAACAAGACGATCTTCCAGGGGTGGGGAACCTTTTTTGGGTCTGGAGTCACTGCAAGGGCTGCACACAAGTGAGAAGCAAAAACCAAAAACAATCACACACACACACACACCCCGGAAAACACAAAAAATCCTCATTGACTGAGGAGAAAGACTGTGCCCACATGTCCCTTGCACACTATCTTAGGGGGACCAGACTAGTAGATTTTGTATGTCCCAGCCCCATGGTGGGACAGCAGGGGGCTGAAGCACCAGTGTGGGCTCCCCAATGCCAGGGGGGCCTCTGAGCCTTGGGGGCTGGATCCAAGCAAGCTGGGGGCTGCATCTGCCCCCAGGCCTGAGGTTCTCCACCCACCACCCCCGATCTTCCAGTCTCATCCTAAAGTGTCTTTGCATTGGACAAGATAAACCTCCACCCACGGTGCCACGGACTGAGCAGGCAGGGTGTGGCATGCCACCTCCCACTTGCAAACCATTCCTGTCCGTCAATGCCCTTTCAAGGGTTTTCCAACCCTTCACTTTAGCACAAGGACTTTGAGGGTCTGGGCCCTTGAACAACCAGGGTCTTCTCAAGCTGGGTTCTCCCCTAAGAAGACTGACTCTTTCTGAAGTGGGTGGGGGACCACCGACCAGTTCTCTCCAGTGGGCTCCAGTCCAGGCCCCAATGGTAGGCAGCAGTACCCTACATCTTTGGGGGCTGATCTGACCCCTTCCTACCCAAGTCTCCCACAGCGTAAATCAGACTCTCAAAGTATCTGACCTGCCTCTTTTCTGTTGGAGTGTTCAGGTCGATCCTGCTGCTGCATTTGCATGGGGGCTTCTGAAGTGGATCCCTCCTGTCCCCTAGAAGCTCTCACTGGCCCAATGTCTCATTTCTAGCTCTAACATAGCAACCTGCACATCGTTTTTCTCTTTTTCCGATGTGGCTGTTACAGGGTTTCCCTCCCGTCCCACCTAACCCCTCCCCCATGTCCAGCAAAGCGCCAAGGTTTTTTTTCTGTCCCACACATGATGCCAGGTAAGACCAAGGTCTACCTCGCCCTGTCTCAAGTTTGGGCACTACAAGTGCCAAGGCCCATAATGACACTAAGGCAGGCGATGCCTCTTGTCCCGGGGTTCCCATTTTGCTGTGCTGCTCTGCTTCTCAGCATGTGGGGAGATTAATGTTCCATTGTTTCCCCAGAACCTCTGGGCATCAGGGGCCTTTTCTCTGTGCCCAAACTCCTGGTGGGCAGGGGCCTTTTCTCTCTCCCCCATCCCAGCATTGGGGGCAGGGGGTCCACTTACCTGGTCTGGTGCCAGACAAGATGGCATTTCCCAGCTGCCCACTCTTAGTGGTGTGGCTGCCCCCCTTAGTCACACTGCAGGATAGCTCTTCCCTGTGCTTACTGGCTCCAGAGGTCACTCTGCATATCGCTCTCCTCAGAGCGGCCCTTCCATGTTATGGAAAACAGTCCCATTACAGAGACTTCCTGTTTTCCTGACACAACCAAACCCTGACCTTGCTTTAAGTTAGGATAAGAGGAAGCAGTATGCCTAGCTTTTACCATTTAGGACTCATGGACAGCCAGCTAGGTGCACATTTCTAAAATAGTCTCTCCAGGGAGTATCTGAGAACCTGCCTAGAACTGTCCTCAAACACCACATTCTTGCCAGAATGTCTTAAGAGTCACTTATTTTTCCATGCAGCGTGAACTTTACATGCCTTACCGGGGAGAGTGAGATCTATCTGCATGCCTCCTCCTATCATGGCAAACTCCTAGGCTGTGTCTATACTGGCGCGATCTTGCGCCAGAGCTATGCAAATGAGGCTCAGCATGGAATATCGCCGAGCCTCATTTGCATAACTAATGAGCCACCATTTTTGCGGAAGAGGCTCTTGCGCAAGACGGAGCTGTCTACACTGCCCCTTCTTGCGCAAGAAAAACCCTCTTGCGCAAAGCCGTTATGCTGATTATTTTCAGGCCTAGCTTACTGCATATGCCCTCTGCTTACTGCATATGTTAGTGGTGCCTTTTTATTTCTTTTTCAACAGTGAGATAACAATTGGGGATGACTGTCATGTTGTAAAATCCTATGTGGAGACAAGATGCCTACAGTGTTCATGAGGCAGCCAGATGAGGTCAGAAATATGCCTCCTGCCTACAGTTGACTTCATCTGGCTTCACTCACAATAAAACTCCACTGTGTATGTACAATAGGAGAGCAAATACATATCCTTTTTTGGGGGGTGTCATAGAAGTAATAGCCTCAGGCCAGGTCTACACTACGGGGGAAGGTTGAATTAAGATATGAACTTCAGCTACATTAATTACATAGCTGGAGTCAACAACATATCTTAATTAGTTTCTGTGCTGTCTCCACAATGGGAGATTAACAGGAACAAATCCTCCCATCAACTTCCCTTACTCCTTGTGAGGAGCAGGAGTAGGTGCGCACTGGGGGGGGGGGGGTGATGCCCTCTGAGCTTGATTTAGCAGGGCTTTACTAGACCCACTAAATCAAACTCCTGAAGATCGACCACAGCAGCGGCGATCTTCCACGTAGAGAACACAAGCCCTCAGTGTCCTCTTCTTACAGGGGCTTTCGAGCTCTTGTGAGGAGACTACAGAACCTGGGCCATGCACCTTTCCGTGTTCAGTGCGAAACTGGGATATCTTTGGGGCATTGCACTTGGACCTTCCTATCCTCCCTGTTTTCATTGGAGCTGTGGAGAAGGGGGTTGTGTTAACATGAAATTGTGTGATACGAGCTGGTGTTGTGGGTTACCCGTTAAGTGAAACTCTATGATGAGGTGTGCGGTGAAATGAAGAACATGTACCACTGGGTGCTCAGAGACACTGAGGCTGGGACTCCTGGAGGGCTGCTGCCTCTAGACAGCTTGTTTGGAGCTCCGGGGGGTGGGGAAAAGGGGGGCAGGGTTTGAATGTGAAGGTTGTTGGGTAGTTGCCTAAGGGTACGTCTACACAGCAGCATTATTTCAAAATAACTTAGTCCGTGTCTACACAGCAGGCAGTTATTTCAACATAATGTTGAAATACTGTCAAGCTGGAGGACTTCTTATTCTGACTCCTATAACCCTCATTGTACGAGGAGTAAGAGAAGTCGGAGGAAGAGTGCTCTATTTCGAAATAAGTGCTCTGTAGATGCTCCCAATTTTGAAATAAGCTATTTCGAAATAAGCTACGCAATTGACATAGCTCAATTTGCATTGCTTATTTCCAGTTAAGCCCTGCTGTGTAGACGCACTCTAAAAGACAGAAAGCAAGAGCACACAGGGGGCTAGATTGTAATCAGGAAAAGCAGCACAGCTGGGCGGGTATCTGGTTTGGCTTTCCCTCCTGCAGTGAGACCTAGTAGGTTACTGAACACTATTGTTATGTATGTTGTGTTTCTTGGGCTTTGTGGCTCTTCAAACCCAAACGGCGTACTCAGTTAGCAGGGTTGGAAGAGATCTGCAAGACTCTTGAAATAGAACAGCTGGAATCACCCAGCATTCCCAGGCAAGTGTCCAGAGAGGAAGCACAAAGATGCAGTGATCCCGAGAGACTGGTGTTGAATAAGACGTACCTCCAGGAAGGGGCAGGTCACAGAGCCCTGAAATTTCTCTGCAACTCTTCTCTGAGCCACTTCTTCTGTCAGTTGTCACCTGTCAGTGAGGGCTGGACTCCTGCCATCACCTCGCAGATCCCACTTTCCCCCCTTCTCCCCATGCTCAGCCAGAAACACCCAGGGAGACTGATAAAACAGCATTACGGGGAGCTGGGATTCAACAGAGCCAGGAGCAAGGGAGACAACAGTGAAGACAGGCAGCTATACAAAAGCCAAACCAATCGAGTGGGTGTAACGGAGTCAAAGGACCAGGGAGCTAATTAAGCCTGCAGAACAGTGATGGATTGACAAGGAGCACTGTTCAGGTCATTATAATCAAGTCAGCAGGAAATAAATTAAAATACCAGCCATTCAGAAGGGGAGCCCATGAGGAAGGGAAGAGTCTCACACCAGTAAAACTGAACCCATGGTTGTGCTGAAGAGCAGCTGAGCCAAGGAGCAGCCTCACAGTCTGGACAACACAATGCACTGGAGAGACAGAGCAGTCACCAGAGAGAGTTAACAGGACAGAAGCAGAACTCTAGGGAGGGGGCCAATGAGTAAAATACAGAAGCGCACATAGAGAACATAAATGCTCTGGCAGAGCCAACTGGATGAGCAGGAGGCAGGGTGTCAGTACAGCAGACTTGAGTCCTAGTTACTCTTTAGGTGACCATGCAGCCTGTGCCTCTAGTCAGAGAATTTTGACAGCAGTACCTGCCCCCATCTTGTGCCTGTAGTGGCAGTTAACTAGTGCTATGCAATCCCCCCCTCCCTCCCCATTTCCTTCTCTACTGCAAAGGAATAAATTAAAACTCCGAAGTAGAGGGGAAGGAGGGAGGGTGGAGGAAAACCCACAGGGATTCACATCTCAAAAAGCCTCAGGTAAGTAACCCTCTTGTCTTCCAGTGGAATCCCTGTGCTCCACTTCAGCCCCTCAAAAGAAAGAGGGAGGCTTTGGAATCTGAATGGAACATCAGACCATGTGTCCCAGCCGGGTGGCAGAGGCTGAGACCCAATCAATGACCTAGTGGTGAATGAATGTGTGAGAAGTTGACAAAGCCCTGGCTGGGTTGATGCAATTGGTATTGGTCCTGCCTTGGGCAGGGGGCTGGACTTGATGGCCTTTTAAGGTCTCTTCCAGCTCTATGATTCTATGATTCTAAGTTGTCCAACCAGCCGCTTTGCATGCATTAGTAATAGGCTGAGGTGGAAGAGGGGGTCTTCTGCCTGCTCTCAGAGCCTACATGCTTAGGGTCTGCAGATTTGATGGTACTGCTGGCTCTGAAGGTCCCTGCCGACTCAAAGGTACCATGCTGTGGCGTAGTCGGAACCGATGTGGTGGACAGAATCTGGGAACATTTCCTCCTTGACATGGCCTTGGGAGGGACAGTGCTAGCTCTTCTCGTCCCATGCCCTTTGGGAGACAGGTCCCTTCCTTTCAAGATGAAGGGGTGTGTGTGTCTGTTGGAAGCTACCTATGGTGACAGGGCAACTGGAGAAGTTTTCAAGTCAGGCTTGAAGCGGGATGAAGGTCTTCTCCATCAGACCCCTGGCTTTCCTACTCCAAGTCTGAGATTATGGCAATCTGTGCACTTTCGGGGCACATGAGTTTCCCCCAGGCACAGGATACAGTGTGAGTGTCTGTCAGAAAGCGGAACTGCCTGGTGATGAGAGAGGCAGCATTTATCAGCCAGACAATCCTGGCATTCTGAGGAAAATAACGTCCCTTAAGGGGATAAAGAGAGAGAAAAGGAAATAAAAGGTTAATTACCAATTAAGCTAACTAGACTAACTCCTTAACTAATCTAACACAACTAAATTGAGGTATGGATCGCGAGCGCACGGCTGGAGCTCCGACTTGACCAAGGGCGGTTGAGAAAGAACTGCAGGGCGCGGGGGCCCCACAGAACTAGTTAGCTGCCTCTACAGGTGCAATTCAGGGACAAGCCCATGAGTGGCCTAACCAGTTACTGCTCTCAAAATTCTCCAATTAGAGGTGCCGGGCGCACCATCAACTAAAGTGGAGCACCAATAGGGAATCCACTTGAAGAAGTAGCCCCAATACATGACACCCAGTGTCTGAAGGGGGGGTGGTTCTGAAGTGGGAGAGGAGGGCAGGGTGTTAGTTTTTTGCAGGCCCTGCTTCACATTGTAACACACACACAACTGGAAAGGAGCCCTCATCCGGGAGGGTCTCACTTATCCATGGCCATGGCTCTGGCATGGATTCTCAGGTGCCGGGCCAGAGAGGATTTGTTACTGAAGCTCTTCCCACACTTGGTGCAGGGGAAGGGCCGTTCCCCGGTGTGGGAGCGCTCGTGAATGGCGAGATACGCCAGGTACTTGAAGCTCTTCCCACACTCGGCACAGGGGTAGGGCTTCTCCTGCGTGTGAGTCCTCTGGTGCATCGTCAGGTTGGAGAGCTGGCTGAAGCGCTTTCCGCACTCGGCGCAGGGGTAGGGCCGCTCGCCGGTGTGGGAGCGCTGGTGCTTGTTGAGGTCTGAGGGGTTGGTGAAGGTTTTCCCGCACTCGTCACAGGAGTAGGGTCTCTCCCCCGTGTGCAGCCGCTGGTGTGTAATGAGTGTGGAGAGGTGGCCAAAGTTCTTCCCACATTCAGCACAGAAATAGGGTTTCTCTCCCGTGTGGGTTCTCTGGTGGGTTTTGAGATGGGTCAATCTGTTGAAGCTTTTCCCACATTCAGGACAGGGATAGGGTCTCTCCTTCTCATGGACTCTCCCATGGGCTGTGAGTGCCTGCTTCTCCCAGAACCTTTCCCCACAATCTCGACATTTATGGGGCTTCTCTGGCCTGTGAACGCTGCTCTGGTGGTGAAGGTCTCCTGAGCCCTGCGGTCTCCCCAGTGTAGAAGGCTGGGTTAGCCTCCTTAATCCGCTTTCACATTCCGCTGGTAGATCTGGCTCCTTCCCAGCTGGGCTCCTCTTCTGCCTCTTGTAGGATCCTCTCTGCTCAGGTCTGTGATTAATGCTCCCCCCTGAATCCTGCTGTGATATACTGGGGGGCTGCAGGTTTTCAGGCCCTTCATTGTAAGGCTTCTCCTCATCCCGGCTTAGGATCCCAGCACCTGCTGGATGGAAAAGAGAATCCAGAGATTATTTCATCTCTCATATTTCCAACAATAGAAGTGGTTGAGGTGCCTCATATCCTTACGCCGGAGAGAACCGCCCCCGCCGCCCCCTCCACAACAAGAACCTACAGTCAGCCATGAAGAAATAGGTGGTTGTGGAGGAAAACAAGCAGGAAGCTCCACATCCCTGTCTCCTTTCTTTCCTCAAGACCTAAGTTCCCTATAAGATGCATGCCTGCGTGGCTGTGCAGCTGTTTTCTGAGCTCTGCTCAAAGGTTCAAGCTCCCGCGCAGACAGGGAGTTCAGTGACTGGTGGGGGGGCAGGGCATTTCTCTAAGCAAGCAGCTAAATGGAACTGCTGCCTGCTTGAAACTGAGCAGGTAAAGAAGTAAGTAAAGAAGAGAATAAGTGGCTGGGGGGATGGAAGGAGGGAGGGAGTAATTGGCTGAGTGGGAGTCACAGGGAAGGGAAGTTTGGAGAGTTCTGTCTAAGCGAGAAGAGAGAGGCAGAAACTAAGCACTCTCAAGCCTCCTGGAAAGGGGAGAATAAGGGGCTGGTGGAGGGAAAGGGGGTGGGTGGTTGCTGGCATCTGTGCAGTGAGGTGGAGGCAGGGGGCAGTTTGTTTTGGGCATCCCCTAACTCACTTGCTGTAGTCCTCTCTGTCTGGCTGAGTTGGAGTGGGGGCAGAGCAGGCTGCATGAGTGGGTGGGTGCCAGGAGGACATTTGCATGATTACATTTCAAACAAAGTTCACATAGGTGTTAATGGCTTAAGGTAAGATTATTTTAACAGAATTTTTTAAAGAGTGTTGCAGATATCTAAAACTCTGATCGTAATGATTTTTTTTAAATCCTGTGTTACTAATTAATACATGGTATACTGTATAGCATTAAGGCCAGATCTTTGCTATGTGGTAGAGTTTTGGCTCTTATGAGTCAGATGTAGCAAGTACTAGGTGTGGGGCTAGTTATTTTGTAGGATGAAACTTTATTTTCAAGTTCTTTGAAACATGTGCCTGACTACAAACCCTGAAGCTAGGTGTTAATTTGTTCTGAGGCTTCTACTCTTTGAGTTTTGTTAGTCTCTAAGGTGCTGCAAGACCATTTGTTGTTTGTAAAGTTTTTTTTAGTTACAGACTAGCACACCTACCCCGCTGAGCCTTTGAGTTGGTGTCACACACAAGGTGAAAGTTTCAAAGCAGGATGTTTTTATGTTTTTACAGGATGGATCCTAAACATTCTCCAGAGAAACCATATAAGTCTTAGTGAATGTCTTTTACTCTCCTTTCCAGTGTCAGTAAATATTGTTCAGAAGCTGCAGGGGGTAGCTGAGTTAGTCTGTACAGGATAAACTTAAAAAACAACAAATGGTCTGGTAGCACTTTATAGACTAACAAAACATATAGATGGTATCATGAGCTTTCGTGGGCACAGCCCACTTCTTCAGATGACCGGAGTCATCAGATGACCGGTACTCTGAAGAAGTGGGCTGTGTCCACAAAAGCTCATGATACCATCTATATGTTTTGTTAGTCTACAAAGTGCTACCAGACCATTTGTTGTTTTTTAAGTAAATATTGTACTAGTCATGCCCTCCTTGCACATACTATTTCTAGTTGACTCATAGATTTGTTTAGCATCTTAAAGCTGAGCTATGTGTGAATAATATGCATTTTGGTGCATTTACTAGCTTGAGTTGTTAGAAAGGATGGTGATACATGTACTCCAAGGGTAGTGTTAACTTTCTTTTTTATTTGATTTCATATTAAATAGTGTACGCATTGCTCCTTGTTAACTATCCCTTGTTTTAATATATTTTTGTCCACACAGATGGACTGCTTAATATGTGTGTGTGTTTTGTTTGCATTGGTGATGCACATCCACACACTACCTCAACATTGGTGTTGCACATAAGAAATTTCAACCTGCCCAAAATAAAATTCAGCCCTCCCCACGATAGAAAATGTTAGTGGGAACACTGCCTAGGACCCACAATAGTTTTTTCCCATCGTTTCTCTTTCCCTCTCCTCCAACCACTCAATTCCCCTCCGAGCTCCATCTTTTTCTCTCTTCCCTCTTTTCCTGACCACAGTCTTTCATCTCCTCTCTCATTCAGGACCCAAATCATCTCTTTTGTCGATCGATCCCTCTGTCTCTTTGGTTCCTTTGCACTGCTGTTTAGGTGACAATGTTCCCTATAGGGATGTAAAATCCTGTTTAACAGGTTAACTGGTTAAAAATTATGTTTAACCAGTTAACTGAATAAAGGTAGGGGGCTGCTGCACCTGCTGCACAGCCTGGGCCAGGCCCGCCGCAGATAGGGGCAACTCTGGCTGGCCAGCCGGAGCAGCATCTGCCTGTGATGGGCCCTGAGGTGCTGGAGCAGCTCCCTGCCTGTGGCAGGTGGGGACTTGCTCCAGCCCCTACCAATTAACTGAAACTGGCTTACCAGTTAACATGGCTACTTCCCTACAGAAGAAATTCACTAAAAGGTTAGAGCCAGATAAAAAACAAATGGACAAAGCTGTGAGGTTTCAAAGTGGCGATAGGAAATGAACCTATGGCCTGGTTTTGCCATTTAAAAATGTTTTCATTTATCGAAATAGCCAGCTTTCCAAGAACAAAGCATTTAGACGCAATCTTTTATTTA